>VZRU01020053.1:0-30661 GCA_013398155.1 Pedionomus torquatus | reverse complement strand
TGAACAAGTGTTTTCTCTAGTATGTATTTTAAAAGACTTTCAAAATAATTCATAGTCCATCATTCTGATGATAGTATTAATGTAAAGTACCAATAAATTAAAATATATAGTATGTGCTAAATGAATTAATGTTAAAGTACAATGTCGTGGTTTCAGCCAAATTTACCAAAACCTGAGTGACAGATGTCCCCCCCTCCCCCCTTTTGGTCAGAGAGGAGAGGAAGGNGATGGGATGGAATACCCCTGTTGGTCCGTTCTGGGTCACCTGTCCTGTCCGCTCCTCCTTGAAGGTGGGACCCTCCAACGGGCAAATGTTGAAAATTATCTGACCTTGGTTCTTCCAGCAATAAGTCTAAACAAGGGCCTCTCTGCATACCATCCCTTGGTATAATCAGGTCTTATCACTGTGAGACGGAACAGCTCTGAACAATGTGCTGTTAATTTCAGAGTTTAGCTAGTTAGAAGAGGCCTAGCAAAGAAAGTAAAACTGTAAAACAGAAAATTGGTTCGTTTTACCTCAAACCAGGACATACAAGTACAAAAATAATTTCCCCTTTTATAAATATACACATTTGTGCATAAAGCAACAGTCAAACATGTGATGCTACTATATTTTAACACTAATATGTAAATGCTAGTTAGAGGCCTAACTACTGCATTCAAGTTGAGCAGAATGTGTAGTGTTATAGCTAAATACATACCTAATGAAAAATTTAGAAGGACTTTGACAACCTTACTGCTATAAGCACAGTCTGAGAAGTGTTTATAGCTCATTGAAGTTTTTAATGTCTTATTCTGCTTACTGAAGAAAACATCATTCATAAACTCATTTTGCCAGACAGGGTACAATGATTTGAAGTTCTCGAAGATGTCATATCTAACACATCAGAAAGATGAACACTTCATTGAAACTCTTCTGTCTGTCATATTACACTGACACAACTTGATCATGAAAATCCATTTTTCTTAATTGCTTTCTGCAACAATTTTGTAGACATATGTACTGAAGAAATAGTTCTAGGCTTCTATTAGGTAACAGACTTACTTTTCTTGGTGAAAGGTCATTCAATTCTCATTTTAAATTGAAGAATAATGATTGAGATGGATTTTCAACAGAAAGTTATGGTAAACAGTAAATAAAGTTGCATACATAATGTTCTGCTTTCAGAAAAAAAAAAGGTTCAGTGATGGATAATTATGTTTTGTTAACTTTCTCAGAAAAGATATGAGATCTGGGTCTTTGGTCTCTTTCATGCTGGGTTGCTTTTTGAACCTCTGAGTATCCCACATGCGTCTTGATCTCTGAACTACTGGATGCCACAGAGTTCATTTCATACTGTAGTTTCTCATTGCCATGGACATTTTTGAATGATGAGAGTTTTGTTTCACTGTGGAGTGTGAATTTTTAAAACATCTCCTGTCTAACACCTCTGTTCAGTAAAAAGACAGCATGAGCCAAAAAAGAGCAACTGTTGCTGAATCATTAAGTTTTCTATATATTGAGCTCCAGAGGGGACAGAGAATGTGCATTTTCCCTTCCACAGCAACACAAAGACAGAACTAGAACTCAAATAAAATGGTCAAAAGTGTGTTTTCACCTGCTGCTTCTCTGGCTTGATGATAGGTCAGATGCTCACAAGTTTTGTCCTCAGAGATTGCCGCAGACAACAGAATTTCAGCATGATTTATAATGGCTCAACAAAACACTGAAAAATTGATGAAGGAAGATACAAGTACAAATACAATTTGTCTTTCAAATAAAGTTCTTACTATAAATGCTATTATCATGGCATTAATTAGAGCAAGTATGCTGAACACTTTCAGCCCAATATGAAACATACTAAGGAGTTATATTTTCAAGGGGATATTATTAACAAGCAGCTATTTCATTCAACATTTTGCTGGTTTTGGCTAGGATAGAGTTAATTTTCTTCATAGTAGCTTGTGTGGGGCTATGTTTTTGAATTGTGCTAAAAGCAGTGTTGATCATATGGTGATGTGTCAATCCCTGCCTGAACTATGTTGTAGATGTGCTCACCTCTGAACCTGTCTCCTGAATGGCATGGGAGCCTTTGGATCTGACTGGACACAAACCCTTTTCCAGGTGAATGAGTGGAATTTGGCAGTCACAGCCTAGAGGAAAGTTAAAGTGTAACCAGTGTCATAGGTTGGGATGGTAAGTGCCAATATATCGCCACGAGAATAGCACAGGCTTTGAAAAATAAAGGGGAAAGGTTGGTCATTTCAAAAGCTAGAAGATTGGAATCTGTTCCCAAAGCAAAGCAAAACAAAGCAAAAGGTGAGTCTTCCAAGCTGTAAAAATATCCCATCGCTGCTATCACCATCACATCTCCTTTTCCCACTGAAACCAAGCTGCTCAATTCCTCTATTAAACACATCAATTGGCTGTGTTTATACGGGATACAAAACGTGTATCAGCCATGGAGGAAAACTTTCATAGCTCATTTGTGACTTTAACCTTTCTGAGAATTATTGAGAGAGAAGAGAAGAGAAGAGAAGAGAAGAGAAGAGAAGAGAAGAGAAGAGGAGTTCAGCTGGAATGACCTACAGTGATCATTTAGTCCACTTTGAGGCTGACCAAAAGCAGGCAGAGTGAGTCTAGAGATGAATTCCCTTGCCATGAATGCCCCTGTACAGAGGGCTTTGAAGAAAGACAGTCTTTTAACAGCAAGGTTTTCACATAATATGGGATTTAGAAGTTAAAACCTATGCTTTGAGATATGCTTGAAAATGAACTGATAGCTAGTGCATTTTAAGATCATGCTTTCTTCTCTACAAAGAGCCATGAAAGGCAAATGAATTCTGATACAGTACATCCTTAAACAATTAGCTATAGCTGTACTGAGTTCCTGTACTATGCAATTGTGTAAATTGCTCCTCACAATTAAAAAACATTGTTAAGGTACTTGAACTTGTCCAAAGGAGGGTAAAAAATCTGGTGAAAGGGCTGGAAGGCATGTCCTCTGAGGAGTGGCTGAGGACACTGCATTTGTCTAGTTTGGCAAGGAGGTTGAGGGTCCACCTAATTGCTCTCTACAGCTTCCTGAGTAGGGGAAGTGGAGAGGGAGGTACAGATTTCTTCTCTCTTGTATCCAGTGATAAGACATATGTGAATGTCTCAAAGCTGCTTCAGGGGAAGTTCAGACAATGTTGATAACATAGAGGTGTTTTACCTATTTCTGAACAGTGCTTACATAGCATCAAATCCTTTTCTACTTTTCCTATTACCCCACGAGTGAGTAGGCTGGAAGTACACAAGGAGTTGAGAGAGGACACAACTGGGACAGCTGACCCCAATGATGTGTCCTGGTTTGAGGTAAAACGAACCAATTTTCTGTTTTACAGTTTTACTTTCTTAGCTGGGTCTCTTCTAACTAGCTAAACTCTGAAATTAACAGCACATTGTTCAGAGCTGTTCCGTCTCACAGTGATAAGACCTGATTATACCAAGGGATGGTATGCAGAGAGGCCCTTGTTTAGACTTATTGGTGGAAGAACCAAGGTCAGATAATTTTCAGCATTTGCCCGTTGGAGGGTCCCACCTTCAAGGAGGAGCGGACAGGACAGGTGACCCAGGACTGACCAACAGGGGTATTCCATCCCATCAGCATCATGCCCCCTATAAAAGCTGAAGGATCAACAGGTCAACGCTCTCTTTTTTGCCCCTTCGCCCCTTCTTCGATGGCTGACATCCNGTCTTGAATCTCTTTAACTCCTTCCTCTCCTCTCTGACCAAAAGGGGGGAGGGGGGGATATCACCCAGGTTTTGGTAAATTTGGCTGAAACCACGACATGATGAAAGGGATATTCCATATAATGTGATGTCATGCTCAGCAAAGAAGGCTGGGGGAAGAAGGAAGAAGGAGGGACACTTGGAGTTACAGTGTTTTGTCTTTCCATGTAACCTCTACATGTGATGGAGCCCTGCTTTCCTGGAGATGACTCTAACCACCTGTCTGCTGATAGGAAGTAGTGAATGAATTCCTTATTTTGCTTTGCTAGTATGCATGGTTTTTGCATTACCTGTCAAACTGACTTTGTCTTAGTCCATGAGTTTTCTCACTTTCATCCTTCCGATTCTCTCCTGCGTCCCACTGGGGCTAATGAGTGAGCATCTGTGTGGTGCTTAGTAGCTGGCTGTTAAACCATGACACCCATCAAGCTTTTCAGTAAGGCACATTTTAAATTCTCAAATTACTTCTAAATTTTCACATAACAGTATTAGCTATAAAGTGCTTTTTGTTCCTTCATGTATCTAAGAATGTGGGGGGTTACTAAATCTGTATATTTTTGGAATAATTTACCAATGTAACACAATGTGGTTGAATTTACTCAAGAGGCTAAGTCTAGTAGTTCAGGATTCAGATGATATCTTATGTAGGGATGCTAGCTGTGGGCAACAAAGCTCATTTATCACAAAAAATGTGTTTTAGAAGGACCTACCTTTACGGTATAAAGTAAAGCAAATTAACAGAGTTTTCTTTATGTGTGCATTTCATGATACCTCTTTGCTCTTTTTTTTTTTTGAATAGAAATTGTCTGATATGTTACTATTACAGAAGTAATAACTAAGAATTCAGACAAATCTTCTAGTTTCCAGACTGCAGTTTGTGGTTCCATGGGTTTGTAATTAAAAATAAACAATATTATATTAGGTAATGAAGGTCAGCTGAATGTGAGCTTTTGCAGGAATTAAGAAACTATCTAAAACAGAGAAGATGCTGAAATTCACTGATCATAATCATTGTACAACTGTCTTTATAAGATAAAACTGGGGAACAGGGTAACACTAACAGAATAAGGACATGCTAGTTCCTGAGACCTAAGTGTGGAACAATTTATAAATATTAAAGGGGCTGAAGGTAAAGTATTACTGAGTTAAGGATTTTCTGTCCTTTGCAATAGATGAGAATTTTAGTGCAACTACAATTATAACAGTGATCTAATGAAATGTATGAATTTCTGTGCAGTAATAGAACAATGTTGAAAAACTCCCTCTGAGCATCCCAGAGAAACACATAAGTAAATTAATAACTTTTGTTCTTTTTAGCTATGTAGGATGGGTTCTACCTGCTGATATTAAAGTGATAATAATAACTAGGAATTTTAGATCTCTTTTCATCAATAATACCCTGAGGGAAGAAGCATCCTCACTCCTTTCCCGAAAATAACTCTTGCTTAACAGACCAGTGGTATTACTAGAATGGGACCAGAATTCCATTCTGAAGTCTTCAGAATACTGGTGTGGGCTTTTTAATGAGATTTAACAGATAATTACCTAAATTGAAATATGCCTACACAACTTCACAGAAAAAAATATTGCTACCACAAGCAGATATGTAGGTATAGGTTTCTATTAAGGTTTTTATGTGTCTACATATAAAACTATCTAGCTGTTGGTATAAATGTCCTTGAGAAAGGCATTTATTAAAGGTCCACTCAATCATTCATAGTAAATTATTATTTAAGTCCAAGGGGTTTGTTTTGTTTTGTTTTTATTATACCTAATTCATTTTACGACATGCCAAGACATCTGTTTGGCTTTGCTGCGGGGGGTGTTTGTTTGTTTGTTTGTTTGTTTGTTTTAATACTTGGTACACTGTACCACAACATGCTATCTAAAATACAGAGCAGTGTATCCTGTCTCATCATCTGTTCTTATGACTGAAGTATTTACTTTGCCATCATCTTACTGAAGTAAGTGAATGAATTACCTTTGTCTTGCAGAATATAGTATACATTTTTGCTTGACACAGTATATGAAGCTCATAAACTGAAAACAGAGGAAAATGCATAAAGTGTATGTAAGATCATATTCTTAAGATCTTTATGTTATTGTGAATTATATTAATTATCTTATGATTGCACCTAAAGGCTTCATTAAAATTATACAAATGTTCCTTGTTGTAAAACAGAGACAGAGAAAAACCTCTTTGTCTTCAAAAATTTACTGTGCAATTGGAGAAGACAAACCAAAGAAATGGATGCTGGAAACTCAAAAAGTAGTCAAGGTGTAGGCTGATAAATACTAAGTTTAACTTTTAAAAGTTCAGTAATGAGGTAGGGATGTCATGGAACTCTTCAGTGTTAACTAATGGGACCAAAAGAAAATGAAGCCAAGGGAAAATGTAATTGGAGAAGGAACATTGCTCAGTTGGTAATGATTATCACATTCACTTTCTTTTTTAAAATGGATTTACCTTCTGACATGCACACGAAGTAAATTAATTTCAGGTCCGCATGCTGTTAAGTACATTGTCAGTTCTGAGCTAGTAAACAATATTACTATGTTCAATTATGCTTACAGTTTTTCAGGTTTTATTTTAAGGCTCAAAAATTGTATTTTGCTTGTGAAACATCATCCGTATCTTCAGTAATACCCTGTGGCTTGCCAAATGCAGGAGGGTTAGAAGATTTTTGTTGGGCAGCCAACATGTTTTCTTTGATTTGATAAATTTCTCATGTGAAAATGTTTTCACATAAGTAGGTTCTACAAAGCCCATGCTTTCATCTTTGGGAAGTGCTTAAAAAGGAGTAACATCTAAGTTTCCAAGTTCTTTAACTGCAAAATACTTCAATGAGAAATTTCGGTTAAGGACTCAGAGACTTCCTGTTACAAAGATGATGGATTTTTGTTGCTCAGCTTAAAAAAAAAAAAGAAACACTCATCAAAAATCTGGAATATAAAATAGTCCTTTTAAATAGTTTGAAGATGCCTTTTGAATGTTTCTGACAACCACGTGATTTATTTTTCTGACTCCAATCAAAAACTAACTGACCTTTTTTCTTTATCTGGAGAGTACAAACACAGAGCTTCACAAAGTTAGAGGAAATAAAATATTAATTAGCATACTGAATATGGCCAACTCAGTGAACTGTGTTTTCCAGGAGTATATCTTTGATGGATCAATATGTTTTATATGGAAATAATTCCAGATGGGTATCTAATAAAGTTATACTGTGGGCTCATAATATTGTTAGCTGAAGCATAACAGAATAATTCTAAGAAAAGCATAGATTAGATTCTTTAATGTTAGCGGACATAAATCATAGAACTACTAATATGATGAAATTTTATCAAATGGACATTTTTTTTTATTAACGTTTGTGTAACTGAAGAAGTTTACCTTATAATACCTTGTTGAGTTTTTTGTTTTTTTCCAAAAGTTAGTAAATAAGATACAAATTTCACTGAAATATTGTCAGTGTTTAGATGAAACTGAGATACATCTGATTCCTTACACACGTGAAACTAATCAAGTGATTGCTTATTTTTCTTCTTGCATCTGTAATTCATGTAGGTCAAGTGTTGATTAATATCAGATACACTAAATTGTACACAAGTATATGCGCACATGCATTTTGCTAAAAAGAGACATCCACTTCACAAAAAGTCAAGAGGAAGATTAACTACGCTTTCTTGAGAACCAAGAAACTCCTTGAATGGGGATCTGTGTTCAACCATTACATTATCTACTACTTTACTGCTCGAACATGTTTAATTCACCATCTGTCTTAAAGACTCTGTGGAAATATATCTCTTGAAAGAGTGAAACTGTGATCCTCCAGCTGAGGCATTGTGCGGGCCCACTGGAGCTGTAGTTCTCCAGCTTAAGCTTGGTTTGACAGTTTTAAGTCAGTGCAGCATTAAGGACACAATGAGCTTATTTTGTTAGCCTATAGACCAGAAGGTGCTTACTAGGTGATTTTGGTGATAAATTTGTGTTACCTAAGGAACATGTTACCTAGATGATTTTTAGTGGTTACAGGTGCTGGGGAAGAAAGAACAAACCAAACCCCCACATCAGATGCCGGATCTTGAACTGGACAACCATGAAAAGGAATCAGCCACCTGTGGAAAGAATTGTGGGGACCGGTACATCGGCAGAATACATATGTATTAGCTAGATTTTAATATGCATAATCTGTAATGTACAAAAAGCCCACCTGTGCCATGAATGGACAAACACGTTAGATGGAGTTATCCCCCATGTTCCCAGCACTGAATAAACATACCTCTCCATAACTTGCGAGTTTGGAGTTTGTTCCTCATGATTGCCGGATCACTCTTTCCTCCGGTCTTGAAAACCTGTTTATCCAGGTCTTAGAAAGTAATTTATGAAATCAAGAGACCAACCTGCATAACAAAGAATAACATAAAGTATTATTTGTTTAGAGGAATTTCAAATTAGCTAATACATTTTAAAATAAAAGGAAACCTTCTACTGCCTGAGAAAAGGATCCATACAGCTACTAAGTGTAATGCAAAATGGCATAACTGTAAGGACAACCTTTATATAAATAACTGCTTTTTCAGAAATCTGGGCAGAAGTATTGTAATTAAAGGTCACAGCTGGTAACCTCCAATAGCTCTAAGGACATTAAAAATGTAAGCATGGAGCCAGCTATCTTTGGAGTGCCTGTTTGCTAGCAGCACATTCTGTGAATCAAATCAATATACTGTCTCTGTATAAAGACCTTTCAGTATGTCTATAGGTTACTTTTTCTTTAAGACTAATAGTTCTGTTACGAAAAAGTTTAAGACAGGATGAATTGTAAATTGCAGAGAAAAAAATCTCCTGTAATCTGTGTTTGTGGATTGTTTGCCTAAATATCCTGATGTCATTGGATATTTTTTCTTTCTTCTCTTTAGTAAACAGTTCAGATGAACAAACTGATACTTCATCTACCATTGATTAATGCCGCGTTCATTGCAATTACTTCATGTTATATGCTATTATTTTCTCTGTGTAGTTTGGCTAATCAGTTTGTTATAAGTGTAAGGTCTGTGGGTGAAAGTTTTAAGAAAGTTAATTAATTCATACAAATAACATAGGAAACATTTTTCATGCAAAAGAGCTTGTTCTTATGGTTGTCAATATGAGGAAATTGTTTTTTCTTTACTAGGACCCACTCAACTGGTAAAATTTTAAAACCCAAAAAAGTGACAGAACTTCTAAATACACAGAAATTTATAAATATTTGAAACAGCTTTTTTTGTTTTGTTTCTTTGTTTAGAAAATATTATCTCTGATGTTTCCTTTTATTTTTTATTTCTTCCAATCATAAAACTCGATGTTGTTGCAGGGCTTATTGTGCTATTAGCATACATCATATGATCTTTGTGAGGCATGTGTGTTTTGCAGAAACCTAAAGTAAGATCTTTTATATAACTTTCATAACCTATTCCTCTGAGTATTTGTACATTGTTTTCAGTTAAGATGACTGCCAATGCTCCAATATTATAGTTATTTTCTGTGTTACAAAAAGATGAATTCTGTGATGAGCTAAGTATCATTTGTGTTGTACTTTGTGAGTAATCTTGTTTAACTCAATATGACACTTAAGTATGTGCTTAGGTTTTAGCTGAAACCTCTACATATCATGAATTTAATTTCATTTGAATGGCATTAGGGACAGAGTATTCACTACTTTCCAAGTTCAATCTCAGAAATAGTTTCAATCCGCAACTTTCAAAAAAGAAATCCCTATAATATCATATAGCTCATGTCTACTTGTTGATCATCAGTGTCACTTTAGAATCTTTAGAGGTCTGTTATCTTTGCATTTAATATATATGTGATACATTCATATTAGGTATCCAGGTGTTTTATATAACACAATTATGTATTTTCTCAGAGTTCTTAATAATGCCACAGGTTTTTGTATCAGGAGGAGCTAACGATTTTTTTTTTTTTCAGTTGATTTATTCAGTGTGATGACTGAAAAACATTAAAATTAAAAAAAAAAAAAAATCACAGTGGTTTACAAGATTTCTTCTCTAGTGGCACTTCTCTTTAGATAAGTCTCTTGACACCGGAAAGCAACGCTGTTTTCAAAAATAGCAATTTGTTTTCAAAGCTCTAGATACTCTGCTAAATAAATTACTTTGTTTATTATGAAACAATTCACAGATACATCAAGTATGTAAAGTATAAAATAATCTAAATTTTAAATATTCAGTAGAGCTGTGAAAGCTCAAAAGTCAATTAAATGGTACTTTGCTGCTGTGGTTGTCTTTATTGGTCATTGTCTAGTGCATAGAACAATGTAAAAGTACAAGTCATAATTAGTGAAGTAGTGACCTTATCTTGAAGCAATTGCTATTAGACTTCACAGTATCTCAGCAGAGCAAGAAAACGTTGCTATCCAAGTGTTGTACACTTGTTCTTTTGCTGTAGCAACAGTTCTCATGTCTGATAATATGCTTTTTCTTATGTATGTGCCAGAATACACTTTTATTAAGTATATGAACATTTATTGAGCTGAATGTAAGTATATGTTGTACAGTGGAAGATCAGTAACATGGCATTTATGCATATTCAATCCGTTGGTACTGTCCTGAGAGGAGGCTCAGTTATAATAAACACAGAAGGTTAAGCAAGGATTAACAAGACTTAACTGCCTGGAAGAACCTGTGGCAGGAGAGAACTGCAGCTCTTCTTGGTTACAGTTCTCAGACAAGCAGTTCTCTGAACTCACCCATAATTTGGTCATAATTAGAACCATATTTATATGTGCTATGTGCATTCTTTATTTCATTTATAGTAGAAACTCATATTTTAGGCAACAGAATATCACAAAGAAATGAAATTGTTCTTGTTGAAGTTAGAAGAAATTTCATGGTACTTCATTCAGGAACAATACAATATGCTTAAAAGTCCATATTCTGATCCATTGTTTGTATTAGTAATTTAGAAATAAAATTCTGCTTCTGATTAATTATAAGATTTTGGCATGATAGGAGAAGACTGGAAAATTATTATATTTTAAGATAAATTTGGCAAGGTGAAAAATCTCAAGTTAATTAGTGCACCTAGACTGATTAATATGTCCTGGTATTTGCATTATTGTGGAATCTGAAAGCTCATATTTGGTGTACCAGGTGTAGCAGGTAAAACCACTGAAATACATAGTTCTGTATAGTTTCACCAGTGGCTGTGTTCATCATCTTCTTTGAAGCAGAAGAAGACCTGTTTATTCCAAAAGTAAGAAAACAGAAAAAAATGAGGACTAGAAGAAAAAGAAATTATGTGGTCATGTTTTTTATTTGTTGAAAATCTTGCAAGTTACAAATATTTGAAGAACAATTCATAAATATCTGTTTAGCAAAGCTTTATTTAGAATGGTATTGGATCAGGTTGATGTTTATAGCAGTATTTAGTAACATGTCAAAAATACTCATTGAAGGGACCTGAAGATGTATATGACAACTACAAATTTGAAGGATGAATTGGAAAACATTACTGATAGCAGTTTCCTTTACTGAGGCTGATGGTATTGTAGAAATTACATGTATCACAATGCCATATTCAAAGAAACGAAAATGTTGTGTAAATATGTTAATGTACAGAAAATTCCAGTGATTGGACTTCTTGTTTTTTATCTAATAGACAAGGGTATAAGAATAATCGTAACTTGAAGGTACAAATTTAGTGAAATTAGAAATAAAAAGTACATTTTGATAAAGGAAGGATGTAATTAAATCAATGAAATTAGTAGAAAATTGTAAAGCCTCCTCTTTCTGACACTTTGAATAAGGGTGTTTGGATGTTTTTTGAAAGATATGATTTACAGTATTCAATCACTAAGATCAATAGAAATTACTTTTTACAGGAGTCAAATCAGGTAGTCTAAGAGCTTTATCTGAATCAATCCAGGCTGAGTTACAGCTTCCCAACAAGACAGCAGACAGCTGCTGTATCACTGCGATGAACTACATGTTGTCTTAACCTTGCCAAAGGTAAGGTAAAATTTATACTCTCATGAAATTAGTTTAAACTGATACGTTTTACCTCACAAGTTAAGGTGAGCTAAGTGTGCACATATGGTCTGTTGTAACTCACCTGATGAACAGTGGCTAGTAAAGTTGCCATAAATTGATTGCTTTTGATTGTGTGCCCATATGCTTTTATGAACAGGAAATATTCCATACATTAAAGCTTTTACAGCTTGGCCCTCCATGGGTAGTAGCACTTTTATTAAATGTACTGAATCTGTAATTCTGATGGGACTAAGTACTTTTTAAAATTAGAGTACAAATGAACAAGTATAAATGTGTAGGTCCTTATTTAATTAGTTACAGGATCTGTTTTTGTGAAAATTATGATATGATTCATGGATGATAATAATGCTAGGCATTTGATGCAGTACAATATACTTTGAGACCTTTGCTAACATAACTCATTTAAATCCACTGTCATACTTCTTGGGAGCTTCTGGAAACATCTTTGTTTTACAAGATGGCATCAAGAGTAAACAAAGTGAATCAAAATGTGTGATCAAAAAGGTGTCCAGAATCCAGGTACTACCAGGAAAATATCTTGCAATAGTGCAAAATGTATAAGTTAATTCAAAACTGCAAACTATAGCAACAATTTGTGTTGCCACAGACAGATGATTACAAATTCAGGCTGAACAGATGAGCTGTTAAAAAATAAAGATCCCATTTACATTTAAGGTGGTTGATAAGTGTATGAAGGAAGATGAAGTTGTTTTTTTTAAAAAAGGAAATGAATTAAAATGTTTATGTTGTTTATAAACAAAGCATGCTCTAAAGGGTGATAAAACGCATCTGTACTGTAACAGATTAGAATTTCTAAATAAAAGTGTTTTGATACATCTCTCCAAATAAACCTACATCAGGTTTTCTTTTCTCAAGCTATGTAGTGATTCATCAAATGTTTTTCAGAACAAGCTATGTTGTTCTACAATAGCTGGCCTTTGTGTCACCCTTTCTTGGTGAACAAAGAAAATCAACAACCTTCTCATTCTCTCTCAGATGTGCTTCTTCCAAAGCAAGGCTGAAACACCTACCAGTGTGTGTGTGTGAAGCTAAAAGTAATGACATCTGCTCTGCAGATAAACATCAGTCTTCAGTGCTCTTAATGCAGTATCTACTGATGCTGTGCAGTTTTAAATAAACCATTTTCTTATTTTCCATATGGCCAAGAACCTTGAATGAAAACAGGATCTTAACAGCTCATCATCTCTACTTGAATTAATAATCTTCTGTTTGTGATATCACAAATTATTGCTATGAAAATGATTATGATTTCACAGAAGGCTGTGGTAAAAAATAAGCTGTAAATGCTTCTAATCAAAGATACTCTTTTCATGCAAATGAAAATCTAATTAGAGGAGGAAACAATCTCTTTTTGCAGACCACCATGAAAAGAGCTGCTCGACATTAAATATAGTTTGATAAAGACATAAGCCTGAAAAAAGCTACTGGAGCAAGTTATTGAATATTTAATCTGGTTTTTAGGACATAATGCTAAAATATTCAAACCACGGAACTTCTGCTGAAATCAGAGTAACTTTTGCTGTTGGAGTCTTTGAAACAGTAAATCTTTCAATTTCTTTAGAAGTGTTGAAGGCTGCTTCATTGGAATGGGGAATTAATGTTGGATAGTTTATCAGTTTAGTCTATTTGCACACATAAGTCTATTATATAGTCTAATAAGATTGTCTTGAAGTGCTGGGTTCCAAGTGGTATTACACAAGGGTTCCAAGAATAACTGTCACACTGTATATAAAACAATATTTTAGATTTAGTTTTAATTAGTTTTCTGTTTGTTTGTTTTCCTTTAAAAGTCTTTTCTGTTGTCTGATCAATTTTACAGTAGAGACTCTTTATTGATATTTTTAGCCCTAAAAGGTGCTTATTTCTTTCAGGTCTGTTCTTTCAGGACCTTGCTCTCTGATCAAAAACTGATAAAGAAGATGTTTCAAGCAGAAACATTCAGAAGCTTGCAGACATGCATTTAGATTTAGAATTAGTAAAAAGAACTAAGCAAACATTAGTACAATACGTAAATGTGTTTTATTAGAAAATAAATGTTTGTCAAGACAAAAGCTCTCCAGAGGAGTAGATGAGTTTGAGTAAAATAAAATTCAGAGAAATTTTTAATTTCAGAATAAAAAATTTCAAGCTCATGGAACAGTGAAGCTGAAGAAAAGCTTGGAATAAATGAAGACATTTAAATAAAATCTTTCTAATATTTATTATTATTAACAAAATCTTGAAGATTAGTTCATTGAATACCTTTTGATTGTTTTGACCCTCTGGATATTGCTTTGTCTTCCTTTTGTTGGTCTTTTTTTTTCTGGTTCAGTAGAACATAATGAAGGAGAGAAACTCATAGCTCACTAGTTTTAACATGTTGCTGGGTTATGGAATTTAGGTATATACTAAAAAATGAACTGAATGAAGCTAAGTATTTGAAATTATGCCTGCTGTTTCCCACATTTCTTTGAGAAGCTGAGGTTCAAGGTTCCTTATTCTAATGAAGAAAACCAGGGATGTGAATGGATCCATAGTCACAAACTGATTGTAGCTTTTTAGGATGGTGCTATTTGAAAAGTATAACTAGTTCTAATAGGAGCAGAGTGAGATATCATTGAGACCACCAAGAAATCACCCCAAAAGTTCAATAGCAGACTCAAAATCCTCCACTCAGACTATGGTGAGTTTGGGATGTTCAAGGTAATTGATATAATAATTTTCATAGCTGGAAAACAAGAAAATTAAATTAATGGCTTTTATCATGAATTAATAAAAAATAATAAACATTTTGGCTAGTAAAACTAAGAGATATTTAAAAACGCATTGTGCACATCCCAGTTATGTAAAAAGGCAAATATACATTCAATATATAGTGTAAATTATTAATTGAGTTTATGATATAATATGGAAAAAATTGTTTAAAATGTTATATTAAGAGAAGGCTATTTGAATCTAAACATGTTACCCAAATATCCTGCAGCTTCTTTAATTGATAATTATACTGAAAAAAAAGATAATTTTCCCTTTCCATGTTGTTTTCTAATCTTTATTTTTACATTTTTCTATACAAAGCATGTGAAACTTTATAAATATACTTACATATACCAAAATAAGTTCTTAATTTATAGGGATCATTGTATAACACCCCCCAAGCCCTAAAATATAAATAAAAGATATAATATTTATATGCTATTCTTATAATTTTTATTTATAATCAGATATATTATTATGACAGTCTAGAAAACAAACAAACAAATAAACAAACAAACAAAAAAAAGGGGTTAAGCAATGTCCTCAATATATATAAAAGCAGTAGGGTTAAGCAATTAAATTTGGAACAAATCCAATGAACAGTGTCAGCTGGAAAAAATCCTGGAATGGGCTACTCTTAATTTGCCCTAGACTCTGCTATTCTGTTTGTTTAATTACTATAGGTAGGTTTTAATATTTACATGCAAGTGGTTATTAACTGATTAGGACCAGAAAACTTGATTTCACTTAACTGAGCGGATGATGAGGTGGGAGGCACTGTGAGTCTGAACTCTCTGTCAAAGACTATTTATGCATTTTACATTTAAAACTAATTGGATAAAATATATGAGTACCTTTGGGAATGTTGACCAGAGATTAAGAATGATCTTAAATCTCATCAGAGACCTTGTCATACAGCAGTTGAGCTTCTTTTTGCTTATTCTCTGTGTGACTTGTGCAAAGCTACATTGGCTTACTAACTAGTATCCCCTTTCATCTGGAATTTAAGAACTGAGCCCCAGGCTGCTCTACAGTATGGAAGTTAAGACACTTTCTCAGAAGGCAGAGCTATGGTTTTAAGCCTTCCCAGGACAGCCAAGGAAGCTACTTTTATGTGTTGTTCTATCTCAGATAATATAGGTAGGCTGAATCTGGCCCCATGTTGCTTTACAGTTCATGGTCAGACCTTCAGATGATAAAAAGATGACGTAAGTCTCTATGATGTCAGGCCTGAGCCTTTAATATTCATTGGTAACGCCTTGAATTCTTTTAATGATATCTCGTCTTCATTAACTTTCTCTTCTGGTGACACATCATTTTCAGCTTTTGGACCTACAGTTGGCTCTTTATATTGATTTTTTTAAATTAAGTTAGAAAAGGTTGTGAAGTTCTTCCGAGTAGATATGAAATAATTTATCACTACAAAGAACTATATGTCTCTTCACTGGGATAGAAAAGAAGGGCTCAGCTCCCACTAGGAGTTCTTTTGTATATTGAGCTACACTTAAAAAGTACAGGGAAGCAAGCATTTATTTAGGTAGGTTTACTATAAAGTAAATTTCTTTTAACATGTAGATTGTCATAAATGTACACATTTTCCATCATTTTTGGAGAATCGGTGTGCTTCATATGGCTAAGAAATAATTGATCACCTTGCCATTTAATTATTTGTTTGCTTACGGTGTATTTCTTCTTCCTTGGATTGATGCAAGGAATGCACCTGAACTGAAACCTCTGTCCAAGATATTTTACACACTGTGGGAATAAAATAATTAAACTGCCAGTTTCACTTTAGCTGGGACTAGCTCATATAGATCTTTTATATAAAACAGTGATAAGTAGGCGAGTAAATTTAAGTTTTCTTAAAATGGCAAAGGTGGCAGTTATGAAGACAGCAACTTGGAGACACCCTCACTTGAAGACTGCAAGATCAGAATGAAAAATGATGCCTCCCCCTTCAATGACTTCTGTAATAGTATTTTGAAGTTGTAGTGGAGCTTGGTGCACTAAAATCAGGTGTTTTTCCTGTGTCATAGGTACTTCCAGGCCTCTTCACTCTTTCTTCACCCTCACAGTGTTCCTGTCCCTTTCACCCTCCATCCATTTTCCATTTCCCCTTATCAATTACTTTTACTAATCCATCTCTCCTTCTGTGTTTTTTGCACAGTATCCAGTCATCGTTCATAACCCATTAAGCATGGTTATTACCATTACAAGCAAACAGTCCCAGGTTTTGTAGACTCAGGAGTTGTTTTTGCTTGTCTTGGCCTGAGTTATTTTATCTTGCTTCAGATATGTTAGCAATTGTCTAATGATCAGGTAACTTTTAAAATTGGTGCTTTAGTTTATAGTGATAACAACTAGTTATTCTATGCAGATTAAATTGTCTCTGAATAAAAAGTGGAACGGATGAGTGGGCACAGAATGATACCAGAGGCTGTTCCCTAGTACTGAAATCTTGTTATGGGCAGATACTTTATATATGCAGCAAAAATGTGTTGTCCATACAGTTGAAATGTTAACATTTTAATCAAAGACTTTTTAATTGTAAAAAATTAGTTACTACAGAAAAAGAAAATAAAATCTACTACTGTTATGGAAAAAGATATAATCTCTGTTATAATACAGTTTAAATTGTTATACACACATCCTAGTATCCAGCCCTTTTTCTAGAGCTATATCTGTCTTTCCGCTGCTCCCCTGTATCCTGAGGTAAATGGCTTCAATCTGGGGTGGGATATGGCAAGACATCAGCATCCAAAGTCCTTCATATGGAAGAGTATGACATTAGTGATGTTGGTTTCTTCCTCATCCTTTCTCCAGGATTTTCCTAGGGCTATTTTTATGTCTTTGTTAAATCCACTTTGCCATTTGATCTTTCTTCAGTGGTCTCAACTCTATTTAGATATGGTTCATTTTATGTATAATTCTTTTTCCTTTTTCTCTTTATGGAAAAGCCCTATAAACAGCTCTTGTGTCTGCATTTTCTGACTTGTTTATAGCCATAGTCTTGAGTTCTGGAGCCTGTGTTCTGTCTCTTAGCATCCCATGTCTGTAATTCTATTTATCTAAAAACTACAGCTACAGTCATTGAAAAAGTTGCTGTTAGAGACAAATCGAATAAAAACAAAGTTCCAGGCAGGTTGAATCCAAGTGAACTTTACAAACCTCAGTCTTTAGGCCCCATAAAGTCAGTACACAGCCCATTACTAACAATGGCAATCATGCATTTACTGGCATTCAAAGCTTCAAAAGTCATAGTCTGCAAACAAAAATCATAAATGATAAATCCTCCCAGGTAATGTTAAAGGTAAAATCAATTTTAAAGTTAACAAAGGGGGTAGAAAACCCAAATAACTGGGATCCACTGAACAATAGCGCACATAGACCATCCTAGAGGACCCCACTGGCAGAGTCAAACTGTCAGTAGACATTAGCTTTGGACTCTCAATGACTTGCTGTGATGTTCTGTTGTATTTTTGTGACTGTTGTATTTTGATTAAAATGATAGAAATATTTTAATTAATTAAGAATAAACTGTTGGCTTCTCAAATAGAATATGTTCTTTTTGTGCCCATAACAAGATTTTGAATGCAACACATCATTTTTTTCAAACAAGAAAAAGAAAATATCAATTTATTATTTGACTAGAACTTTTAAGTGATTATTCTGTTTTTTTTTGTTTTTTTTTTTTTTTTTTCAATGCTTAATACATCAAAAAGATTTATCAGTGTCTTTCTAAAATCCATAATCATGAGGAAGATTTAGTCTTAATTTACTACTTCCCAATGAAGAAATTAGTATTCATCAGAAGTTGAGACCCAGTTTTTAATACTTTGAATTCAAACATCTAGAGAACTGAACTAATCTCTAAATTCAGCTCTGGATTCGTGCTCTGCTTTATTCAAACCTAAAGCTGAAATGTCTTAATTTTTTATATAGTAAGCTCTGAAAATCATGAGACTTTTAAGGCATTCTTAACAGATGGGTTTGTCATAATCTGCTTTCATAAGAAGAAACATAATCAGCAAATTAGTTGGGAAAAATCCCAACAATACCAATTAATACTTAAAGAGTCCTAAAAGTTCTCTCCAAAAAGTGGGTGGAACAACTAGCTCTCAGTTGAGATGGATAATGTGGAGAAAACAAGCAACACAGATGGAAAATTGTCATAGCAGCACAAAAGCAAAAATCTTGATTCGTTGAATGCTTGTGCCTTTTTTTTTTTTTTCTTTTTTTCCTTCTTTTTATGTGTGTTTGGTGGGTCTTTTTTAGCCTGTCCTTGATATATGAATTCACTCTATGAGCTCTTTGAAGCCTGGAGTGTCTGCCTGTATATGTCCTAGCTTGATTATCCTAATCTGTAGGGACTATTATGAACAGTATGATTAATGCAATTTACAGTAGTTAGTATATCTAAAAGGACAACTAAACAATTAATTACATGTCCAGTTAGAACATTTAAGTAAGGTGTAAATCCAAGCATCTCAAGAGTCTATTAATTTTGTGGATGAAGAAAGAAGTAATTAATCCTGTAAGAAAATCAAAGCACCCTAAGGAGGAGGACTAAAACATGGCAGCTATAAAGAAGGCCAAGAATACCAAAACCAGAAATGAAGTTCAACTTCATGCTAAGACAAAGCTATAAAAATTTTATTTAACCAGAGAGCTTTACTAGGAACTGGATAAATAATGGGGTTATCGCTGCACAGGATTTTATTTTCTGAATTGAACACTTTTTGTGTGGGTTTTTTTAGTGTTTTGTTTTTTTTTTTTTCCCCTCTGTTCAGCTTTCCTGCCGAGTGCCAGATAGACAGCTCTCATATACCATATTTACTTATCTACAAAGAGGTTACACAAGGTACTACGGTCTGAATGCTGATTAAGGTAGTTCTGTCTGCATATCTGAGTTTAGCTCAGCCCTATCTATAATGGCCTAGCATTCAAAACTTGGATTTTGAATAATTATGATCTTTACAGGAAAAAAGAGAAAGGGAAGCAATACTCAAAACTTAACCTGGACTGAGCTTTGTTAATGTAACTATCTATAGCTATTGTCAATATTTTATAAGGCATGTTGTAGTGTAACACTTAAAACCTTTCCTCTTTTATTTTGGAAATACCCATTTCTTTCTTTGACCCTTGCTCCTGGAATAGTGTACTGGCTTTATACGTTCTGAAAGGTCTCATTGTTACCAAAATATCCAGACTGCCTTATACTCATTTCTATCTCTTAACACATTTATGTTTCTTTTTATTTGCAGGGTTGTTATAATTCTTGATGATAGTACTATGACAGGTTATTTTTTTTAGCAGGTAGCTGGTACTCAGATTATATTTTCACATCTGCTTTTCAATGATTATTCAATGCTAAAAGGAACCAAATACAACTCTGTTTGTATCTTATATTGATTTTCATGATAGCAAATTTCACCAAGTGAAATCCTTTTCACATTCTCATCTGTATTTCTGTTAAAGTGTTTTCTTCTTTGTGATAGGTGATATCTTGGCTGTTTTGACACTTTAACAGTTTATCTTGTCTTCATTTTCCTTTACTCCATGAAGCAACATTTCTTTTGACTCTCGTCTCAGTGTGGTATCAATTCTTATTTGCTTAGTTTCAAGCAAAAATTTTTTATGTATTTCTCAAAGCATGAAAATTTCAGGGATCTTTACAATCAAATTCCTCAGGAATTCTGTGAAAATTCTTTAATCTGTCACATAAAAAAAAATATGTAAAATATTTTTTGAAAGAATGAAAGGGAGAAATAGGTCTTCCTTCAAATTTAAAATGCTGGTCTTGATACATGTAGCTCACAGATCAATAAGCAAATTAAGCTCCGGTATTTTAGATAACTAGATAAAAGTTTTGCTTTCAATTTATAAAGTCTTACCTAATAGAAATGTAACATTTGCAACACAAAGTTTCAAAGTCTTATTTGTCATAGATCTCTTTTCTGACTTTCAATTAATAATTTATCTCTCTTTGTCTGCAAGCTGAATATAATGTTTCTGCCCATTATATAGTACTGCTGTGATGATACATGGAATATTGTGAAAGGCAAAATACCCTGTTAGTTACATCTAACGGAAATAAAATATGTAGAATTATGCATTTCAAAATAAAAAAGAATGGGTAGGAAGATGACTGAAATTTTCTGTATAGTTAATTTTCACTTAATTTATCTGACTGTGGTTTCTTTTAATTAGTACATCTTGAATGAAGGTATTTTTGTTCACAAGACTTTAATAACTTTCTAAAACATAGCACTAAGATATTACACAATCACTGAATAGCTTTAAGATGGAAAATCCACTGGTGGTGCTGTGTAATTAATTACTTCTAACTTATATAAGTAATAAAATAAAAATAATAATAAGCTGCAGGTTTAGGTTTCTTGTTTGCATATGATCAAGAAGATCCTAGAATCATAGGATGGTTTAGATTGGAAGAGACTTTAAAGATCATCTACTCCCCACACACTGACATGGGCAGGGATACCTTCCACTAGACCACTTTGGATGGGGTTCAAAGCCCCATCCAACTGTGCCTTTAAAAATTCCAGGGATAGGCATCCACAACCTCCCTGGGCAACCTGGGCCAGTGCCTCATCACCCTCATAGTGAAAAATTTCACCCTAATATCTAATCTAAATCTACCCTCTTGCACTTTGAAGCCATTACACCTTTTTCTATCACTACATGCCCTTGTAAAAATCCCTTTCCAACTTTTTGGTAGGTTCTCTTCAGATACCAGAAGGCTGCTATAAGGTCTCCCCTGAGTTTTCTCCAAGCTGAACAAACCCAGTCTCTCAGGATGCCTTCATAGGAGAGATGCTCCTGCACTCTGATCTACTTCATGGCTCTCTTCTGGACTCACTCCAGCAGGCCCACATCCTTCTTGTGCTGCTGACTCCAAGACCGAGATTAATAGTTGGGTCAAAGCTCAAATTGTGCATATTTAGTCATTTACCGACTCTGTTGGTCCACTTAAAAATCTAATGAAGTATCTTTTCTAATTTTGAATCTCTGAAAGTCTTCACACAGAAATAACTTCATTCATTAAAAAAAAAAGAAGCTAACAAAGAGTCACAAGCATAAAGGAACTGACACTAGTGATAAAATTCTGGTCAAATATACAGTGTTTAGATTTTCAGGTTTAAACAATGGGTTTGTATATTGGCAGCAATAACTACAAACAGTTTTGATCAACAAAAGATACAGAGTAAATAAGTAAATAATCTTAGCACTGCAGGCAAATTGTTTTCACTTTATAAAAGTACAATCAATTATTGTATAGTAGCTCACCAGAATCTTCCTATCTCCTATTACCAGCACGGCATGATTTGCTGATGTTAAGCAGCAAGCAAATCTATACTGAATAAGGCACTGCTTCTAAAGTGTTTCATGTGGTCTTTGAGACTAAATTTATATACATTAAACAGAATAAATATTTGAATGAATTCTAATAAATCTTCCATCTTAAAAAGCAAAATAAAAATGATGCAAAGTGATGAGTCATTTAGATAACTCGGCTCATTTTATTGGTTCCATAATTTCACTGCAGTTTTTTTCAAACAGAGAATACTTTAAAGATCAGAAAGGGTATCTGTCTCACCACGCTTGACTTTTTCAGTTATATGGTAATCGTATTTTCCAATTTTATCACTTGCTGCCTAAAAAACTAAAATATCTCCTGAAGTCACTTGGATTCTCTATTTTAATCTCCTTCTAAGGAAATGTATTTATGGCTGTTAGAAATGTATTGTTTCCATTTCTGAAGCCTTGTCTTGATTTCCTTGGTGACCACTGATAAGAACTTATTTAATTTCAGATGGTTTTTTTTTTTTTTCTATGGTGCTTTAGAGAGAGAAAGGTCTCATATATTCATCTTCATTGTTTTTTGAATCCATTTCTCCCTTCAATTCAGATAAGAGTTTATTTCTGAAGAGCTAAAAGTGGACCAAATCCTAACTTTCGTTCTGAATACAGTTTTTGGTCTGACAAACATTTCACTGCTTTTAGTAATATCCATAAAGAATTAGAGTGAGACCTGTAGGTAGAAGTGACCTTCACAGAATTTAGAGTGATTGGTGTCATCAGCACTATAGCAAGCTCCTTGAGAAGTGGAGAGACTGCAGGTGATAAAAGGGAAGTAAGTGACTTACAGATGATTATCATTTGCATTCTTTGATGACAAACTGACAGAGACAACATCTTAGTGAGGAATTAAGTAGCAGCACTGCTGAGAGGACTTCATGAGGCACTATTGGCAATAGTTACAAGACTTGAGAGCAGCAAACTCCCCTGCTTCTGCCTGTCCCGGAGGATCCCTGTGCTGGAGTCTCAGGTTGCTGTGGCTTAAATGAAAGGCTTCAATAAAATCTTAACTCTTTTTTAATTAACTAATGCCTCTGTGATCTAGCCTAGTTTTGTTTTTCTGCCTCACTCATAATACCTGTTTTTTCATCTAGCTTCCTGCTGTATTCTGTAACAGTGCACTTGTCCTCAGGAGGAGCTGGATCAGATTCAGTTAGAGGATAAGCCTGGTTGTTATGTCCCAGAACAAGCAGAAATTGTGAATGCCCTCTTAAACTTCTGGCACCTGCTGCTTAGAACAAGAAAACAGAAGAAATTGTATTAAAGAAAACAGTAGAAATTGTATTATTTTCCTAATAAATAGAATACAGCAGTTGAATCTGTTCCTTTGGTGATACTTTAAGGAGAAAGATGTAACTTCCATGAAGCAGTCAGAGATTCTTTTCTCACAACTCTCAAAAATAATAATAATTAAAAAAATGTTCAATGAAAAATGGTTCTAAATTGAAATGAAAGAATAGGGATTTATGGAAATGTGCAACAGGTTTTGCTGATAATTATGTGTAAAAGTTATATACTTGCCCAAAACTCATGAACTTGGGTTTATAATAGTAAGTATAATATTCTCCTTGTTAGTCTTTATGTGATAAAATAAGATATAGCAAAAAATCAAGTCTATGAGACAGCGGAGTAAGGCTAAGGTATTGGCTATGGAAATGCTTTGAAAACTTTCACCAAGCCCTATAAATTGAATGGTAACTATAAAATGAATGGTAACTGCAAGAGGTAAACATGCATTTTTTTTGGTGTTGGGTCAATATAAGTTAGTTACCTGTTTAAATTCACCTATCCTCTGGTTATGGAGGCAATCTAAATCACTAAGGCCATTTGAAATGTTTCATTATTCTGTGATAGAAACATTTGAATTCATTAAGGTTCTACCATCTATATCTTAAGAAGTCTCATTTTTAAAGTCTCATTCAGAGTAAAACTTTATCTCTTTTCTAGTGTGATTCTGGAGGAGTCCTTCTTGAGTATTCCCATTTCTTTGAGTGGAGCACTCTAAAGATAATGCATTATTTAAAATACATAGGTAGATATCTTATACTACGTGATTACTCCTAGGGCTATTGCCTTTTAATGTTTTTAGTATTTAATTATTAGTATTAGTAATACTAATGCTTATTACTTCTACTGTTGATGACTGGGTAAAGTGGACAACTTACTGGCTTTTTCACATTTTCTTTTAATTGTGTTTGTCTTAGATGTAGCTACTCAGATGTGTTTAATAAATGAAAAAAAAAAAAAAAAAAAGCCCCAAACTCTGAGTTCTAGAGGCATTTCTGTGCCAGAAATGTCAGCTGTCTGAGCAGCTTATGAACAAATGGAAGAGAGTCTAGTGCCATTATCCTTAACACACTCATGTGGCATTTTACTGATGTAAAAATTCCCACTGATCTTCAATGGCACGTCGGTATGAAAGCTGGGGTTAATAACTACTACTTAGCCCAAGTAAAGGTTATGTTATGGAGTCCTCTGTTAGAAATATCAAGGGATGTAAACAATCAATTGGCTGCCACAGAGGGCTGAATCTTTTACAGTTAGGGTATATTATGACACAGATGTCTTTAACCAATTTCATTTCTGCCATTACTGCTGCTGTGGCACTTCCTGCCCCAGTTAGTTCCACTGATACAGCTGTCCGTGGGGAATGAGATTAGGGAGTTAGCTCAATTTGAAAATACTTTGTGTTTCCCCTTTTTCTTCCCCTCCAAATTATTTTCATGATGACCAGTTCCTTCACCTGGCAATTGTGTAACCCTCCCTCTCCGAGTCCTATTGGCACAGTTGGTAGTACAGAGGGAAGGCTGTGGCCAAAAGAAATCCATCAAATCACAACCTTATCTATAGCCAAGGTAGGAACAACAGTTATCACAAAACTCTGAGTTACCTAATTAACCATTTAGCTTTCGAATATGAAACACCTCACACGTGATACACAGGGGACAAAAACCAATATGTGCTCATTTTATACATTGTTACTTTGAACATCTTAAACAAATTAAAATAAAAGTTTTAAAATCTATATAAATGCATCTTTTTTACAAACATTTAGGTGATAAGAATTCCTGAAAATAAAACTCTTATACATTCCAATTAATTTAATTTGCATTAAACATAAATATATGAACTTGACTTTAAACATCCTTTTTGGAAAATTATGACTCATCTTAAAATTAAGGTTTGCTAATTTAGTCATCTCTTCTAATTGCTTTGTGTGTTTGTTCTCTTACAGCATAAGCCCGTGATAGATAAGGTGTGGTACTATATGGGAAAGTCCAAGTCTGGACGTACAAGCTCTGATTGTAATTAAAAAAAGCACCAAAACAAAGAAATCTAGGGATGATTATCTGCTTATCTCATATCTTGGAAGATAGAAGCAATCACATATATCAATAAAATTTTATGCAATTGCCCTTTGAAAACTGGACTACCATAAATTTATTGTGTACTTTTGTCAGCAAGTTCATTTCACAAAATAAGAGCTATTAAATTACATTTCAACCTTACAGAAAAAGTAGTCAGCTTAATGAAACAGATACTCTGAAATGTACACCAGATCTATATCTTTCTTGTACATGAGATGCTTCTCAATTCACAACATGCTAAAAGTTTTTAAAGTTACACTGTAAATGTTAAAACACACAAATTACAATTGGAAAAAAATCAAACAATATTTTATGCAATAAACAATGAGTTCTTCATTTGAGTGCTTATCTATTAAATGTCAAGAGGCAACTTGCTTCATAATTGTAGTCAGCTGGAAAATAAAATACTCCTGTCACCTTGGTGCCTCTTATTATTGGATCATTCATTAAGGAGCTATTAACAAAATACGTCTGGAAAAATTGTAGCTTAAAAATAAATCAAAAATACATGGGTTATGAAGTACCTAATAAGAAAAACAAAAAATCTTTAACTTTTATATGTAATGCACAGATGATAGACTCAGATATTATGTAAATGGATTTTGTCTGACCCTAAGGTTTATTACTTAATCTTTTTAGCAAGCCACCAGAATACAGTACTATTACCATCACTGTATGTTGATGTCCATTTGCTGCTCTTACTTTCAGTGTTCTCTAGGACTTCCCTTTAACTATCTTCACCCTCAAATTGAAAATGAAATTACTGTGAGAGAGGCTTTTTTCCTTCCACCTCTTTAATAATAAGCCCACCAATAACAACTATATTCCACAATGATATATCTCTTGTTAGTGTCACAGAGCAAAAATGGAATAATTTTTTTTTTTTTTTTTTTTGTATTAAAGATATGGGAAGACTTTAAAGAAGAGCTTAGTTTGACAAATAAATAAATAAAGGGCGTCTTTTTTCCTCTCCTCTCTCTCTCTCTCTCTCTCTCATTTTTTTGGTTTTGCTTTGTTTTGTTTTGTTTTTTTTTCCTTTTGTTATGTCATTGTTGTCTTCTTTCATGTAAGAAGTAGGTTACTGCAAAGTAGGAGTTTATTCTTCCAAAGAATAGGGCAAATCTTCTTTAGTGGTAGTACAACAAGAATAAACCAGACTGAAAAAGACAGCCATGTTAAGGAAATATGTTTTGTGGTCTTTTTTTCCCATTTTTTTAAAATTTTCTTCTGATTAACACATAGAAGAATATAACTTCAACTTCAAATCAGAAAATTAAGTATGGAGGAAATATTGCATGCTTAAAGCCAAAGTAGGAAGGTCAGTTTAAGTCAAACACAGAGAATTTCAGTTATTTTCTTTAAAAAAACCCCAAAGACTTCAGAAAGAGTTCAGCTAAAAAAGTTTTGCATAGCACAATATCCGTGATTTGAAAGCACAGTAAGTCAAGTACAAAATCTTACTAAAAAGTCAGAAATGAGGAAAAGAAGAACACACATTGTACATCCACACAGGAGAATACTCACGTTTGCCAGTGATAAGGTCCTTTAGTTATGTATATCACACTGGTGAGAAATGTCTTTAGTCTCTATTATGTCAATGAAAATCTAATCGGGACAGTCAATAGATCTTAGAGAGCAATTTGGTTCAGCAAATATAGATGTCTAGTCTAAGGTATTTCTGTAGTTTATGTTGGTAGCTCTATACTGATTGTCACTGATGTGTGGACATGTAATATAATGCAATGTGTTGGGAACAAGTTCTTTACACTGAGGGTGGTGGAACACTGGAAGAGGTTGCCCAGGGAGGAGGTTGAGGCCCCTTCCCTGGAGATATTCAAGGTGGGGCTCAATGAGGCCCTGGGCAACCTTGTCTAGTTGGGGATGTCCCTGCTGACTGTGGGGAGGTCGGACTAGATGACCTTTGGAGGTCCTTTTAGTCCCGGACCATATTATGATTCTATGATTCTATGTACATTTTGATAGCAAAATATAACTTTTAATTTGGAATTTAATTTAATTTAATCTGCAATGGAATAATGACAACAGTAAAACACTCACGGGAGAAATAGATTTTTATACACGCAAAAGATATTAAAACATACAGGGGAATCAATTTTTCTAAAAAGAAAGATCTATATCTTGAAACAAAAAGGAAATCAGTATAACCACATGAACCTTTTGTCTCATTACAGCTTCAAAGATTTCACTAGTCTTTCCCAGGAACTGAAGTAAGACTGATGGACCTATAATTTCCTGGATCCTCCTTTAAGCCTTTCTAGAAGATGTGTGTAATGTCAGCCTTTTTCCAGTCTTCTGGGATGTCCACTGATATACATGACTACTCAGATTATAGACAGTGGCCACACAACAATGCAACGTCAGCCAGTTCTCTTGACACTTTTGAGTGGATAGCATCAGGTCCCATCAGTTTTCAGGGGTCAAGCTTCTGTAGTAGTTTGCATATTAACTCTTCCATCACTAACAATGAGCCTGTGTTTGCACCAGCCTGGATTTGTGTCCCCACAGCCTGTGGTCCAGCAGTGCTAGTAAAGAGAGAGGTGAAGAAAATGTTGAGAGCCTCTGCCTTTTCAGCATTGTTGGTGACTAATTCACCTCTCTTGTTTAACAGCAGGCTAGTATTTCCTTTCAGTTTCTGCTTGTTGTTTATGTACCTTAAGAAACCTTTATTGTAGTTTTTGACATATCTGACCAATTTCAATTTGAGCAGGGCTTTTATTTTTCTGTCTGCATCTCTGCATGTCTTGGCAATGTCCTTGTAATTCTCAATAGGTATTCACCCTCTTTTCTATCTCCAGTGTGCTTCTCCTTTGGTTTTGCAGATCTTCTTGAAAACTTTTAATGGAAACACCACATCAGAGTGCTCTGTAATCCAGTGCCAGGATATTATTATGAAATAGAAAAAAGTGCATTTTAAAAGCCTTCAAGCCAATAGAATTAAACATAAGCTTCTGATAACGCTGGCAAAGATTTTAATTTTTGAGTTAATGAGAAAAATAAGGCCATTACATATGCAAGATTTTATGTAATGAAAATAGAAATCAAAAATTATCAGAGTGCTAGAGGAACACTTCAGTTTTTAATTAGTATATGAAGAATGGAACAAATATTTGAGGAATCACAGAATAGTTGAGGCTGGAAGCTTCTGGAGATCTTCTAGTTCAACCAACCTGTTGAAAGCAGGACCACCATATATGAGGGATTCAGGCACATATACAGCTGGGTTTTAAATATCTCCAATAATGGAGATATTAATCTCCATGGTCCACAACCTCTTTGGACAAACCTGTTCCAGAGTTCAATCACTCTTACAGTGATTTTATTATTATTATTATTATTTTTTGCTTACAGTTAAACAGAATTTTCTGTGTTTTCATTTGTTACCATTGCCTCTCATCCTGTCACTGAGAACAAATTATAGTCTGGCACCATCTTCTTTACTGTCTGCCATCAGACATTTATAGACATTAATAAGACCTTCCCATGAGCCTTCTCTCTTCAGGCTAAACAGACTCCACTCTCAGCTTTTCTTTTTCAGGTCTCCCAGTCCCTTAATCAATTTGAGACTTACTAAAGTATGTCTCTCTTGTACTGGAGAGCCTGGAACTGAACACAGCACTCCAGATGTGTTTCATCAGGGCTGAGCAGAGGTGAATGTTTACCTTCCTTGACCTGCTGGCAATGGTTTACCTAGTACAGCCCTGGGGTGGGTCTGGACCCACTCTACCAGGTCCATGTTCTTCCTATATTGAGGGCTCCAGACCTGTACACAGTACTCAACTAAATATTGGAGGTCATCTTAGGCAGAATGATCATGAAATCATAGGGTTTTTAATTCTTGGAGAAGCAAGGAAGAGAGCCAGCAGAACTGCCACCTCTGACTTCCAAAAGGCAGATTTTAGCCTGTTTAGGAGCATGGTTGAGAGTGTCTCTTGGGAGACAGTCTAGAAGGGCATAGATGCCCAGGAAGGCTGGCCATATTTCAAGGAGGAACTCTTAAAAGCATAGTGGAAGGCCATCCCCAGGTTCTGTAAAACAAGTTGATGGGGAAGAAGACCATCCTGGTTAAATAGAGAGCTTTGGCTGGATCACAGGAATAAAAAGAAAGTTTAAAAATCTCTGGAAAAGGGGGTTGGTAACTTAGGAGCAACAGCAAGATGTAGCAAAGCTATGCAGGGGGAAAAATTAGAAGGGCCAAAGCTCAAGCAGAACTTAAATTTCCTACTATGGTTAATGATAACAAGAAGTTCTTGTTATATCAATAACAGTATATCAATAGAAAAAGGAAGACTAGGGAAAATGTAGGCCCACTGATAAATGAGGTGGGCACCTTAGTGGTGGAAGACATAGAGAAGGAGAAGTTACTGAATGCCTTCTTTGCATTGGTCTTTACTGCAAAAACTGTCTCTTGTGAACCCCAGACACTGCAGATAAAGGGAAAGGGGAAGGTCTAGAGAGAGGAAAATTTTCCCTCTGCAGAGGAGGACTGGGTTAGAGACCGCTTGTCCAAACTAGACATCCATAAGTCCATGGGCCATGGTGGGATGTACCTGCAAGTGCTGAGAGAACTGACAGATGTTATTGCTGGACCACACTCTATCATCTTTGAAAGGTCACGGAGTACAGGAGAGATGCCTGAGGACTGGAGGAAGGTAAATATCACTCCGGTCTACAAAAAGGGCAAGAAGGAGGACCCAGGGAACTACAGGCCGATTAGTCTCATCTCTGTCCCTGGGGAGGTAATAGAATGACTTGTTTTAGATGTCATCTCCAAACATCTTAAAGATCAGGAAATCATTGAAAGTGGTCAACATTGATTTACCACCTATAAATCATGCTTGACCAATCTGATAGTTTTCTATGTTATAACTGGATTCCTGGGTAAAGGGAGAGCAGTAGATGTCATCTACCTTGACATCAGCAAGGCTTTTGACACTGCCTCCCATAACATCATCATTAGGGAATTAAAGAAGTGTGGACTAGATGAGGGAGCAGTGGGGTGGACTGAAAACTGGCTGTATGACAGGACTCAGAGGGTTGTAATTAATGGANGATGTCATCTCCAAACATCTTAAAGATCAGGAAATCATTGAAAGTGGTCAACATTGATTTACCACCTATAAATCATGCTTGACCAATCTGATAGTTTTCTATGTTATAACTGGATTCCTGGGTAAAGGGAGAGCAGTAGATGTCATCTACCTTGACATCAGCAAGGCTTTTGACACTGCCTCCCATAACATCATCATTAGGGAATTAAAGAAGTGTGGACTAGATGAGGGAGCAGTGGGGTGGACTGAAAACTGGCTGTATGACAGGACTCAGAGGGTTGTAA
>VZRU01020051.1:123387-177986 GCA_013398155.1 Pedionomus torquatus | reverse complement strand
AGAAGAGGCCTAGCTAAGAAAGCGAAACTGTAAAACAGAAAATTGGTTCGTTTTACCTCAAACCAGGACAGTGAGAGAAGCTATTCGTGAAGTCAACAGCACTCAACTCTCCTTTTGCCTCTTTTCGGTCCCTTTCTGCTCTCTTGAGTATCATTATCAATACTTGACAGATAACCATTCACAGTGTTGGGCTGCAGGCAAGATGCGCTGCTTGAAGTATATCAAAATAATGTTGGAAAACAAACCGCAGTCATTGACAAAAAACTTTGGCTGAGAAGACTGCACGCAATTACTGCAATTAATTTCTTGTTTAGGCTTCTGAAGGGGGAAAATCAGCTAAATGGGAGACGTAAGAGCACATTTTTCATTCAAAATGCTCTGGTCTGCTGGAAGAAAAATTATTCAAATCAGTGAGAAATGCAGGCCTTTGCCACCTGAAGTGTATGTTCAGATAAATGCTGGGTACGGATAAAAGGAATTTCTAATTCTGAGGGCTGCCTCGTGCGTTATTGAAATGGCTGATGGCCGATGATGAACTCCTCCTCTTCTTCCAAAGGCGTCAACTTCACTGACACCTTGGGACACCTGTGACTTAGGTGCATCTGCATATCTTCAAGATGTTTGAGGACAGCTCTAACAAGCACGCTTGACATTTTGAAAAGCTTGTTTTTCCCCCCAAAGGCATTTGAAAAACTGACATCTTTTGTTCCAAAGGGATGCTCTCCCTCCCTCCCCTTTTCTTCTCCTCCTGCCTTTTCACTTCCCCTTGCAATCACCTCAGGTTCAGCAAATGCCTGAAGAATGGCCTGGTGTGTGTCAGGTTCCCACATTAATTAGTACAGATTTTCTCTGAACTAGCTGCAATAGATCATCCTGCCAGCTTCGTGTCTGTGGTACATGAAAATTGGCATAGGTGGACTGAGCACGCAGGCTGTGAAATGCAGTTATTTACTCTCAGTCGTCTCTTCTGATTACCTTCGTTTTTTCAAGGTCACAAAATATATTTGCTTTTTGCTGGGGGTAACCTCAGCAGCCTTTATTTAATCATGCCAAAGGATTTCTCTCGTCCTCCCGTGATGCTCATAAGCGTGCTCAGGGCTTCACGTAGGTGGGAAGTGGGGAAGCGGAGTTTTTGCGAGCTCCAGAAAAGCAGTCATTTCAAGGAATAAGAGAGACAACTGTTCTTGGCACGGAGGAAACAGGTCCTATTTTGGATTTGTGGCATTGCTCCTCATTCAACACGAGATGCACGGGGCACAGCCTGAAGCACTGGCCAGACGCTCTGGGCACAGTGTAAATACAGACCTGCAGATCCACCTTTGGGCTGGTTTTCTCAGCACCAGCATCTTTTTTATAAGCAGTGATTAAAATCCTGGGCTGTTGCCTGCCAGACATCTCTGTGCCCCCCGGTGCCCAGCGATTTGCCAGCCTTCAGAGGTTTTTCAGGCTCCAAGTCAGCTTCTGCTGATGCTGCTGTAACACGAGTTGATTCTAACTTGGTTGAATTCAACGTCGTGGCTTGGTATTTGAATATTTATCAAGCTGCGGAGAGTTAATGCAGTATGGCACTAATTAGCCTTTCTGCCTGTCTCCTTCTTTTTTTAGATGCCGTTCTTAGTTTAATAAATTAGTTTTCTGGAAATGAAGTAGAATGGATGCCAGGGCCCGTGGATGGTTTGCTGCCCACTGCAGCCAAGATGAACGTAGTTTTCAAGCACAGGGTGCGAGCTGTGAAACAACACTGAAGAACGTGGCAGCTTTCTCCCCCCACATCCCCTTCCATCCAGGAAATTCCCAATAAAGTATCCCTTAGCAAATCGACATGCTTCCCTCCCGGCTTTAATGATCCTACTAACAGTTACCCAGACTCCTAATCAAACTGCACGGAGCTGGCTCTCCTCATTCTTCGTAGGCAACTCATATTGGTATTTTAAATCCCATCACAGCTTCATTAGCTCAGCTTTCAGTGGTGCTTTTCTGTTTTGGGAGTGTTTTTCTCCATGAGGTGTGTAAACCCCACAGCTCTCTCTTCTGCTGGTGGTGGTGGGGAGGGGGTTGGTGCTAGGGGTCTCCACCTGATAGGAGTAACGGCGTTTTACGCCAGCTGCATTCCTGGCCTGTAAACTTCAAAACATCTAATCATATAAATACCATTTCATGTCTTCATATGTCTATGGCCGGCAATACCTCCTGAGGATCAGTGCACAGCCAATACTTGGAAAAAGAAATTCATTTTCTGAAATAATATCACTTTTTCTTCATAATTCAGCTGGGGTGCCGTGATCACTCAAGGCAGCACAGAAAGCAAACGCCTTCCTTTGGGTTTTGACTCAGGAGGTATTGCTGTTCTCGAGCAGATGTTCTAAGAATGTTCTAAAAACTGTCTGGAGACATCTCCGCTTATTTTATTTTTATTATCCCCAGGAAGCAGAACCTCTCTACGCCCAGATCAACAGACCTAAGAAATAGCATTGTTACAGGCTTGTGGTGCTCCAAGACTCAAACGAACCCCAACAACCTGGCAGGCCTTTGGCTTTCATGCTTTTTTCCGATCGATTTTGTCGGACAAGGAGAGATGATGCCCTCCTGGACTGGCTCTACAAGTGTTCCTGACGTCTATCTTTTTGTTTGTTTGTTTTATTATTATTATTTTTTTGGCAACCAATGGCAGATTCCTATATGGCAGCACAAAACAAAACCTCTCCCTGCTTATCACACCGCGAGTCCAGCCCCGTCCCTACATGTCATGGGTATCCAGACTAGGAAATCTTACTCCTCGGTCTTCTTTTAAACATCTGTTGTCTTCTGTGTGCCACATATAAATAACGAGCATCTGAAATTTACCCAGTATTAGACTTTTTTTTTTTCTTTTGAGCAAAAAGCAGCATCTGGATGTAGCAGTGGCATTATCATTCAGCAGCCTTTTGGGCACGAGTTGGCACTTTTTATGTCACGGTGACATGTTTTTCATCATCATTGACATCAGGCTGATCCTGACCTTTTTCTTTTTTTCTTCTTTTTTCCCACCACCAACGCCCCGTGTAGACATATTTAAACAACAAAATACTGGCAGTGTCATTGGGGTTTTTTTTTTGGTATTTCTTATTCTGTAGTTTTGTATGTGTGACAGATCTAACAGCAAAACGCCTCCCGCGGAAAAGATCCCTGACCTGAAACCACAGAATAAAGTGCGGTTGTTTCTCCATCCCGACGGACGACGTTGCCAAATGGACCTTTTAAGTTCTAGCGCATCGTGAGGAAGAAATGCTGCTTTTCTGTTCGAATACTCTACGTTGTGGGTCGAGAAAGGACATCGAGTCCCACTGAGGAAAGACGAAAGAGTCAGTATTTCCTAGGAAACTCTTAAGCAAAGTGCAGAAAAGGAGTATTTTTATTTCTTCGATATCTTGCTGCTGTAATGCTATGCAGACAAGTGTTTTCTTCTCTGTGTGCCATTTTTGATGAAAAACAAAAAAAAATCATTTGCCAAATAATACTGGTATGATTCTGGTTTAGGAATTTGGATGAAGTGGACTTTGCAAATGGGACAAGGCAGGCATGGATTTTGGAATTACAAACTGATTCTGCGAGCAAATTCTTCATCTTTATCACTTTTTGTACATCAGAAAAATCAAATGGGATTTTTATTTTATAACTTGAAAAAAAAATCTTAACTGTTAGACTCTTTAAATGTTTAAGGGGAAATGGCTTTAAGGAGTTCGAATGAAAATTGCCAGTTTTTTTGTAAATATAAATGTTATGAAAATTCTTTTACTGATGCCATTACACAGTAGAGAAGGTAGCGAGTTGCAGTGCTTGGGAGGTGTGGCAAACCCAATCGGTGGTTCTCACATCACATAGGTTTTTTTCACACGCTTACGGTAACGGGCTGAAGCTCGGGAGCGTTTGCCAAAAGCAGTCAGCTTGTCAGCGACTAGTGAAATTAATGGGAACACGTGATTTTATGATCTAGGTTTCACACGGACATACTTCACTTACCAGAAGTCACCTTTCATTGACATCCCTTTGCGATTCCAGAACCTCTGCATAGAAGTCATCAAACTGTTTACACACAGAACAAAAGAATTTAAAACTTCCTTTTTTTACATTTATGGAGCAAAAAAAAAAAAGTGCAGTGTTTGGGTTCATATGTTTAGCACATGATTTTCATAAAGAATCTATATATTTTTGCCCTACAGAGAATTGTTATACAGGTCAGATGTGTTTTCCTGATGTTCCTATGCAGTTACAGTATATTGAATTTAGTGGTTTAACACTAAAAAAAAAAAAGAAAAAAAAGAAGAAAAAAAAGAAAAAAAATAGAAAAAGGAAAAAAGGTTAAAGAAGTCAAATGATTAATCAGTTTTTAGGGTTATTGTGCTGATTTTGTTTTTAAATTGACACATTAGGATTTACATTTTTGTCATGATTAAAATAGGCCTGGAGTTATAACTATTTTACTTTCTTTCATCTCTGTTATAAGCTAAAAATGGTTTAGAAGACAGAATAACTGGGGTGGCGATTGTTGATATGTGCAACCAACTCTCACAACATGATTCCAGTCTTTTCTTTTGAATTAGAGAAATTAGAGAAATGTGCGTTACAGAATGTATGTGAATGAAAATTTAGCTGTGACTAGACCTAATGAACCTGCAGAGAAGAGAACTTTTATCCCCATTCATGGTCATTTGATGCTTATCCCTTGGTCATGTGCAAACAGCTTTGTAGCGAATCTTATTTTCCCATCAGAAGAAAGATCAAGTTTTCTAACTGGAGAAGATGAATTAAAACTTGGCGGATTGAGTATTTCAGGATTAAAAGCAGAGGTAAAAACGTTTCTGAAGGACATTTCTTTATGAGTATTTTCCTAATTTGCACAGTGGTGCTACTTTCTTCCTCTGTGGCTCTTTTGGGTTTTGCTCTACATACGGAACCACAAAGACAATTTTGGTTCATCATGGACATTTGAGGTTTAGTGTCATTGGTGCATTTCCACTTATGGGGTAAAACGTTGGAAGAAGAAGAAGAGATTTCTGTCTCAGAGGATCCATTGACGTCACATTTGTAGGAAGCAGATCATTTACGTAGTCCTTGCAACGAATAAGGTGCCGAGGGAATGAGGCTGGGATTTTAGTGTCTCACGCGAGACAGCTGGACCATCACCGTGGACCTTTGTCTTACCTTTACCAATGCTCATAAATTAAAACAAGATTCTGAATTGTCTTGTCATATGATTAGGTTGTCCTTGTCATGGTTGAGATGCTGAGTTGAGAGGACATGGAAGGCCTCTGCACTGTACCAGTATTGTAGATAACTAAAATATCCAGCTTGTGCAATTGTTTAATCCCTCATCCTTCACTAGCACTAAATTCGTCACTTTAAATTTAAAAACCAGGGAATCCCACCAGCCATCCTGTTACCATCCCCCGTAGGTTCTTGATCTTTACCTGTCATGAAAAGATATTTTGATAGATCGTAGTCATCCAAGTGTCTGATGAAACCTTTCATCTAATAACGTACTGGGCACCTTCTTTGCAAAAATGTTTACTCTGTGGTTTTCATTCATTTTTATTTCTGCATTCTGACACATATTTTTTTAATAAAGATGAGAAAGATAAAATGACTGTTGCAGTACATTTCTAAACCTACTTTAACTTTACCTCAGATAATGACCATTTGTTAACATATACGGACACATTATTTTTAACTTTATGTATAATGCATTCAGCAACGACAACAACAAGAAACCAACAAATTTTTAGAAGTTTTCCATTAATTTCTGTAACACACCATGTAATACTGTTATGAATAAAAACATTTTAAAAAGGTGTCATTTCGGTAAGTGTGTTTCGTAGCTTCTGCTCTTTCTGGTAATTCTGCCGTTCTTGGGCTGCCGTTTGGGTGTCTGTCACGGCGGTATTTTTGACAGTGGAAACATCTGGGAAAGGAGAAAAACAAGTGCCTCAGTTTGGGGAATGCCTGATCTTAAACACTGTAAGCGTTGCTTATCTTGCAAATACTGAACTTGCTGCTTTTGTTTGCTGCCTTCCTGTTCTTTGGCCTCTTTTGGGGTGTTTTAAGACAAGCATCCCAAACCAGCAGGTATTTTAGTCACCTGTAAAATCTCAGGTTCCTGGGAGAGACCACGCTGTGTGGTGCTACCAAAGCTGGAGTACCTTTGCAGTACGAGAAGCTGTTTGCTCACGTTTTCCTCTTCAAGATTTAAAATATGCATTTGAACGTGACAATTTTTAAAGTAAAAAACCCCAAAACTTTCCAGTAATATGCACAAGATTTAAAGCGAAGCCTTGATCCAGTAAAACATGTTAAAGACGCCACCTTCTCTTTCAGTGGGACCCTTCCTACTGGTTGGGGCAATGGGTTGGGTAGGCTGAAGTGTTTTGCTGGTGTGAAACTCTTGATGTCACATGCCAAATAATGTTTTCTGATATTCAGAAGCGATGAGTACTGGATCTTTCAATCGAGATAAGGAGCAGTACCATTTTTTTGCCAAGTGAGCGCTGCAAATATGCAAGGTACCACATTGAAATTGAAGGGTAAGAAGTTCCTAGGAGAAGAGGTGTGGATAAGTGTGCGTATCTTTTATTGTATTTCTTCTTCTTGATCTCTCATCCACCAGAAATGTCTAGTAGGTCGTGCCCAAACATTTATTGCCTTTGTTGTTGAAATACCTGGATCCCACCTAAGAATCAAGGTCATTCTGCTGTGATGAAGGACATGCTAGCGTTGCTGTCATTTTGACTTGGTACATAGCTAACTGGGTTTGGATGGCCTTGGAAGGAGGAACGTCATCTGGTTTGTTTTCAGCAAGCTCCCAAACATCAACTTAAAGTGAAATAAGACACAGCTAAGCATGGTTTAGTCTGGTGATGGTGAGGAATCTGAGTAGGAAGGACCTGGCCGCGTGTTGGCCTTGTTCAGAATGGGCAGGGGAAATCTGATTCCTTCTATACTGTATCAATGCACTAAAATACGTTAGTATTGCTGTAACCTAAGTGCAATAGGAGTCTGCTGATTGTACATGAGAGTATCCAGCTCAAACATGACTAGTTCAAGAAACGGTCCCAATTTAACTAATGCTAATTAAGGCCATGATCTCTTGAAGTAATAAGGATTTATTTAGCAACGGTCTGCAGAATTTACCTGCGGTTTTACAGAAGCGAGGACTCTTGACAGATCTCTCTTTTCCATGTCAGTGACTTCTGGGAAAGCAATTGATTGTATAGACTGGGAATATGCAATATTAACTTGCTTACGTTGCATTAAAGGCAATGTTTCATCTGCTTTAATCACTAAGCAGTGACAGTTCCTGCAACAGATAAGCTAACCTCTTTCTTCCTTTCTCTAGGTTGTGATAAATATTTCTGCGCCCTGTTCCCTTTTTTCTTCCTTTTCTTACTAAACAACCCATGTCCTGTCAGGTTCATGTTTATTTGTTTTCTAGCAAATGCTGTTCGCAGTCAGAAGGATATCGCTTCAAAGAAGTGAACGGGGCTGTCTCTTGGCAGTTTTCTACAGGGGTTTGGATCCATTGTCTGCAACTGTCTCTCTTAAGTCAAGATGGGAAGCGCACAATGGGGAAAGAACAATGTCAAAGTCAATATGGCAGCCAGAAAAACGGAGGGTTTCAGGTGAATATGTGAACCTGGGTCATCTACACAAGATCTACGTTTGTGTAAATGACCCACATCTCCACTTGCAGCCCAGAAGGCCAATCACATCCTGGGCTGCAGCAAAAGATGCATCCTCAGCAGATGCAGAGAGGAGATTCTGCCACTTTACTCTGCTCTGGTGAGACCCCACCTGGAGCACTGTGTGCAGGGCTGGAGCCCTCAAGGTAGGAAGGACATGGACCTGATGGAGCAGGTCCAGAGGAGGGCCACGAAATGATCAAGGGGCTGGAGCACCTCTGCTACAAGGACAGGCTGAGGGAGCTGGGGTTGTTGAGCCTGGAGAAGAGGAGGCTCAGAGGAGACGTAATAGCAGCCTTTCAGTACCTGAAGGGTTCTACAGAAAGGCTGGGGAGGGTCTGCTTACAAAGGACAAGGGGCAATGGCTTTCAATTGGCAAAGAGCAGATTTAGATTGGATATTAGAAACAAGTTCTTTACTCTGAAGGTGGTGGAACACTGGAGCAGATTGCCCAGGGAGGTGGTTGAGGCCCCTTCCCTGGAGATATTCAAGGTGAGGCTGGATGAGGCCCTGGGCAACCTGGTCTAGTTGGGGATGTCCCTGCAACTGTGGGGAGGTGGGACTAGATGACCTTTGGAGGTCCCTTGTGGCCTGGATGATTCTATGATTCTGTGGTCTATATGAATGCTGTCTTTACTGCTGCACGCACCGCTCCTGGCTTCTGGTCCTGCTGCTGTGTGTGAAAGCGGTGGGACTCCCTGCTCCTGACTATGCTCCGATGCTGCTACTGCAAAACTCCTTGAGGACTCTGTCAGCTTTTGTGATGAGGGCTTCCACAAGTTGGGCTTCTCATACTGACTGCTTTTCAGGATCTGCCCCATAGAAAGCTTTTTTGGTTTGTTTTGTTGTTTGGTTTGGGTTTTGCTTTGGTTTGTTNTTTTTTTTTTGTTTTGGTTTTGGTTTTGTTTTGTTTTTTTTTTTTTTTTTTTTAAATTTTTAAAATACCTAATGTAAAGCAGAGAGCTTGCATAGGGAAGGAAAAAGGCTATTCATTTTTTTTCCATGCTTTACTTGCTGTCTGAAAGTGTGGGGAAACTGAATTATACATTTCAGCATGACAGTGAGGAATACGGCGAGATATCCCGATACGATTTCCTGATTACCTGTACCATTGCCTGTCTCTTTCTAAAATTATTCTACTGGAGGCAGGAAATATCAGGTCTATTAGTGAAACAACTCTCCGGCTATTAGTTTTTAGAGCTTTAAATAGTCTTATCTCAATGGACATGTTTGCCCTGTGGCTCATCTATCACCTCTAAAATGTTTTATCAGCACCTGAAAAATCTCAATGAGAAGAATAGCCTCAAATGTCGTCCGTTTGAGGGTCTTTCTGATACAGAATGTATTTTTTTTTAAAGGGTCTTTTGAGATGTATTATTTGCTGGCTTTTCAACCCCGTTTCGTAGCTCCCGTAGCACCACTTCTATAAATACTCCTGACCAGTGAAGAAAGGAAAATCACAATAGATTAAAAGAAACCCAGGTTAACAGGCAGCAAATCAATGCCCATTGAGCCTCAGACATTTGTGAAAATAAAGGATTATGAAGAATTATTGTCAGGTACTGGGAGTGTGAAGACCTTTTGTGGCATCTTTGTCTTCTTCAATGGATGGTTATTAGGGATGTGAGAAGAGCTCTCAGGTGTCAGAAGCCAGTTGTGTTAGAGATAAGCAGAAGTTATAAGGCTGTAAGACGTTGCATTTAAACTTTGTGCTATTTGACGTACCCAGATTGTGAGTGTCCTGGTTTTTTTTTTTTCTTTTAAAAATGCTATTTCTAGTTTGAACATGGGTTTGTGTGTTAACTGGGCTTCTAATGGAGAGGAGATAGAGGCAAGCAATGCAGCGTGGTGGGGTTTTCATTGCCTGTTCCTTACTGCAGCCCCTGTCTTCCCATCTTCACAGGACCTTAGAGGTTTTGAAGTAGATAAAGCTGTGCCCAGTTTGGACTGAGGCTTTCTGTTGAGTGAACCAAAAGGCAGAAAAGGAGAATTTAGCTCAACGAGGTGTTTTTTTAATATCCAGGACTTTTCAGAAACCAACCTGATCACCAGAAAATGACTGTATGTATTAGTAACAAAAATGGTGATGCCACAGAATCAGTTGTGGTAAATATCTGGAAATATTCCCTAGGGTTTCCTACTGGGAAATGTTCCTGTGTATTTGCCACCTTATGCTCTTCCCCATTAAAATTGGCGGTTGAGCCTCCTCTTACCTTTGAACAAGCCGGTTGTGTTCTTCTGCAGAAGGCAACATGTTATGAGTTATGAAGCGGGGAATGAAAAAGATTGTCTCGGAGAAGAGGAAAAATAAACTCCTTTTGAGAAGAGCACTAAGAGCACCTTAAAGAGCTGCTCGCTGGCTCCTGCCTAACCTTTCTCAGGGAGAGCCTTTCATCCCTGATGTGTGTCGCAGTTGTTCTTCGGAGAGGAAACTGCCATTTAAAAAAAAAAAAAAAACAAAACACATATTTGGTGAACTTGTACAGGTTTCATTTACGGGGAGCAAGGGGTCACGAGCTTCTGTTGGTGTTGTGAACTCTGTAAAAGATGCATTGCACTTGAGAGCTTGGTGTTCATGATGGACGCTCAGTGAGGCTTCATTTTCAGGTGTGATGAAACCCACGTTTGGTGACTTACAGCCTTGTTAGCGATAAGTGCTTTGGGACTTAAAAACAGCCCAGCGAGGCAGCCTCTGCTATTACGGTCAGCAGCAAAGAAGGAGCGAGACTGGGGAAAGAGGACACAGCTGCTGTTACAAAGCGACATTCCCACCGATCCACGGAGCCACTAAGCCCCAAACTACAAGGATGTGGAAAATGAGCTGTGGTGGTGGTTGTGAATTTTGCGTGTTAGACCTACCTCGAATTAAAGCAGAGTGTAAATTAAGCGGCAAACCCGATTTGGCTGTTTGGTTCCCTCTGAAAAGAAAGTTAACATGTAGGAAAGTTGGTTTCTTGATTCCCTGCTGTTGTTTTGACCAAACTTCTTTCTGCTAATCCGTGAGCAAGTGTGGTCACCACTGAGATGGGCAGCAGAACAGGAGAGGGTTGATTTGAGATCCTCAGATGCTTGGATCACTCTCTCAGTTTGCAGTTCAATCCATGAGGGTGCTCGGTGGCTGCAATCTCAGCTTCTCTTTTGCTGCTGCTGCAATATTGGATGTGTACTGCATTTCCCAGCCAGCAAAGGTCCCGCCTACGAAGAGGTCTGTCCTGTAAAAGTAGGGTTTTTTTTGCCACACGCTAATGATTAACAGCCAAATCGATCATGTCAAGAGGTTGAGCAGGCCCTATCACATAAGCACATCTTGGGTTTTAGTCTGGGGCAAAGTCATTTGAAACAAAAACATGAAGCAAAAAAAAGGCAAACAAAAAGCTTTGGGCAGCCTAAGCCATCTTTCCTAAGATGTTTGTCCTCCGCGTGTGGAGATGAAAGGGCAGTTCATCACTTGGCTGCCTGTTCGGGGACACTGGGTTAAAAAACGGGCTGCCGGAGATGCAATCTTTTTATTCGGAGCAGATTCCCAAAAGGAATGAGTTAACCTGCTTCTCTGTGTCAAATTGTTATCATCAAGCTGCCAAACTAGAAAGATGCAATAGCTTATTTTGCAGAGACGTGGCCCCGCGGTCAGAATAATGGCCTTTGTAAGGTGACTGTGACACATGACGTGGCACAGGACTCGGGCAGGTGATGGTGCTGAGGTGGTCAGGTGGGTTTGGTATCAGGGAGCGTGATTAATTTTATCGATGGCATCCATCATTCCCCTAACAAGCAAACCAAAATGTATTTATTCTCTGTATCATCGAAGCACTCCCATTTAGCTCAGGGTGAGATGCTAAAAGTCACAGCTGTACCACAGTGCAGCTGTTTGAGGAACCTCTGCCTCTCCAGCAAGAGGAAGAGTGGCAAAACACAGTGATATTCATTATTTTGTACAGGGAACTGCAGACTCAGAGAAGTTTTCTTCCTCTAAGACGTGCATTGTAGCTTAAGGCTAATTAGGAAAATGAAGGGAAAGACTGCTGTGTCTCAGGAATCAAAAAGAACCCTACCTGAAGGAAGAAGCAGTGGGACGTGAAGGCTGCCTCAACAGGCACCTGAAGGAAAAATCCTACAAGGTTTTGAAGATCCTAATGTGCCTTTGAAGGCCTGACTCAACTCATAGGAATCAGCCCTTGGTAAGTTCTCTGCCCCTGTTAGGATTGTTTAAGAGAGAAGGTGACTTGATGTAGTAGCTGGAAAATGTCAAGATGTTTAATTAGATATCCTGACATGTCTTGCTCCCATGGGCTCGAGGCTTTGGGTACGTGGAACAGAGGATGACTCTGGACAGACCCAGCCAGAGATGGGGCTCTTGTCTGTCCCCTGCATCCCGAGCCCCACTGAGAGGCAGCAAAGGGCGCTCTCTGGGATGGAGACTTTCCCCAAGCAGTCAGAATAACTGCTGACACCCAGCCTTCCTCTTGATGGCAGGCATGAAAAGCAGAAATAAATAAATGATTTTGCGGTCTACTCTGTTCCTAGAAAGCTGACTTTAGTTTACTTATCGCTTCCCTCTTGCCAAAACTGGAGCATGTTTCGTTTGTTGAAATATTCATTTTCCCTTGTCCCTTGAAAGGAGCATTACAAATGAAAACGTAAATTGCTTCTGGACAGATCTTTGCTTCTTTCCCACTTGCCCTCCAGGAAGCCGTGTACAAACAAATGCAACGTTTACCTTGTGAGTCTGCCAGGTGGTGGGTCATCTGCTGTTTACAGTGTGGAAAAACGACCCTGTAATTTATCTTTTTCTACTTGAACCGTTTTCAACCACCACCACCACCCCCCTCCAAGGCAGACGGCACGGGAACGGTGGCCGTCTGGACTCGCCGATGGAGCCTTGGAGCCATGAGCGCCACACGTACAGCGTTTGACCTGGACCCCATCAAACTGGTGCTGCTTTCTGCCGTGCTCGGTGTCCTCACCGTTTATGGCTTTGGGTGAGTGAATGTTTCCGAAGCCGTGTCCATGGTGGGGACACGACAACCTTCTAGCAGCCTTCCAGTATCTGAAGGGAGCCTACAGGAGAGCTGGAGAGGGACTCTTTGTCAGGAAGTGGAGTGATAGGACAAGGGGTAATGGTTTTAATCTGGAAGAGGGGACATTTAGATTGGATATTAGGAAGAAATTCTTTGCTGTGAGGGTGGTGAGGCACTGGAACAGGCTGCCCAGGGAGGTTGTGGATGCCCCATCCCTGGAAGTATTTAAGGCCAGGCTGGATGGGGCTTTGAGCAACCTGGTCTATTGGGAGGTGTCCCTGCCCATGGCAGGGGGGTTGGAACATGATGATCTTCAAGGTCCTTTCCAACTCTAATAATTCTATGATTCTATGGAAATCGGTACAGACTCTCGGCTTTCACGTTGGATGGTGCATAATTGCTGTCTGGAGCGATTTCTGTATTCCCAATGAATAACGAAGGAGATTGTTTGGAAGTTAACCTAGTGCAACGTGTCTGCCTTTAGAAAAATAACCCTGGTTGATAAATCTGAGACATTTAAAAAAAACGGTCATGTTGTCGTGTGCCGTTTGCAACGTGCAGCCTCCTCCCGTGCTAGCTGCCCAGCAGCGTGCTGGAGAGATGGGCTTTTGTTTTCTTTGGGGAGGCAAATGGCAAGAATCTGGCTCATAGTTGTTTCTTTCTCTGCTAGCTTAATAGAGACTGCTCTTTCGGAGGACTACGGTCAATCAGTGCCTGTAATCTTTCCAATCTAACTATGTTTTTTCACTCTTCTCTGAACTTTGAGCTCTGATTTCATGCCTCAGCGAGCTGATGAGCTTTTGTAATTCCTTTATTCCATGTGATTTTTAATATGCAGTAATGGGAGCCCCTTGCCAGGCCCTAAATCATAGTTAAAGCTTCAACTGATGCTATTCCTTGTCTTGGTGGAAGAATTGGGAACACTGCTGTGCTAGTTTACTTGTCAAAGTGGGTATGAAAAGAAACTAATTGTTAATGTTTTACTACAGCTTCCCGCTTAGGTTAGGTGCTACAAGGAAGCATTTGTCTGGGATTGGGATTTAATCAGAAATACTGCATCTGCCAAAAGAGCTGGCAGCATTTTAGCTGTGACATCGTGGAAACCTTGGAGACAGTTGTCATGTGAGGGGGCAGGAGAGGGCAGTGAAGAGTAAAGGCTCACATTTGGGGTTCTGGTTCACTACTGGGATGAATGGGATTAATCAGTTAATGACTCTCTATTGTGAACTGAGAATTGAGTCCAGGACGAAGGGGCTTGGCCAGCCTGAGAAAAAACAGGCTGCTCAGCGAAGGGAGGCGCTTAAGCTTGGTTTTCAAAAATGCTGAGTGCACGCCAGTCCTTAGTGTTGCCACGGTTGTTTGTTGGTCATGGAGGTGTCCCACCTTGGAGATGGTCAATGTGTATGGCAGCAAGGTACCAAAGTGCTACCCCAGCAAGCTGGAGGGAGCGATGGGGCACGGGGCAGCAACTGATGGTGCAGATTTTGCTGCCAGCCACTTGACCAGGTTATTTGGTAGGGTTTGCACAGCTTGAGATGAAGCCCAGGTTGGTGGGACATGGGTTGAGTTTTTCATGCCGGCCAGCTGAAATGTGTGTCATGTTGTCACCCCTCCTGAGTGCTCTGCAGATTTTCTGTCCTGGTGGTGGTGTAGAGGAGTAGTTCTACTCTTGGGCATTGAAGAGTGGGTCAGGTTTCATACAGAATTAACGCCGGTATGAAACGAGTACTGTGACTTAGAGGTCACATGGGAGATTTGCTGGGGTCTAACAAGCATTAGGGTTTTTTTGGCATGTAATTTTACACAGTTATAGGCCAAGTTGCTTTGTAGTTTCAACTCGGTGCTTTCACATGATGAAGCTCTTCTGTTATTGAATGCAGTGGTGACGAGGAGACCCTTAACTTCAGCAGCACCAGCAAGAGCGTGGCCAATGGCAGGTGGGCCCGGTCGGTGAGTAACCGGCCACAGCCCCGCGACTGCCTGCTCTCCGCCTGGTCCTCCTGGAGCAAATGCGACCCCTGTCAAAAGAAAAGGGTGAGTGTTTGTGGTCTAGGCATGAAGTTTGAGAAACTGAGAGGCAAGGAACTCCTCCAAGCCATGTCTTTTTTGTCCAGCAGCAGTGAGCTGCTGAGTAAAGCCCTGTACAGGCGAGGCTGCAGGCTTTGGCTTTCAGGTAGCTTTTAGTTCTTCACCTCCTGTAAATCCAGTGGTTTCCAGGCCACCTCGCTGTCCTGAGGAGGTATTATCCCAGACTTGGGGAAAGCACAGGTGGGAAGCCCAGGCTTTGCAAGGACTTTCTCACCAATGGAGTCCTCTTCCAGCATCAGTGCAAGGCACCATCCCCACTAATGGCCACTCAGTGCCTCCCAGGATTAAGATGCCTTTTCTGTCTGCCAATGAGCATTTTCTACCCAAGAAGTCCCGTCAAACAAAAGCAATGATCCCAACAGTGTGAAGAGCAAAATCCCCGTTGCTAGAGGGGCCTCTGCTAACGAGCTGGAGAAGCCGTTCCCAGGCTTATGTGGGAATAACCAGTGGTGGGAGTTGGGAAGAGTGAAGCTTCATATCAAAGAGTTAATCTTAAAAGCTGGGAAGAAAAGGAGGGCTAACATATTGGACAGAGTAATTGACTGCTTCACAGCAGTGTTGTGGGCGGAAAAAAATCCCTAATGATACAGAGGGCCAAGTAAATACACTGACAGAAAATAACAAGGGATGTCGTTACCAGCGCTAATTGAAAGAGAGGAGATGTAACTGAATCCTTCCTTATTTTTGCAAATGCCCGCACAACCCTGTCAGGCTCATTTAAACGAACTGTCAAAGAAGAGCAAACTTTCCTTCATCCCTTCCAATCCTCACTCCTTCCTTAGTAAAATTAAAACTGCCGCACGTCAGAATCCTTTGAAACGGGGCGCATTACCAGTGTCATATTCTTTACCGACACTTTTTGGTTTTTATATGACAGTACTCTTAGATCATGTTTCCCCGACACAAAGTTTGTTTTTTAACTAGGCAAGCGTGAAATTCACAGTTTCTGTACACTTGAGTCAATATTTTTTATTTCATCACAGTACAGATTTGCCCGCCTGGAACAACCTTCTCAGTTCAATGGAGATCCGTGTGATTACTCGGACAAAGAAACCGAGGACTGTGTTACAAATAATCCTTGCAGGAATAAAGTTAGATGTGATGGGTTTGTGTGTGCAGTTACGGGTAAGGACTTACGGACTGAGAGGCGGTGGTGCTCAGGTGGCATCCCTGACACCACCACGCTGAACTTTGCTGCTGCTACAAGGCTTTGCTGGGCTAAAGAGATGTCGGGAGTTGAGCCGGGTCCATCCATGCTTGTGGCAGGAGAGGGCCAGTGATTTTGAGTCTGTCGGCCGGCGCCTGTCAGTCTAAAGCACGTCTTTAAAATCTCCAAGTGGGAAGTGTAAAACCCAGTTGTATCACTAAAATCTGTAGGGCAAGCGGATCTGACAGCAACAGGACAATACGTGTCGGGCATCCCTGACACATGCCCAAGAGCACAGCAGGTTACGATGGAGGTCCTCACAGCATTTCCTTATCAATATCTTTATCGATCCCTCCATCCTTATCAATGACTAATTAGCTGGGGACACAGTAAGCAGCGTGGGGAAGCCAGGCAGCAGTTAGCTGTGTCCAAAACCTCATCAGCCTGTGCTTTGCATCTACACCCTGGGAGCAGAGAGAACAGTGTGCAGGTAACAGGGGGCTGGGGCAGAGGAGATGGGGCGAAGGAAAGGGACTCTCATCTCTGTCCCTCGGGGTATTCCCTGGAATTACGCACATGGGAAGGGGGAAAAACATTGCTATCACATACAAGGTCGACTGAACAGTCTCCAGCATGTTTTTTGTCTCAAAACTAAAAAAAAATGTAGCAAGGAAAAAAGCCTGTCTCTCTCTATACTTTCAATTAGGAATTTCTTTTTTTCTTTTTTGAACAAGGAATTTTAAGATTTTGAAGGTTTTGAGTAAAACTGAGCAGATGGAGTTTAGTGAATAAAAATCTGAGGTTTTCCATGCAGATAGACAAGAAATATTTTGCAGCTAGTGTTGAACCTTTCACCAAAGGAGTCTTTTATTTTGTTCCTGGCCTCTGAGTCAGGGACTGTGCTTTTGCAAAATTACCAGTAAGCATGATAATACATCGCTTTATAAGTAATTTTTCGCCTGCGTCCTAGGGAGATGCATTACACGGAGGCTGCTTTGTAATGGGGATGATGACTGCGGGGACCAGTCAGATGAAAAAAACTGCAAAAAAGTGTTTAAAAAATGTGACCGGAAGATGGAAGAATACTGGGGAATAGAGAATCTGGCAAAAGGGTAAGTCGGTGACCTTCATGAGATGTTTTCTTGCTTAAGGATAAGAACGGTCTTACGTGGCTTCAGTCATAAAGGTTGAAAAAGAAAAAAGCTGTAATAATCGCTGTATCCAGGAGTGAGGATCCCACAGTCTCCGGGGTCCTGGTCCAGAGCCTGGTGGGAAAGTCCTGATGGACTCCCTGAGTCTTTTGGAGAGAGATGAGGTGAGTAAAAGTCCCAGATGTCCCCAGGAGTGTTCACCCCATGGAGATCATCAGCTCAGCTCGCTAATGTGTCCTGTAGGAGCCAGTGCGTGCACTTTGTGTTGCCAAAACCTTGTGGGTGAAGAGGGAAATGTCAACCCATTCTCTTAATATCTACAGGTACTTGACCTTAAATTAATGAGTGGGAGAGTTTCAATAATCCAGTTATTTTACAGAGATGTAAGTAGAGTTAGACTCTGGCCTAATTCAGTCTGTGGGGAGCAGGAAACCTAGCCTTTGGGAAGCAAGAGGCTACTTCAAACTGTGCTTTGGAAATAAAATCAGAGGAGGGTTTGTTAAAGTCTGACCACACAATTCTACCAGTCTTTATAGAGTGACTGAAATCAGTGTCTCGGTGTCACGGATGGAAATATTTGATATGGTTATGACTCAGCAGCAACGCAAAATTTATTAATAGTTTAAGGTAAATCAAGAGGTTAAATTTTAGCAGCACTTAATCATTAACCAATTTAAGGATTTACACGGTGATTTAACAAAATAATTGTGCAGCGACTTAATGACAGATTAGAAAATGACAAGATTCACACTAACTTAACTATAAGGTATCCTAAATCAATATATTTGTATAAACATCAAAACATACAAACACACACCATTGGAGGAGTCACACACACCCCTGAGTCTTTAACTGCTAGGACCAAGGTGACATTACAGAGGGTGACTCCAGTGAGCATCCCTTTTCCTTAATCAATATATATGTCTATGGACACAAAAACATTTGAACCCACACATACAGGGACAGACAGAGAGAAGTTGTGGATGCCCCATCCCTGGAGGTGTTCAAGGCCAGGCTTGATGGGGCTTTGAGCACCCTGGTCTAGTGGGAGGTGTCCCTGCCCATGATCTTCAAGGTCCCTTCCAACTCTAACCATTCTATTATCCTATAAAATATTTGGATATAGCAAAATATATACTCAGCCATACTTGTAAGAGCTAATGTGTATATCAGAAACACATCGATAGATAGAGAGGTGGGTGAGACTAGCCTACGGTTAAAATTTCCCTCTTCTTGAGTTTAGAGTTAATACTCCCAGTGCATTGATGTTCCTCAGCGGGTGATAATTGAGACTCGGGAAGGTTGACTTACCCTGGCCCTATAGCCCTCCAGGTGTGAGCCTGAGCAGTGCCCCAACTCAGGGGAGATGCTGGTCACAGCCCCCTGCGATCCAGGAGAACTCAAAGGGTCTCTCCAGAGTTGCTGTTTATGGGGTCTGAGATAAGTGACTTTCACCAGGTACTTTTCCACTCAGACAGTGGGATATTCTGGAACGTTCCACCAGTTGCTCAAGCCCAGAACTTGCTAGATCTTGAGGTTCTGGTATCACCCTCTCTCTTTGGGCCACAATCCAAGTACTGTTAGGGGGTGATATTGGCTGTTTCCAAGCAATAGAGGACGCAGGAACCAGGTGCCCTAAGGGGTTGCCATAACGTTCTGGTCCATGGCCCTTCATATTCGTTCCTGTTTTATGTTGAGTTGTTAATGTGGCCCAGGTTGCCATGTGGTCCAGGTGTTAAAGCGTTCCCATAACATTCTGTTCCATTGTCCTTCACCTTCTTTCCTGTTTTATGTTGGGTTATTATGTGGCCCAGGTGGAGGGAAATCACGCCAAGTACTGAGTGGCCTAAGGTAGGGGAGGAGGTTGCACCACCAAACGTGGGTTGCCTAAAATCTGAACCTGGCTATGGATTTGTATTTTTGCTCAGTGTATGAACTGCAGGCGGGGGGTGTCAAAATGTCATGTATTTCTTCTCCAGCAATGAGAGATGGTGGAGTTGTTTTCCCTTGTGTGAGTAGCGTAGGATTAACCTGCATGTTATTAAGCCCCAACTTTTTGGGGGCTCAAATCCACATCTGAATTGATCCAGCTTTTACAGGCTAAGACTGTGGCAACTTTCTGTAAGACTGGACTGCGTGAAAAGAGTCTTTTCTCATTCTGCAAGGAAAAAAAATGCTTTTTACATTAAAAAAAAAAAAGAAAAGAAAAAAAAAATCATATTGCAAGGAAAATTATAATTTCCTCCTTATTCTCTGGAGATACGGCTGCTGCACATGTCATCGCTAATGCTTTGTACTTCTGAGTTTAATCAAAATTAAAAATAATGTTGGACAATTATAGGAACATGCTTCTCATCTCTTTGAAGCTACAATTGCTCAGTAATTTGCTTTTAGTGGACTTCCCTTCTCTGCAGATTGTTCTAAAATTAGAGTTAATATTTTACAGCTTCAAAGTCATTATCATGCAAGTCTCTCTCCCCAAAATAAGGAGAGGCAGATCTAACAGAGGCCTGAGAAGTTAATGGGCACACAACATGGAATATTAGCAATTATCTATTTTTGGTGAAGTTTCCTCTAATGACTCTTGTTGCTATTTGAGCGTGAGTTTGTGGAGGTGAGGGCCGTGTTCTCAGCTGTGTGCCACAAGGGTAATGGGAGGGAATTTTCACTGCCATGGATCCCATCAGCCTGGTTTAACCACCCCATCTTAAAAGACGGGAGTGTGACATCCTTTCTCAGAGCAAACGGGTTAAGATACTGGCCATCATCAGTGGAAACCAAAGGAAAACTTCCCAGTGGTTTCAAGGAGTAGTTGAACATTTGCTTGAGTACTGAGATCTTGTTTTCACTCTTATCTACTGATCTCTGGTTGATCCTTGACCAACCCAGCAAAGATTATGACTGATGAAACGGAGCAGACGGATGTAAATTAATTGGCTGGTCCAGTTTCTTCTGCTCTTCCCAGAATGTTCCAGTAAAGGCCACAGAAGCTGCCAGTGCTGGTAGCAGTAATGATAGCAGTATTTCCTAGCTGGGTGGTGAAGATTGTCCTTCTGTAGTTACTATACGTATTGAAGTGTCAAAATTCGACTCTGTCTTTTGCTTTCTTGTGAGGCTTTTGTGGAGCAAATGGATTGATTGGACAGTGAAAGAGACAAAGCTTTGTTTTGGGGTTTCAAAATAAAGAAGCCCTCAAACCAGAGAGCCTTCAAGTGAAGAAAAATATCTTTTACCTTTCTTAGCCAAGGCATTTGATGCTTAGCCCTAAATCAATGATAATATTTTCTTGTTAATCTTCACGTACAGGTTAAATCTCTTCACAAACAACTTGGAAGGATTAGTTCTTGATCACCGGTACTATGCTGGGGGATGTTCTCCCCATTATATTATGGACACAAGATTCAGAAAGCCCTACAACGTAGAAAGCTACATGCCAGAGGTACGTGTCAGGTTTGTCTGCAAATAAACCTACATTCCAAGAAAATTAGTGAGTAATACTGATAAAGCTTTGTGAGCAAATTATTTTATAAAGAATTAGACAACTCATGAGATCAGATGGGATGGCACTCGTTTTAGCCTCACTCCTAGAGCATCATCGTGCCCCACGCACTATGTGAAGTTGGACACGTCCCCTTACAACGTCCGTGTGTATCACAATAGATGGCAATGTTCCCTCGCACCTTGTCATGGCAAAAACTGAGCTTAACCTTCCTGGTATCATCTCTATAAGAGGACCTGAAAGCCACCAGCTGGGCACGGGGAGGTTAATTTTAGACGGAATTGTGGAGTGCCCCAAGAGCCAGGCTGGGAAAGCTGTGCTTGTGCAGCAGTCTCCGATGTAAGAGCACACTGTGTGCTCGGTGTGAGAGCGAAGGCAGCACCGAGCTCCTTTCTGTGGTGCGTCAAGGCTGTATTTTAATTATTATATATTTGACCTGAATGCTCTCGATGGCATAGCGTGATATTTTTGAATGTTGCCCATTAGGGAACCTTTTCCTCTTAGAATTCATGCTTTAATTGATGCCTGTGTTTAAGATTTCACCTTCTTTGCATAAGATTGACATATTAAGTAAAAGCCCGAGGTCCTTGCAGTGTGGAGGAGATCGTAGCTTTCCTGCTGCTGTAAGTCAAGTATTCTTGAAGTACCAGTGTTAATAAGAATAGTGCTTTGCAATTATACAAGGCTTTTCATCTTCAAAGTGCAAGCATTAATTCACAAGTATATTTGTGTCTGTATCCCTTCCTCATGCTTCAGGTATACCATCGCTATGCAGGAAATCGAATGTCTTGTTTTTGCTTTCTGTTTAGACCAAAGGCAAATATGAATTTACAATGACTGAATATGACTCCTACTCAAATTATGAAAGCAGTGTCCTGAAGGCAAAAGACTCGCAGTCTAGCTTCGGCTTGGGTATAAAAATACCGGGATTGTTTGAGCTTGGTTACAGTTCGAATGACAAGAGGATGGAGAAGTTCATTCAGAGGATGAAAAGATTTTCTTCAACTGTAAGCGCTGCTCCACTTAATTCTCTGTGAACGCGTTATCTGTGTGTGTGTATCCCTTTGATCCCCATCATCAGGTCAACAGCCAGGACTAGGATAAATCAAAGCTTTCCTCCAGATTGGGTTTAGCAGTTTGTATTGGTGAAGTGTTTACCAAGGCCACAACGTCTTCGTCTGCTTTCCCGGCACACAAAGGAGCTTTTCCCTTCCCCTGTCAGCCAGGAACCAGACTGCCTGACCTCCAAAATCAGCCACAACCGCACGCAGACTGCCCGGTGTCCTGCTGGACATCCACATTTGGATGTTTGTAGTGAAGTAATTTTAAAATAAATTAAACTAGGAAGCAGGTGGCCTCCCCTCCATACAGTGGCCTGGCTAGTAGAAGATGTAGCAGGGGAGGTTTAGACTGGGTATTAGGAAGAATTACTTTACTGAAAGGGTGGTCAGGGGCTGGAATGGCCTTCCCAGGGAGGTGGTGGAGTCACCACCCCTGGAGGTATGTAAGAAACTGTATATGTGGCACTCCAGGGCATGCTCTGGTGGCCGAGATGGGAGGATGTGGGTTGTGTTTCTGCGTATGGTTGGACTCGGTGATCTCAGTGGTCCTTTCCAACCATGACAATTCTGTGACTCTATGTACAAGTGACACTGGTAGCAGCGTCTCCGTGCTCCACCCCAGCTGTGGGATGCTCTGCACCTTACCCTTCCAGCCATTAAAAAGTTCTTACCACAGCGCAAACTGCTCTGTGATTCTAGGTATTAGGAAGAATTACTTTACTGAGACGGTGGTCAGGCACTGGAACGGCCTGCCCAGGGAGGTGGTGGAGTCACCATCCCTGGAGGGATTTAAGAAACATGTAGATGTGGCACTTCAGGGCATGCTCTAGTGGCATTTCAGCCCCCACATAGGGGTTTTGTGTGTGTGTGTGGTTGGACTCCATGATCTCAGATGTCCTTTCCAGCCCTGACGATTCTGTGATTCTGTGATGCTCAAACAGTCTGGCAGGTGGGAGGGGTGTGGGGACAAACAACACAGTGACTGCCTCAAGGGAACCTGCATGGGTAAAACTGGGATTTTGCCCAGAGTTCCCTCTGCCCTCTTGGGTGAGTTACAGTGATTAAGAGAGAAATCTGGGGTAGAAGAAGGGAAAACAGGGTTTTCTGCAATTCCAGAAATTTCTGCACCTGTACACACCACCCAGAAACCAGTCTGCGGTGTGGATGGCTATGGTGTGTGCAATCACTGCAGAATGTCATCTCACACGTGAAGAGCCGTCCCTCTTTCAGGTGGGCTCAGCCAGGCAGGAGCTGTCACCTCGGTAAATGATAACGCCAACAGCAGAGCCCGTCTCTCCAACTGTAGGGCAGCCTTGACGAGGACGCAGAATGCAAACTGCTAGCAGCCCTTCCGTGGGTTTAATTATAGACTAACGCGTGCCACTTGACTTCAGCTGATGTCCTCTGTCTGCCGAGTGCATCGCTCACCAGATGAGGACACCTCCCCACTCCCTAAAACGCGGATGGCACAATCACTTCCAGTCTCGTCTGCAGAGCTTTGGTCACAGCTGTGATCTGATGCGCGCTTTAAGCTGGCTGGAGATGCTTTAATCTGTAACTCCTAGGACTGCTTTATGAGATTCGGTCTAAGGCAGTATGTGCCGTCACTTGATTTCTTTTCTTCATCTGTTACTGCTGTAAACAAACCTAGCTCTTTGACAATGGTTTAATAGCATCACTGATCTATGTCACTCCCCTCGGTATAAAGTGCACTCAGAAATGGCAGAGTATTCCTCGTTGCTATTAAACTTGCGTTTGCTTCCTGCAAAGAGGCATTTCCCATGACAAGCTCAGAGGTGCATGAGAAACAGTGGCAGTGGATGTCCATAAAGAAACACAATATGAAGTCTTGACTTTATTAAGCTACAGAATTTTATATTGAAACCCCCTTGATGTGCTTGTCTTGCTGGCCCAAACAACTGGACACTAAATCCTTTCGAAAGACCTCTTCTGTTCCTGACTTTTACACCAGAAAGGGGACATATAATATATACCCACATACACATATCTATACAGAGATGTATAAATACATGTGCGTGTGTGTGTGAGTGTTTGTGTTTTCTTTTTTCCTTTGAGTTTTGGTAATGGCGTGTTCTGCGTAGTATAAATTTAGATCAGATAGGGAATTATGAGTTGACATATAAATCATCATGATTTCAGATGTCAGCATTTTTCAAGAGATTGTGAAAGGCACAGGCTGGTTGAGATTATGAGGGGTGGAGCAGTCTCTTGGGATGTAGCTTGTGTCTGCACATCCCAGATGTGTCAGAGCAGAGCCTGGATCCTGGCTGTCCCCGTGTCCCAGTTGTGGCCTGAGCCATCACCTAACCTGTAATGGGTGTCTCTCCCTCTTCCTCCTTCTCTCTCTAATACCAGTCAGAATCCTGATTTTTTCAGAAACTTGACTACTAAAGGCTTTGGTTTTGCTAAGTTAAGTGATTTCCAATTGCAAAGTAAGTGTTAACTTCACCAATCCTGGCCACCATTGATTGATTAACAGCAAAATAACTACGCCTTGTCACAAGAACGGCACCCCTCACCTCTGAGTTCTTGTGTTTCTGAATTTCGTGTAGTCCAGCAAATTTATTCACGCCCGTTCTGAGCTGGCTGTCGCCGTCTATAAGCTGAAGCCCCGAGGCTTGATGCTGCATTACGAGTTCCTGCAGAGACTCCACCAGCTCCCCTTGGAGTACAGCTACGGGGAGTACCGAGAGCTCTACAGAGACTACGGCACCCACTACATCACAGAGGCTGTCGTGGGTGGCATCTACGAGTATACTTTAGTCCTGAACAGGGACGCGCTCCAAAACGCAGGTACGTGCATCCAATGGTTGCGGAAAAGCTTCGGGGCCAGCTTTTTGGTGGGCGAACCCCTCTGCAGGCACCCAGTGATGGTTTAGGTTGAAGGCCAGAAAAGAGAGAGAGGGTAGAGGAAGGGATCAACAGTATCTCAAAGAAAGCCTGCAGGAAATACGGGAGAAGCAGCGCTTTATGGCAGTGAATAAAGAGCCTGGTTTTTGAAGCACGTGGGCTTCATCTCGCTCTCAGGCTGTGGGTGCTGCCAGTTCATAAAAAGGGCCCTGTAGCAAGTATTTTAGACAGTGCATTTTGGAGGCTGACAAGATGTTGAGATGAATGAGACTCATGTAGCTTAACGCTTTTGTTAGCTTTGAAAACCTTCACCTACGTTCTTTTTCCATTGCCTTTCAAATGACAGTTTCGAAACACCTTTAGCCTCAAGAGCTTTTCCAGCGTGTAGGAAACAGTAAATAATTTGCTGGGTGACTCTTGTGCCTGACATTGCTCTTGCTCTTTGACTCTGGCTTCTTTTTTTTTTTTTTTTTTGTTTTTTTTTTTTTTTTTTTTTTTTTTTTTTTGCAAGGAATGATGACGGTCGTGTAGGATAGAGCGAGCCGCGTGACATTAATCAATAGCTGCACTCTCTTATTTATTCATTGGCACGGGAATGAGTAACTGCCTTCGCTGTCTGTTTGCGAAAGCATTTAGTGGGCTCCGCTGTGTGTGAGACTCGGTCTGTTTGCTCTTCTGCTGTCCAGGGAGTCGCTTATCCTGTGGTCAGACACAGCCCGGAGGGACGGAATTTAGGTTCAGATTTCCGATATTCAAAACGTTAGCACTGCCCGATTTCTCTGCTGTTGGGGTGGATCTGTTACAAGCTGCATTTGTTCAAACTGATGGCTATTACTATTAACATCTAAATGCTACCTGACAGTGTCTGCTGACGGAGGTCAGGATCCTGCAGTACCAGCATCTTCACACTAGCCCCAGTGCTGGGCTGTAAGTTCTCACTGGGGTTTGGTAGTTCCAGCCTGAGAATTCAGGTTTTTCTCTTCAAAACCATCATTATTTCTTTACTGAAAGGGTTATCAGGTACTGGAATGGGCTGCCCAGGGAGGTGGTTGAGGCACCATCCCTGGAGGTATTCAAGAGAGAAGTTGACTTGGTGCTCAAGGATATGGCTTAGTGTTGAGTGTTGGGTGGTGTGGTGTGTTGTTTATGGTTGTTGGGTTTTTTTGTTTTTTGTTTTTTTCCCCTCCCCATTGGTTGGACTAGATGATCTTAAAAGGTCCCTTCCAACCTAGGTGATTCTGTGATTATGTTCTAGGTCCAGTCTAAGAATTGTGAGTTTTCCCTTCAAAACCATCAGTACGTTTCTACTCTTTGTGCTGGAAATCAAGTCTTCTTTGGCAGACCTAGTATCACACACCCTGTCACATGCTTGGTACTTGCACAGTTTCACATATAGTCCAATATGCCAGATGTGTCTGTGGTTCATGACTTGTTGCTTTCTGTGGGATAGAGGTCTGGATTGTGCTGTACAAGGATGTCATAAAATCGTGGTTCCTGCCTTCAAGTGCATATGGATTATGAGCGTTAATAGGGACCATCCTGAAACTGGCCAATGTCAGATATATGAGAAGAGCATAAGAACAGGACAGCCGTACAGTGATACTTGTGTTGTCAGCTCATATAAACATCTGCATCATCAAAATACAAGTTCAAAAACAACAAAAAAGCCAAGAATTCAGGAAAACATGGGGTATTACAACAAAGAAAAAAGATACAGAAGGAAAAAAGATACTTGAGTATCATACCTGGTGTTTCACCACGATAACTGGTTAAATATCCTTGAGTGTCAGGAGAGCAAGGAGAATGACTTTGGGGAAGAAGATATGATGGATTTATAGATTTTTAGGGCAAGTCCGTATTTGCCAGGAAAAAGGTTATAGTAGAGCTTCATGGAGGAACTTCCACGGAACAGTTAAGACTCTTTTTGGCAGCAAAGAGTTAGAGATATGAGCCAGCAAAGGGAGGAAAAGCTACGTCATCAGTTACTCTTAAAAAGCCTGGCTCCTGAGCTTGGGGATGGGTGGTGGGGTGTCACTTGTCTGAGAAGTTTGGTGTTTAAGTCACAGTCCAGGCTTGCGCCCATTGCAGCTCTGCATAACCCGGTACAGCTGAGTTGGTCGTTAAAAGCCTCTTCCAGCATTTACCTTGCATTGCACTTGGTTTCAGAGTTCTGTAAAATGTAGAGATTTCTTATAGATCTGTTAAATATAAAAAAAAAAAAAAGGCTTTGTCATCTCATCTCCTTTTTTTCCCAAAGGAAAAATATTTATCTACTCACATTTTCTGCGTATATGAACATAAAACACTCAGCAGTTGTATTAAAATGCTACTTTTTTTTTTTTTCTTAATGTGCATTTAAGGTTATTCTCTGACTGATGTCCAGAAATGTGCGCAGTACGGCTTTAACGCTGGTGGACTTATTAAGGTTGTCTATGTGAGCATTGGAATGGATGTAGCTGGCTGTAAATCCCTTTTGAAAGAGATTGGAGGTAAGCACGGAACACATCTGCCGTTTCATTTCTAGCCTTTGTCAGAGTGAAAAGGAAGATTTTTTTTTTTGATCTTGCCTGCCTGAAAGATTCCTCCACTCCCTCACAGCTGCTTTTGAGTCTGCTGGTTAACCCCAGCCAAGCTCAACAGAGGTGTAGATCTCTCAGAACTTGGGTTTTTGCAAGATTTTCTTTGCTAGGTAGAGAAAAAAATATCTGCTTGATGTCCCCGGGAAAAGCAGAGACAGATCAACTGTTACCTGCCTGGTGCTGTGTTACCACCTCTCAGCAGAGCAGCTCAGCATGTGGCTTTTTGCACCCAAAAAACCCCAACTGGGGAAAGCAGGGAAGTAATGGTGTTGTGGGGACCTCAGGGGACACATGGGATACCTGGGAATGCTGCAGTGGAAGGAGGGTTCACCTGAAAATACATGGAGGAGAATAGGAAATAATCATGGTGGTGAGGAGCATCGGGCTGTGGGAGGACCTGCAAGCTCATAACTGTAGGGAGGAAATTTTGGGGAATAGATATAGGGTGCAGGAGAGGAGGATGGGAGTACTGCTACAAGGGAGGAGGAGAGGGATATGATGATGAGACACTGGAATAAGTTGCCCAGAGAAGCTGTGGATGCCCCATCCCTGGAGGTGTTCAAGGCCAAGCTGGATGGGGCTTTGAGCAACCTGGTGTTGTGGGTGGTGTCCCTGCCCATGGCACAGGGGCTGGAACTGAATGATCTGTAAAGTCCCTTCCAACCTAAATAGGTGTAAAACGTTGTGGCCTTTTTCCCTTCCTCTCTCATTGGGGTGAGGAGATACACAGGGGTGTTTTTCTGTGAGCTTGTATCTCATCTGCGTTCCACAAAGGCAGAGCGGAGCAGAGCTGACCAGTTTTCCAACCGCGTTTTTGCAGACAGCACCTCCAAAAAAGAGTACGTGGAAGATTTCATCGCCCTTGTCCGCGGTGGAGCAAGCGAAGAGATTACCACGTTGGCTTACAAAGACCTGCCAACGGCTGCGCTCATGAGGCAGTGGGGAGAGGCTGTACAGTACAACCCTGAAATCATAAAGCTAAAGGTACCGTATCCATCACCTCCTCCAGCCTCAGTTAGCTGAGCCTTGGAGAATTCTGTGTTTAAATACATAGGATGAGGATTTAAAAAAGAAAATGCAACAAAACCAAACCAAACAAAAACAACAACCAGAGAAATTTCTAAGGCAAATAATACGCTTGAATTGTGCAAGATGGTTTCTCCAAGACTGGGTATTCAGACACCACCTCTGGAGTCCTCAACATAGAAATGACATGGAACTGTTGGAAGGGGTCTAGCGGAGGGCCACAAAGATGATCAGAGGGATGGAGCACCTCTCCTATGAGGACAGGCTGAGGGAGCTGAGGCTGTTCAGCCTGGAGAAGAGAAATCTCTGGGGAGACTTCCAGATTCTGAAGGGAGCTCCAGGAGAGCTGGAAAGGGATTCTTTGTCAAGAAGTGCAGTGACAGGACAAGGGGTAAAGGTTTTAAACTACAAGAGAGGAGATTCAGATTGGATATTGGAAATTATTTGCTGTGAGGGTGGTGAGGCACTGGAACAGGTTGCCCAGAGAAGCTGTGCCTGCCCCATCCCTGGAGGTGTTCAAGGCCAGGCTGGATGGGGCTTTGAGCAACCTGGTCTGGTGGGAGGTGTCCCTGCCCATGGCAGGAAGGCTGGAACTGGATGATCTTTAAGGTGCCTTCCAACTCTAACCATTCTATGATTCTATGAAATCCAAGATGTGCTGTATTTAAAAGTGTGGTATGGTTGGAACGAGATGAAGTAAACAGCTTTAATCCTGAGTTGGCCTATGATGTTGTGATCCCTTGCTGCCTACCAAGCAGGTCAGACTCTCCACTTGCTGTTCTACCAGTGTATCGCCTATCAAAAATGCAGCTTATCTTTTATAAGGACTTTTTGCCCCCCGAAATCTATCTCCTGTGTTCTGTGAGCACCAGTGTCTATTTAGCAGCAATTCTCTGCGGTTCAGAAGGTCGAGTAGTTCACCGTGCACGGCTGGGTGTTTGTGCAGCAGAGCTAAACCTTAAAAATATGAGCTAGGTTTAGAGGAGTCAAGGTTTTTTGATCCTGAAGAGCGCTAGAAATGCAAGGCACAGTGAAAATAAAAAGTTAGCAGAAGTGTGTGGCAATTCTGCCTCATCATTTTTAATGTCAAAGCAAGTTCACTCTGAGTGAATAGTGCAGAGGTGCAAGAGAGCATCCTTTTAAACAGGGGCTTGGACTGGTAGGTGGTGGAAGTTACATTTGGTCTTGTTTCATTGTTTTTCAGTGTAAAATGTAATTTTAGGCAAAGATGTTTGTATTTGTAAAAGGCATTCTTCTCAGAAAAACCTGAGGGTTTTTTCTCCTTTTTTTTCTTTTTTTTTTTTTTAAAAAGTTACATCTAAATTTAAAAAAAAAATCAAAATAAATCTAAATAAAGCAAATCAAAAATAGGTCATTTGGAAATACAGCCAGTGCCTGTCGGGCACTTGCTGCAGCAGAGGTGGCATTCCCAAGCCCCCGGTGTGCTGTGGGCAGACCTTCCAGAAATGTGCTGGGAGGTTGGAGGTTGACATCACTGCCACCCTCTGCGCTGGATCCCACCCACAGAAAACTCTCCCACAAGAAATCATGACCTTCTTTTGTCTCGCCTGGCATCCAGTGACCAGGCTGCCCAGTGAAAAGCCTTAGACGGATGTAACTCGGATTTGCTATCTATAATCCTTCATTTCCATACCAATATCCCCGTGGGGCTTGAAGATCAAAAGTACCAGCAGAGTGTGACTAAATGTCAGCCCAGGAATGCTTAGTTAGGGAAAACTAAAGCAAATCAGTTCATAAATCATCTGATGAAGGGACTTGGCAGGTCACTCTTAGTGTATTTCCTCATTTGTATGATCTGAATTCAAAAAGCTAAAGTATGGATCACAGATAATTGATGAAGAATGAATGTACAGAAGCAGGAAATGAGCATTTTTTTCATTTTATTGAAACATTCTTCTATTTCTTGTAGCTTGAGCCTGTAATAGCAGTAGGGTGATCTTTCATGCTTACTGTGTTGCCATGGCACGTTCAGCAGGCATCTCTAGCGAGGATGGGGATTTGGGATGAATCTGCTGACACATGCCAATGCCATCCCACCTGATGGAACGGGTCTAGTGGAGGGCCACCAAGATGATCAGAGGGATGGAGCACCTCTGCTGTGAGGACAGGCTGAGGGAGCTGGGGCTGTTCAGCCTGGAGAAGAGAAGGCTCCAGGGAGAGCTTCAGAGCCTTCCAGGATCTGAAGGGAGCTCCAGGAGAGCTGGAGAGAGACTCTTTGTCAGGAAGTGGGGTGATAAGACAAGGGGTAATGGTTTTTAAACTAGAAGAAGGGAGATTTAGATTGGATATTAGGAAGAAATTCTTTGCTGTGAGGGTGGTGAGGCACTGGAACAGGTTGCCCAGAGAAGCTGTGGATGCCCCATCCCTGGAGGTGTTGAAGGCCAGGCTGGATGGGGCTTTGAGCAACCTGGTGTGGTGGGAGGTGTCCCTGCCCATGGCAGGGGGGTTGGAACTCGATGATCTTTAAGGTCCCTTCCAACTCTAACTATTCTAAGATTCTATGAACGCAGTTTCTTCCTTCCCTGTAGGCAGAGCCTCTGTATCAGCTGGTGACTCCAACTGACTTCGCTAATGCAAACACAATAAAGGAAAACCTGCGACGGGCTCTTGAGGAGTTTCAGCAGGAGACCAGTTCTTGTCGCTGTGCTGCGTGCCAAGGCAATGGCATCCCCTTTCTGCGAGGTAGGAGGATTCTGCATCTCTTCTCCACTCTCTAAGTCAAGTGAGCTGGGAATTTGTGGGGAGGGATGACGCTTGGCAAGTAATCTGCGCTTTAGCTTCTTCTATCATTTCTCTTTCAGGTAATTAAATACATTTTTTTTTAAAGTGGGTCTAGTCGTAGAGTGCCACCGGTAAGTAAAGGCAGTAAAGTCAAGGGATGAGCCTTGTTAATGGGAGTGAGCATCTGTGTCAGTTTTGTGGAGGAATTTGTTCCATCACAATTATGCATTTAAAAAAAAAACCCTGACATCTTTAAGTCTCCTCCTTTGCTTTTAAGATTACTTCCAACCTTCTAGAGTAGTGACTACTGTCTGAGCATTAATTAGTGTTTGTAAAAGTGTTTTGAAGATGAAAAGCACCATCTAAGTGCCAAGCACAGTTATCACCACCACCTCCCCCCATTTCTTATAGAAGCTGTCCTCCTTTGTAAGCAGGCTGTGATTTAAAAATGAAGGGGAAAAATAATCAAATTGAATGAAAACCACACTGCCTAAACAGAGATATATGATGTGATGAGAGCTTCTAACAAAGGGACCATTTTGTCAAGTGCGTAATTCCAATCTGCATCTGCAAAAGTCCTGATGAGAATCGTTATCTAAATGTATTTAATGCAGAAAACATCGCTTCAGGTACCGGCTAGTTGATTGTAGCACTTAGAGGATTTATCTGGTGATTACCCTTTTTTAAATAACTTTTTAGGTGCTGAGTCGGGTTAGCATTTTGTTTAGGAATTTATCCACAAGAGGTTTTACATGACTTTTATTTTCCAAAGTGGGAGCCCTCCTCCAGGGTCCTGCTGTGGGATACGCCCTGGGGCAGTCGGCTTGGGGTTACGTGGACATCTCCTCTGCCAGAAAGCCGAGCTGGGATGTTCCTGTCCTGGGTGCTCATTCCTTCATGCTGCCATTTCCTCCCGCTCCACTCTACCAAGATACCTCATTTTGGGAGGAGCAGGGGGACTGGTTGGTACCCTGGGTTGCTGAGCTGCCGCACTGGCGTGGCAGAAGGCTGAGCCGCAGTGCAGCGACAGGAACAAATGGCTGGGGAGGTGAGAGGGGCGGCAGGGTAGTCACAGCTCCCCTGCTTTATTGTGATTTTATACTTTCACCATCACAGAAAAATGCTGATATCATTTCACCCGCTGTCCCTTCCTTGCAGAAGATGAAGCACTGAGAAGAAACGGGCGTCTGCAGGGAAATGTGACTTGGAAGTCTCTAATCCTACCATCTCTGCTTCCTTTCAGGAACCAGGTGTGAATGCCTGTGTCCCCTTGGCTACAGGGGCACTGCCTGTGAGATCAGTGAGAGGAGAGGTAAGGGGGACCCCAAGACTAAGGACACAGTCCCAGCAGGATTCAGGAGTGTCCGGGGATGGCAGCTGATGGATGGGGGGGCGATGCCCAGGGCTGGCTGTCCCCACTCTGCCCAGCCCAGCACACAAGGCGTTAGCATCCTGGAAAGGGACAGATACACTTTGCCTTCCCTCTTCCAAATTTCTTTGCAGTCACAAGGAGCTGGCTTTCCTTTTGCAGTTCAAAGCTGCATAAACACATCTCGCAATTCTATCGAAATACGAACTCCTCCCTTATTTACGATCCATGGTAAGCCTCAGGTCTCCTCCAACAGCTCTGTTTCCTCAGTTTTTCTCTTTGATACAGCCAGTATGTTGCAAACTGTTTTCCCCCAGATACATTAATCTTAAAATCTTATTATGTTGTTTTGAAGCATTTACTAATGCTTCTTGGTCACTTTGGATCCCTGCTGTCCCCTGACTGATGTTCTCAGCTCCTTCTAGTTTAGGATGATCTGTGAATTTAATCATTTTGTTTACTTCTTCCAGCTCATTAATTTAGGTGCTAAGTAATCCCAGTTCTCAGGCACCCAGAGCTCTGGCACCGTCCCACGATTTGATATGCTGCATTTATCATTGCGTTTTGTTTGCGGTCTTTTATCCTGTTCTCCTTCTGCATAACTGTGTCCTATCTAAGCCGGTCTGAAACACGTTTTAAAGCAAGAACTCACCAAGCAGAGGGTCAATTTTGTATGTATTTCTAAGGAAGTCCATGGAGCCTTAATCTGTGGAGTCACTTACACCCTGTTCCACTCCACTTACCACACACGCGTAATCGCATCCGACCCTCCCAAAGACTCACATCCATCCACCTGTCAACATGGAACTCCCTTTCTCACTCCCCTTTCCCTCCTATTTATGTATTGCCTCCATGTCCGGCTCCCTGATTCTTGGGATTCTGAATTTATGTCACTCACATGCTCAGGGTTCAGAAGAAACAGTGTAATAGGAAAAGGAACAGAAAGCTGAATATTCAGGCTGTTGTTCATTGAATAAGAACATGGTAATGTTTCCCCTAGCCCCTCAAAACGTGGCTGACATGAGCTTAGTCACTCTGTTTCATACCTGGATTTGAATTACATCAGAAAAACACCCTACAACCAAATATAAAGCTAATGGATTTTTTTTTTCCTTATCCTTTCTCCATAAAGAGTAGTTTGAACAAACACCGGAAATTTTGACTGGAGAATTAACACCTTCAAAACAATCACTCTTTGTTAATAACTCGAGTGTATTCCTAGTGGTGTGGCAGAGCTAATTGTATTTAAATATGACTTGTGGAAGCTGACAGCTCTTCCCATGGAAAGGGCTGCTTTACTCTGGCAGTCTTTTTTGGCTTTGTTGTTGTTGTTTTTTTTCCCCTAGATGTTGCTGTTAATGGAAACTGGGGTTGCTGGGCCAGCTGGTCGCCATGTTCAGGTGGTCAACGAACAAGGAGACGACAGTGCAACAACCCTGCCCCGCAAAACGGTGGTTCATCATGCTCAGGGCCAGATGCCGAGACGGTTCTTTGCTAGAGGGAACTGACACAAAAGTGATGAGCAGTTTGCAAACAGAGTGGGAAGATGTCACCTGACTGGCTTGTTGAGTTGGCCTCACTCTGCCTATGGGTCTCCTCCAAGTGCATTGACATTGGAACATTCCAGAAGACACTGGGAGCTGGGTGTGTGTTAGGAATCACACCTTCAGACATGCTTTGTAGTTGTCCATGGGACTGAATGTGCTTAATGTTCTTAATATCTTTACTTTCTTCTGTCTTTATTGCAGTGGGCTAACTGAGACAAGCTTTATCTCCTGCCTTACTTGGTAACTGCATGATTTTGAATTTTACTGTCTTGTTTTTGAAGGTTCCTTTGGGATTAGAAAAGACTGTTTGATCTTGTGTGCACCAGAATGTGTGCTAATATGCAGCTTCTGTGAAGACAGCTGTGTCATGTGGAGCAAAATACAGCATATTAAAGTCTAAATCTCAATGAGCACCATGGTATCTAATGTGACATTTAAAGCCGCTGTGCCTCACTACCCCAGCTTCCTGATTTATTGCGTTAAACTTAAATTGTCTGTTGGATTAGAAATTGTCTTGAAGGAGTGAAAACCAAATTGTGAGGAAGAGTCTAGTGACACCGAAGCATTGTTAGCTTATATAGCAGTTGTACTCCTGCCGCAGCTATGAGCTTCCTCCTGTGTGTTTCTGAAGTAGAGCCCATCCATTGAGAGTATTGGCTGTGCCCCGATGTGCTCAGATACACCGGTGCCATGGTTCCATGGGAAGGGAAGGATGGAGGGATGCTACTGGGATAGGAACTTGGAAAGCAGCTGCTAGTCCTTCTGCTTCTTGGGTATACTGGAAGGCAGGAGAGTTGGTTGCACTTGCAGGAGAGGCTGGACCTCCTGCACCATGACCAGGGGCTGTCCAGTCTTGGCACATGTCCTGAGTTCTTCTGCCCTTTAGTAGTTGCCTCTGCCCAAAGCAGGCTCTGGTTCCTCTGTCTGATCCCAGGAAAGCCTGTATTTCGGCAGCTGCAGGATAGGCCATCTGAGATGGAGAGCAATGAAAAAGCCATCTTGTTACAAAAAGAGCCAAAGCAGAGTGGTTTGCCCTTTGTTACTGTCCCTGGAGCCATGCATCGTAATCCAAGTCAAAAGTTCAAAAGGGGAACTTGCAGTACTGTCTACCATTTCATGACTGACCTGAGCCCAGCTTGGTCCAGGGATGTGCCTCCTACTGCTTTGTTGGTGGTTAATGATTTTTATCATAGAATCATAGAATGGTTAGAGTTGGAAGGGACCTTAAAGATCATCGAGTTCCAACCCCCCTGCCATGGGCAGGGATACCTCCCACCAAATGAGGCTGATCAAAACCCCATCTAACCTGGTCTTAATCCCTCCAGGGATGGGGCATCCACAACTTCCCTGGGCAACCTATTCCCAGGGAAAAAACCTGTTTTGCGAAGATATTTGTTGGGACATGCTGTAAAATAAACAGCAGTGGCTTTGCTGCAGGAAGACGATTCCACCAGAGCCAAGTTGTTCCTAAGTGTTGTGAGTCTTCTAACATCTGCAAGGTCAAACATTCTTCCGAGGGTTTTTAGCAATGCTGGTGATGATGGGTTGGTATCACCAGTTTCTCTCCTTTCAGACTGACGTTGTCTAAGTGTAATTCTTGTAAGAACAACTCAGGCTCTCTGACATTTGAACAATGGAACGTGCATTTAGTTGTAGCCCTCATGCCGCCTCCACACTTATCAACAAGGTTTCTGTGACAGCTTTAAGAAAGGAAGAGCACATTGCATATGTAAAAGAAGAATGCTCTGTGCTCATTAGGGGCTTCATAATTGAGCTGCCAACCCAAAACATTTCCATTATCCACTGTGTAACTGCGATATCTTTTGTGTGATAAAAATTTGCCAAGAGGTTCATGGTCAAAGGGGTCACTGCTTATGCTAACTATGATATTCTTCAAAGCTTTTTAAAGCGATACGGTAGAAGCTGTGCAGCAGCAGACCCTGATCATGGTTCATGGATGCCTGCGGGGGCACGTTCTGCAGTGCGGTTGAATGCCCTTCTCAAGAGGCATCGATGTAGTCTGATTAAGGAACTTTCTCAGATGAGCTGAATGGCTTTTGTAGATTTGACCACCTTTCCTGATCATCAAGCTGGAGTAAGCACTGTGACACGTAGCCATGGTATGTCCATCCTCTGCTGCAGCAAGCAGAGCCAAGTGTACCAACCTGAATTTGTGCTGTTGTTGATGAGAAGAGCCCAGATTTTTTGAAGTCACAGTGCCTGGGTTTGGATAGTTGGGAATTTTTCTGGAGGAAGAGAGGAGAGACTTGATAATCTTCAAGATCAGCAGGATAGTCTAACTGGAGCATGATTTCAATAGTGGTCGAATATTGAGCCTATAGGCTTAGAAGCCTCCCTTAAAGGACAGAACTTTACCTTGTCCTTGTCATTTTGTGCTTTGATTCAACTAACTAATGAATTACTATGACATGGAGGGTAATAAAAAACACTCTGCTGAAGCTTTTATTGTTTCATTCTGGTATGCGTTAGATTTTGGTATTATCTTTTTACTGGGGTTTCTAACTTCCACTTTCTGTGTAAGTTTAAATTAATAACCCGTATATGAAAACCTGGGGAAGCCACAGGCATGACGTGCGCAGGTTCAGCACAGGTTGCACTGCTCTAGCCCATTTCTCTGGTGAAGACACTTGTCTTGATGGACTTCACTGCATCCTATATGATATTTTCACAAGCAGCTTGCGGGTGATAAAAGAAACTGAGTAAACATGAAGAAGCTGTTATTTTCTCCGCTCCCTACTTGAAGATGTCGCTCCTGTGATGTGTGCTGGGTATAGTCAACAAGGCTTCAGAAGCTCCCAAAGCAGTATTCTTGGTAAGTTTTAATTGTCACATCCAGCTTTCCCAGGACAAAACCTGCTTGACTCTTGCAGTCCCTAACGCCTCCATCAGGAGTGGGTAAATCAGGCTGGTTTCTAGCCTGGATTCATTTGCTTCTCGCCTTTTTCTGTCACATGGACAGTTTATGTTTCCCTGTGAGGTGGGGACGTGGCCTAGGTTGCAGCTGGGGACCTACCAACCCTGTTGTAGTCACAGTATTGCTAAATTACTTTACCAGGCTCCTGTAGCATCCTGCTACTAGATAGAGTTGGTCCTCCCCAGGTTCTCTCGCACATGTAGAGATTTTTTTGAAAATGACCCAATGAGTCCATCCAGAGGTGTTAGCAGTCCTCACATTTCCAGCTCCTAGTTCTTCTCCCCTGATGGCTAAAGAGCCCAGTGAGCACCCAAGACAGCTGCCAGATTTCAGGTCAAATTATGCCTTTGCATTTATCTTCCTTTTATATCCTATTCTAACACTCCCCTGCTTCTGCAAATCAACAAAGCTAGAGACGAAGACAGTAATTATTACCATTATCTACATTTTTTTCTTACTTAATTGTGATGCAGCACCAAGAGTCCTGCTGCGTTGGGCACGATAGAGGAGCACAACAAATGCCAATCCCTCCCCAAACACTCTGGAATCTGGCGTTTCTTTTGTTTCAGGCTTTTTCATAGAATCATTGAATGGTTAGAGTTGGAAGGGACCTCAAAGATAATCGACTTCCAACCCCCCTGCCATGGGCAGGGACACCTCCCACCACACCAGGTTGCTCAAAGCCCCCATCCAGCTTGGCCTTAAATACTTCCAGGGATGGGGCATCCACAGCTTCTCTGGGCAACCTGTTCCAGTGCCTCACCACCCTCACAGGAAAGAATTTCTTCCTAATATCCAATCTAAATCTCTGCTCTTTCAATTTAAAACCATTACCCCTTGTCCTATCACTACTCTTCCTGACAAAGAGTCCCTCTCCTGCTCTCCTGTAGCTCTCTTCAGACACTGGAAGGCTGCTCTAAGGTCTCCCCGGAGCCTTTTTGGGGATCGGATTAAATGTTTGGTGTTTTCCTGTGCCTCGGCATTAAACTGTATGAAAAGGAAGGCGATAATTTTTGAGCTGCTCCTGCTGGGGCATTTTTTTTTTTTAATTTTATTTTTTTTTGCCTGCTCTGAAGTTGCAGGCTTAGAGGGATGCGGGTGTTTGGGTAGTCGCCGTGACATTGACCCTGAGGTAGAAAACAGCTCTGTCTCAAGTGCTGCCCTTATCTGCTCTGCTGTTAGCTGGTTATCTGGAGTCTGCACCTTGCAACCTCAGGTGTATTGTCATCAATCATTTGCTATTTTCTTTTGCGTACTGGTTCCTCTCTGCCCTTCCTTTGTTAATAACCCAGTTTGCCTATATCCATAAAAATATCTGATGGCGATACCATTTATCCAAAGCACCATACATCCATCACGTACTTACGAGCAAGATAAACAAGGTCTCCTGGGAAATATGCCACAAGAAATATATAGGATAAATAACTATATCAAATGTATGTCAGTGTGCAAGAGGGGAAAATCCATTCATTAAAGCCGGGGTAGAACTGCAGTCTTTTATTATACCCTTTAAGCTTTAAGTTTAAGTAAGAAATGTATGTTTTTGCTGCTTATCTCATCTAGCACAACTCTCATGCTGGCCACTTCAGCGTGAGATATATTAGCTTCTTTGGCTGGCATTGTGAAGGTGTAATTGCTCATAATCTGTTTGGTTGTGGGTTGTTTCCCCACTTCCTCCCCCCCTGATCTTGCAGGCAGCTTCTTCCTTTCTTTTGACTTCAGCTTCGCTGCTCCCGAAATTCAGCCGTGTGGATGTCTGAGCCCTGGATGTGGAGTGGGAGGAGAGGGGCTGCTGCCCCCCCCAGCCACCTTTGGCATTGGAAGGGAACCCTTGGCTTTGTATTTCCTTGCCCTGGGTTGCGAGGTGAATGACCAGCTCTGCCCCACACGTATCCTGGCTTTTTCTACTCCGACACCACAGTGTTCAAAGTGGAGAATGAACAACTACAGGCAAATCTCTTTTTTTGCTCTTATTTATATGTGGTTCACGGTGGTATTTCACATGCGGTTTCTTTAATCACTTGAATTTATTCTTTGTGTGTGTGTGTGTGGTTCTCCAGCCTATGATCTGTCCTGATAAGAGTGGCTCTAAAAGCTGAGGATGCAGGTTGCCTTCCTGCAGGCCCCATCCCTCCCCAGCCTCCAGGGCATCCCGTCTTTCTGTTCATTAATTCCTTCCTTCTGGTCACAAAAGAAGCACACGTGGCTTTATAACTCATGTGACTCGATGCTCGCTTATTTTCAGACATTTTCCTGAGTCCTAAGCAGTCCATGCCAAGGTGGGAATCTCCTCTGAGCCAAATAAGTCCTTGGTGTAAGAGCACTGTCTTGTGTTTCTACATAACCTGCCAGCCTGATGCCAAAGAGTACTGATCAAAACAGGGATGGCAAACCTTATTTTGATCATTGCCCGGTCCTCTGGGATGTCTAAATCATAGCAATATATGGGGGCTTCATGCTGCTGCATTTTCCCAGCATTGAAGACATCAAGCCCTTGGGAGAAAATTCATCTCCAGGTGAAAAACACCTTTCCCTCGAAAAGCAAATTTGGCAAAAAGGCCATGGCTCTACCACTCATCGTAGGGGTTTTTCACAGAGCAGTTACCTCTCGGTGTTCAGGACAACAGGGTTTGTTGTTTTCACAGTGACAATGGTAGTTTTGTTTTCAAGCAGAAGAGAAGCTGTGGAAAAAAATTGTCGTTTGGTGAACTCACACACAAAAGAAAACACGGGCCCAGGTCTTCAGGTAGCATAAATCAGCTGCGTCGAAGGAGCGACACTGATTTACATCAGCCAAGTGTCAGGCTCTACATCACCACTGACAAGGCTGTTGAAAAACAAGAATCAGAGCCCAGCAATTTCTTTCACTAAACTGTGATTCCTTTCTACTCCCTGCTTCCATTCAAATGTGTGTGGAAGTGCTCCTTTGTGTTTTGAGGTTTGCTGCTGTTGTTGTTTTTCATAATGCCCCATTCCTTCTCAGGGCTGTATTTCCACCCCCTCTTCTTCCCTGGTAATGAAGAGCACAGTAAAATGAAGTGCCATTCGCCTTCCTTCCACCCCAGGTTTTTGCGGCAGTTCATTAAGAAGAGGGAGCTGCGGGCTCTCGCTGTGGTCTCTGGATGCAGTTCAATACTGTGTGTGTATTCTTGTGCTGAGATTTACGCCTTACATTCCAAAAAGCCCCTTAAATCAAGCGGCCTGTTAGCATCTTCTCCAGCTCCGGGTGTCGGGGAGATAAAACGCCTTCCTGCTAATAGTCACTTCATCACTGATCTTAAAGAGGAGTAGCCTCTGCTTGTGTGTGAACATCCTCTACAGGTTAGTTGTGTTTGAGCATATATATTTTTTGCTTTATTTATATATAGAATAATAGAATCATAGAATGGTTAGAGTTGGAAAGGACCTTAAAGATCATCAAGCTCCACCCCTCTGCCATGGGCAGGGCCACCTCCCACCAAACCAGGTTGCTCAAAGCCCCATCCAGCCTGGCCTTCAACACCTCCAGGGATGGGGCAGCCACAGCTTCTCTGGGTAACCTGTTCCAGTGCCTCACCACCCTCACAGGAAAGTATTTCTTCCTAATACCTAACTAAGCCTCCCTTCTTCCAATTTAAAACCACTACCCCTTGTCCTGTCACCCCATTTCCTGACAAAGAGTCCCTCTCCAGCTCTCCTGGAGCTCCCTTCAGATGCTGGAAGGCTGCTAGAAGGTCTCCCTGGAGCCAGCATCTTTAGGCTTAAGCCTCCTCCTCCCATACAGAGCAGCATATGGCTTTGCTGCAAACGCAGCCCTAGCCAATATGCTGGACTTGAAAAATCTGACAGCGTCAACTTATAAAAGTTTCATGCTGCATATGTCAATACCAACTGCATAAAAATGCAAGGATTGTGAGGTTTTTAATGTGTTTTCCAAAGGCAAATATAAAAGTCTCTGCGAGTCAAGCTTGCTCATGTACACACTTTTAGTAAATTTATTTCATGACACCCTATGGACCCATAGTCACCCAACATTAAAACCAACTGTGGATTCTCCACCATCTTCCATATCACAGCCCCACAGCTGTGCACCGGTGGGGCTCTCATCACATCTCATGGTGTGAGAAGGCAGTCGGGGATGGCTGTTTATTTATAAACGTTATAAAACTTCATGAAGCTTTATATCGGCCTGATTTTATAAAGTGAATCCAGCGTGTCTCCATTTAGAAATGCAATACCTGACATTTGCACAATTCCATTGGAGAATTTACAGAATTCCTGGAGAATTTATAGCTCCACCTGTGGGGAGCGATGCTGTCCCATGGGTTTTCAGCAGGCTTTGCTCTGCTGGTCCTTCCCAGCGCAGGGTTCCCCTCCGTGCTGCGGGGCCGGGTTGTTGCACTGCCGGCTGCGCCGCATTGTGCCTGACTGGCAGGGACTCCACTGGGACCAGCAGCTCCAGCGCCCATCCGTCTCCCCACCTGGAAACACGTTAAAATAGAGGAAAAAAAATTAAAAAAAATGTATTCAGGTCTGAAGGGACGTGCTTTGAATGGGAGCAGGTTTCTCTGGGCCATCCCAGCCGTGCCCAGCACACAGGTGGCTGTTGAGATAGATGCTTTGAAGCCAGGGGAGATGAAGGAGCGTCACCTTCTTCAGCCAATGATACCTGTTTGTTTTTCTCCTCTCTTCAATTGAAAGGCTGCAGTTTGGCTTTCCTTTCCCAAAGGGCATCTGACAGCTCGCTCTGCACTAACTTTCCCACCTCCAACCAAGCCAGAGGGACACAACTCTCCTAACACTGTGGAAGTGTTTTGAAAAGTCTGCCCATCCCTTTGGAGATTGGGTCACTTCAAGGCTTTTTCATTACAGTACAGACTGAGTTGTCAGGAGTGGTCGATACTATGGATTATGGCGGTGCTCCTGAATGATGGGAGTGCTTGATGGCTGTCATTTACTGTCGTTTTTTATTTACTCAACTGGCCTTCATGCCTGGCTTGGGCACTTTATTAATCCAGACAGCACAAATGGACGTGTGTGCTCTTACTTAGTGCTGGGCTGAAAAGCTGGGTTTCCTGTCTGCTGGAACATCATTCTTTAAATAACTGGGTTTGGTCATAAATGAGTTTTTGAAACTAAGAATTGGCTTCATTTCCCATGAGCTGGAAGTACCTGTGTCCATCCCTGCTGTTACTAAAAGCAGGGAGCACGGGGACCAGCCAGCTCGGTCGGCTGCTTTGGGGCCAGGTCCTGAGCTTTCCTTCTCCTCATCTAAAGCTGATTCCCAGGATTTGGAGACAATTCAAAGCACCTGAGATTTTTTTTGAAGCAACCCACTTTTGAGTCACTGAAGCAATGCTTTTGAGTTCAGCTTCGTAAATCATCTACCCAGTTTGGCTCTAATTCCTTATCTCATAGTGGTGAGACCCTAGTTATGAGCACACAGGTGAAAGCCTAGAGCTCTAACTGATGGAACTGCTCTGTAGATAGATTTTTCTGCAAGCTTCATGTGCTGAGATTTGGATTTTTTTTTGTCATCAAGAATCAGAACATGAATATTTAGTTCAGAAAGCACTGACTTTTTTTAAATCAAAGAGCACGTTCCAAGGTTGGCTTTCTTTGCCACCCATTTAATGTTTTAGGGCAGTATATAAAATGATAAAGATACCATAAATAAAAGCCTGTCACTTTGGAAAAATACATTTTTTTTCTCTCCCAAAATAGATACTTCCCTCTAGTTAAAAAGTTTCCCTATGGAGGGGGAAATCTGGCAATGTGGCCATCTTTATCTAAAACAGCATTTTTGGTGACACATTGCCTGAGCACCACTTCCCAGACTCATCACCTGCCCCCTTTCAGCCTCCCTGCTGAGGTTTGCACTCTCTCCCTTGAAGCAGGCATCCATGAGGGGATGCCACAAGCACTCCAGAGCATCACCATCCCAGTGACATGCTGGTCAGTGAGGACCAGGAGGTGGTCTCCTTCACAGTAATGAGACACATCCACTGAGCAGAGCCGACCCTTTAGCTGGCGATATGGCCTGTTGCTGCTGCACCCCAGCTGAGCTTTCTGCAACATGTTGGTATAGTCTCCCGCAATTAAACACGTCCTCATTTCCACTAATTTATTGATAATGATCACCTGAACTGCTTATTTAATTCTTTTACAGGGCTGCTTAGGATTAGTGTAGCAACAAAAGTGGTACGGGAGCGAAGGCTTGATCGATGCATGGATGGAAGGAGGTGTTGGTTAATGAGTTGGAGGGCAAAACCTCGTCCCCTTTGATCACAGAATGGTTAGAGTTGGAAGGGACCTTGAAGATCATCAAGTTCCAACCTCCCACTAGAGCAGGTTGCATCTCTTGATGCTTTTTGCTCTTCCCTCCCACGGGTACCCACGGGGGTCTTACCTCGGCGCTTAGTCTGCTCGCAGGCAGGGCCGTCGTAACCTGGTCGACACTGGCAGAAACACGTATCTGCCACCAAAATGGGTTCGCCGTTGTTCTGGCACGGCCTGCAGCGGCAGGCATTGAATTCCAACAAGTAATCCTCCAAAGCCCGTTTCAGGTTTTGCCGTTTGGTTTCCATGTTGCCAAGGTTGCTTCTGCGGAGAATTTCGTGGATGGGCTGCAGCTGCGGAGGGTGGAGATGAATAGCACAGAGAACATTTCAGCTGGGTATCGACTCAGTTGCTACCATGCGACAGTCAGACAGGGGGCTGTGATGTTGCTGGATAAACTCAAGGCTCAGAAAAAAAACTCATTTGTCTTCTTTGACAGCTCCATGTACATCATGCAAATGTGCTACCACGACCGATGGGCCCGGGTGAGAAACCACCGTTCCAAAACCCTCCTCATCGTAGAGGTTTGTGTGGGATTGGCTTTTCTGAACACGCCTTGGGAGTTTCAGACTGGATTCAAATGATACATTAAAGCACCCCAGCAAGCCCGTTTTTTGACTGATTGCTTAGTGCTGTCACGATCTCAGAGATGCTTGCATGCTTTTTGCCTTTTTGAACCAAAATATTCAGGTAAGAGTTTTGGACAGTGGATATCATCAAAGCTTAATGCCAGCTAAGCTAATGGTGACAAGATGGTGAACCAGCCCAATATGCTGAGCGTGAAGAATTTTATCTACCTGCTTTTTGCCCTTTGATGCAGTGAAATAATATTGGGCCATTAACAGCTTTAAGAATCTAACATGCTCGTAGTATTTTCAGTAGCANATATATTATATACTATATATTATATATTATATTATATTATGTATATTATATATTATATATTATTACAGAAGTAATTATAATTTGCCCAACTGGATATTAATATTCAACTGCATATTAAAGCTAAAAGCTCAGGGCTGGTCTGAGGACAGATATTGATCTTTGCCCATCTAGGCATCTGTGCCAATGCTGCGTGTCCTGGCTGGGAATTGGTGGGAAGCTGTCCTAGAGAAGAGCTGGGCATCTTCTCATTGCACAAGGTGCTGTGAGAGCCATTTGTGGGGAAGATCAGCTGGGCTTCGGGAAGAGCTGGTAGACAAATTTGCACAAGGCTGTTTAACAAACGAGAGGGAGCTGCCGATAAGAGCTGCTGAAGAGGACACGAGCACTTATCAGCAGCTCCCGTTACGCAGCGGCTGCTGAGCAGCCAACAGAGAGGTCAGCGCATGGTTTACTGGAAAATTGCAATGAATTTTGCCCAGAACTGATGGGAACTTGTGCAGAAAGGTGAATAACCTGCAGCGTGCGTTCAGCTGGAACTGAAAGCGCTTCTACTTAATCAGGGCTTTCTGCCGTCAGGGTGCTGCCCCTGAAGGTTTGCAGATTCCCTCTTGCCCTGCCAGCAACACAGGTGGTTCCTGGTTCCACTTGCCCTTCTCCCACCCTCTGACAGAGCCTGGAGTGGGTGTGATTTCAACTGAAGATGAGAGGGATGCAAGTGTGTCCTTGCCATTACCAAAGTCCTTCCCCCACATGCCACAGCTGCTCTCCTAGAGCAGACCAGCAACATTAGCATCTCAGGGTAGGTGTGATACTCCTCACCACAGCTGCCTCCTCATGCCTTTGTGATCTTTGGCCCTGGATTCTCTCTTTCTTTCCATCCCCTCCACTTGTACCCATCTCCTCTCCATCTCTGAAGGCCTGTGCTTCAGTCGTCTTTCCATTGTATGAGGCACCCAATATTTTTATGGCCCTGGACCTTCTTTGTGGAGCACAGGGAGAGACAGCACTCACCTGACAGAGCAACCAGGAGCCCCCTTCTCTAAAAACTCCTGGAAGCACCCATAGCAATACCCACCAAGGTCTGTAGAGGTTTGTCATAACCACAGCAGCTCTAAGGCAGGCAAAAAGCAGCGGGGGGGGCTCTGTAGAGCCTTTCCGGGGGGGGGGGAAAGACTCCTTCTCCAGCCCCCAGCGAGTCCCCTGCTTATACAGGAGGACAGACAGTGTTGGGGCGAATAATAGGGATGAATGCTACTGCAGAGAGCCATTCATCAAGGAGCTGTTTGGGGACACATCAAAAACTTAATTCGGCACTAATCCAGCATTAAGCTCCTTGTCTGTCTCCCTGCGGATGCAGTCGGTGGGAGATGTACTCCCCATTGTGAAATGAATAAGAGGTTACCAGATCAGTGGCCCATTACATTTAATCTTGTTCTGTGATGGGATCACAATAAAAATACGAAATGATCTGCTCGACTACACTTTCATTCCTTATAGCGGCAGAGTTTCTTCAGCTGCAGAAAAGCCTTACCTCAAAATCAATAACAGCAGGATTATATTTTAATGACCTTCCCCAGTGACGATACATACTGCCATCCCAACTGTTTAAGAGCCCTCCGCTGTAACTGGTATCTCCACCTCTAATCCGGGGAATAATATCTTCCACAACTGCACTGTGGTTTCCTCTGTCTGAAAAGTTGAATTGCACCCGTATTATTTACATTATCATTAACACGCGTGTTATCATTTACACACACACACACAAAACCCCTTCATGGAAGTGAGATCCATCGTGTAAAAGGGGCTGTCACCGAGCGGCACTGATGCTGCCTCCTGAAATCGATGGGAGCTTGGCATCCTCCTCTCACAGGAGGTCTCGAGCCCTGCCACCTCATCACAAGGCGGTGGGTGATGAGTTGAGCATCGCAAATGCTCTAAGCTGGTAAGAGCTGAAGAGCCTGCATGCCTCCAGCCTTTTGTTTCTAGTTTGCACGTGGGCGGTAGATCACACTGTCTATATAGCTGGTTAAGTGATTTACAACTTTGGGGTTTCTTAGCCTCTTTGAGTACTTTTTGTGGTCAGTTTTGACTTCTTTAATAGTTGCCATGTTGACCTTGTCATCCGTGCCCAGTCTGCCATGCCTGTAGGGACTGCATCCTTCCAGTCACCCTAAGCCTTTATTGAGTGTTTCTAAGCCAGTTATTGCTACCATAAATTCCTGCTGTTTCAAGAGCAATCAGTACTCCTGGAGACTTGGACCAAAGTCACTTTGGTCCCGCGGCATGTCTGGGGATGGCATGAGACCTCCCTTCTTGGTACCCTTCTGTCACCCTGCTTGAATCTCCGTGCCCAAGTGACCGAAAGAAGTGACACAAGATGTCTTAACAAACTGCCCTGCCATCATACCAGTTTTCAGAAATCCTTGTGCTGCACAGTAAGAGGGTGACAGAGACGGTGTCAACTGCAGGTTCTTCACGGTGGCTGCAAGGCCGAGTGACAGCCCAATACAGCCATTTATCTCTGTGGAGCGGACATCTGCAAAACAGAAAGGAAGCCAGTAAAGCTGGTGACTCTGAGTGGAAGGGTGTTCATATTCCTACTTGTTTAGTTTTTTTCCCAATCAATTAAGAAAATATTCAGTTATTTGCATGGTCTGTTTTTTAAAAGTTGAGACCTATTCCAGGCAGTGGCCAGCCTTTAGTCTTACAGTGGGAAAGCCAGTATCTTATCGGGGTATGTTGGACCTACCTCATTATAGGTGAAATGTCCTCACTGTAAGAACGTTTTCTTTGAAAGTATTAGAAAAAAGTAAAAATCTTAGCACAGGGCTTCAGGCATGTGTTTCCTTGTTTGGTTAATTTATTTAAAAATTAGTTTTTCTTTTTTTTTTTTTCAGACTAACTTGTAACCGGGGTATAGCAGCTGAAATCAATAGATCCTTGCTAATTTTCCTAAGCTGAGGATCTGACCCCTGTGTTAGTGGCTTGAGTAGCACCTTAAGTAGCAACCTGCACAAGGTTTGTCTGCTGAGAGCTGCCAAAGCCTTTCTGCCGACTGCTGGGCTGCTGCTACCAGCACCGCCACATTCATCACGAAAATACGTAACTGGAGACCCATGAAGCGACTGCAGAGGGGAGAAGGGAACTAATGAGGTGGTTTCTCCAAGGTAAGCAATGCGCATATTTCATAAAGCCTGGTTTTATGTACACATTTCAGTGTACTCCAAATATAAGGCTGTCTTCTGTAGTAGTTTAAAAAAAAAAATCCATTGATTTCAATAAGTGAGGGTATTGTAAGTAATAGGTAACTTCTATATTGCTCTTTTTGTCAGAAGACCTTAAAGTGTTTTACAAAGTAGCCCAGCGATCAATACCCTGGTACTGAAGGGGAGGCGCAGAGGTCAGTGGGATTTGTGCATCGTGGTTTAATGGTCTGGAGATTGACCCTCCAACCAAGTTCGGCTGTCTGCTGAACTGCCTCACCCCAGCACTAGGGAGCAGTGTCCTGTCTTCCTCCCGTGTAAATCACTGGTAAAATGCCCAGGGCTCTGGTTTTGCTCCCTTCTGCACACCCGACAGGAGAGGCTCGCTGGAGCTGCACCGGGCACGGATCTGCTCCTTGGCTCGGTAGGTCCCAACCAGCGGGGGGGCTCTGCATCCCAAGAAAGGGGCTGCAGGTTGCTGGATTGGAAACACTGGGAGTTGAAGCATGCTCAAGATTTCAGGGGGAATTACAGCCCATTGCAAAACCAGGCCCTTGAGAAAGATTAAATACGTAGCACTCAATTACTTGTACTAAACTATTCAACAGTTGTAAACACAGTGGGTAAAGTTCATTCACCCAAAGCAACATGAGTGATTGCTTATCTTGGTGTTGGAGTGCCATAAAATTAAACTTGAGGAACACCCTGATTAATTGATTCACCATGGTTCCCGTTGAGTAATTATGTTCAGCGAGGGTCTGTCAATACAATTCGCTATTGGTTGCAGCAAGAGCGGGTCTTGATAAATGAAAAGTGGTTATCATTGCAAAAGGGTGGTCATAGAAAATATTGGCACTTGAGGGGGGAGCCTTGATAGTTTGGTTTTTTTTTTATTTTATATGATATAATTTGCGATAGTTAAATGTTCTCTGGTGATAAGATTTACTGCTGCATTTTGAATTAATCAGAATATATGAAGAGCCTTTCTAATTTACTCTGCGCATAATGTTTCTCCCATAAATGTTCTTGTAATGTGTGAACACATTATACTGTTTTCTGCTAAATAATAGAACCATAACAATCTATTTTAAAAACAAGTAATGAAAAATATTGATGGCAGAGCAACACAGGACCTCATTCTGACATATGTATTTATTTCACTCATGACCACATCCATACAAGCCCTTGCAGCCTGAAAGCTGGAAAAGGGGTTGGCAGCAAAACTGCAGTCCTAAGCTCTGTACCAGGGGGCTGTCGTCTGTTCTTGGGTATCTAAACTCAGAAGGGAACTTCATTTATAAATTTCAGGTTTTGTAGATGCTTAAAGTCCAGCTCATGCTTGTGTCTAGCTGGATGCTCAGTGATTACCCAAGCTGGATTCAGCCCAGGGATTCTTTTTCCTGGGCATGTGCTTTCATCACTGGCCTATAAAAAGGGTGTATTTTCTCTTCCAGAGTGTTTAACACATAACCTCGTGGGCTCTCAGGATGCAGTGGTGGATCTAAAGCGGATGCCATGCCACTCAGCCCCTGTAGGGACTCAGCAGTACATCTCCAGGCATCTGCAAAGCTTCAAACCCATCTTTTAAAGCTCTAATTTTAAGACTTGAGCGCTTATATCCTGATCCAGACCATTCCTCAGGGGAGACAGATAATCTTCTTGCAAACACAGCCTTCAAGCATGGCAGTGATCACCATTAGAAGAACCAGATTTTTTTCCTAAATGCTTTTGGAGAGTGGTATATAGGTCAGTGCAGGTGGGTCCTTCTAGATCTATGTCGTGTGACTGACTTGGTAAATGTGGACTTTCTTGCAGAGTCTGGGTTAGATGAAAATTACAGAACCGTGCTACATTAGAATGAAAATTACGTCTCTGCTGGGGCACATTTCTGTCTTGCTGAATTTCAACATCCTTCTTGCCTAAGATAAGGCATCTCAGAGCAGCAAATCTCCTCCTTAGATACACAGCAAGCCCAAGATAAAGCAAAATAATAGCCTCCCTCCACATGCTCTCGATTAATTCTTCTTCTGAAATTGGCAGTCTGCTTCCTGAAGACTTGCTTGCCAAGTTCTTGTTCACTTCTATATCACTCACTCTTCAAAGGGAATAAATGATTTGAAGAGACATCGTGTTTCCAAACATTAGTACCTCAGTAATTTGGTGAAAATTCTCTCAGTTGGTAATTTCTCATGGGAAAACTGGCACAGTTAAAACTCAATATGGAGTGCATGGTGTGGTACCAAACCATTTCAGACAGGAGGCAGAATTTGGGATAGAACCATGGAAATTAATGGACTTGTCGCAATTTGTACCAACTGCAGCAATTTGCACCTGTTGTCTAAGATCACAATTTTCTTTTGCATAAAAGTCCAGCCTGGAATTACCAAGGCAGCGTTACCCTCAGCAGCGCGGATTGATGATCCTTAGGGGAAGTGGGATCTATTGCGTTGTCAACACCTTTGCAGAAGTTCACAATTCTGTTATTTTACTAAAGCACCATATTATTGTTCTGCATCTTATATCCTTGATTAGGAAAAATGTTACGCTTTGGCTCACCAGTAATGGCCATTCTTGTGCTCTAGACATCTGCAGTGGATATTTTATGTAACTGAGATTTAGAGGTATGGCTCTCCAGCCTCATAAACTCTAATTTTTTGAGAACTGGAGCTAACAGAGGTCTGTTAGTCTTCAGATACTACACTAACCAGAGTAAAGTGACAGAGGCATTGCCAAGCGCAATGCATTATTTCCCTTTACAGAAAATTGAAACCCTCACTATTAGGAGGCTAAAATGTGAGTGGGCTATCTTTCTTTACTCTGGATGAGTTTCCAGTCTTTGAGCATTCATGACAATGGCCAGAACAAAGATTATAAGAAATAGGAAAAGTTTAGAGAAGTCTAGCAAGTGACATTGAAAGAAAGGGAGAAAAAGATGCTCAGGTTCTTTCCTAAGATAGCAAAATCTCACGCAGATTCTTCTGAAATGAACACTCAAGCTTATCCCCTGCTCTGTGGCCAGTAGTGCGTGTGGATACTCCTACCCCACCTCCACTATGCATTTCTAGGCTTGTGATGAGCATGCATCTATCATGTGATGAGACATGCCAACCTGGTCAGCAAAGAGGGGCTGATAAGCACCCACCCTCCCAGGGCCCAGGGAGATGATGGTGGTGCAGAGCAGCCAAAGCCAGATGAATTTACTTTGGTGGACGGGACCTGCCCCATGGTCTCCAAGTTGGAAATGCCCTGTTTAAAAGCTGGAAGTTGTGAACAGAGAATTTCTAGGTTTTTTTTTTTTCTAACCTTTTCTTCTCATTTCCTCTTTGTTAATGACAAAGATGTACTCAAAGACGCCTCCCATAGTGCCGGATGTTATGAAGTGGGTGCCGTAGTCATTGATGAATTTGGCATACATGCCATAGTTGTAGGTGTCCGGAAGCTCCTGCAGGGAGAGCAGCATGTCTTCACTCAGAACGATGTTGTCCCTTCTCATCTTGAAACGGGCTGTCTGCACCTTTGTCACAGCTCTAATAAATTCAACCTCCTGCAGGTAAAGAAAACAGGAGCTTCCACTCAACATGTATTTAAAAAAAAATTAAGTCCTTTCTAGTTTTAGGTTTGCAGAGAAAAGCCTGAATATTTGATTATCAGTGGATGAAAACTCGCCATGTTTAAATGAAATAATTCTTTTTTCAGGGAGTGTCTCGTGTGGTGCGTGAGGCAGAGGGCAGAGCCATGGGTTTGCACGCTATGGGTTTTTTCACTGATGTGTGACTACGACCAGAATTAGAATCCACATAATTGCCCTTCCTCCTTCATTTCTGCTATTTATTTTTTCTGGTTTCCTTTCCCTTTTGGTTCATTCCCTTTTGCTTTGTTTTGAGGCACTGGAACAAGCTGCCCAGGGAGGTTGTGGATGCCCCATCCCTGGAAGTATTTAAGGCCAGGCTTGATAGGGCTTTGAGCAACCTGGTCTAGTGGGAGGTGTCCCTGCCCATGGCAGGGGGGTTGGAACACGATGATCTTCAAGGTCCTTTCCAACTCTAACCATTCTATGATTCCATGATTCTATAATTCACAGCCTTGACCAGTCATGCAGGACAAGGGCTCATGGCATGCCCAGCCCAGCTGGGCAGTGGGGGGAAAACCCAGCCAGGAAGGTGCTGATGGGGAAAGAATTTCCTGGATATCCCACCCAATCCATAATTGCTCCTCTATATTAGCCGTTGCCTTGGACAAGGCTCCAGTGCAACCACAACAGCCTTTTACGTGATTCCCCCAATAACTGATCATCATTTAGCTGCAAACATCATGTCAGTCTGGACAAGGGCACAGTAAATACTATAATGCTGCCCATTTCCAAGAGCTCTTCAACTTGGAACACCATCAAAGTAATTCTTCTTTATTGTTTTCTGTCAGCAGTCACAAGAGAAGTGGAGACAGAGCACAGTAAATGTGGGAAATACCAGCACTCGTGATATTAGATTGGAAAGAGGTCATCACGGCTAGTCCATGATGTAAACTCACTCTGAGAAATATACCCTGTTATCAGGTACTCTTCTTTTATTTTAGCCTCTCATAAAAAAAGTAGCATGTTTCCCCATCATAAGGCAGCTTGTATTAATTTGAACAAGATATATCTGCTACCGGAGATTATTCCCAAAGAAGAACTGTTTTGATCAACATCTTGATATTTCCTCCTCCCTCATCATCACTTTAAGCATTTTTTTATTTATGTGCTTAATGTGGCCATGAAACAGGATGGGGTGAGATGACATGTGTTGTAGTACTTCGTAATTCAATTTTATTCCCACTCCCTGTTTGCTAAAATGTAATAAGAAGAACAAACAGGGTTACTAATGATCGTACATTTGCAATTACATGAACAAATTAAGGTACAATTACTATGTGTTAAAAAATGCAGTTGAGAGAATAAACTGACATAAGTTATAGCCAGACCACGCGATGCACAGATGACACAACTGGAGCATATGTGTAGTTGATTAATCTTTTTTTTTTTTTTTTTTACCTTTACATTATATTGTGTGAAATTCTTCAGGGTTCCTATGCCTCCTGACAAAGTGAAGCCCAAGTTTAACTGGATAGGTACTTTTTTAGGTGAAATTCCAAAGTTAAAGCCTGTTTTTGCCGATTCGTCCTCTTTAAGGGCAGCAAGCAGGTCCTTCGAATCTGCGTAAGACTCAAAAGTGAATCCAGAATCAGCATGAGCCTAAAGTGAGAGAAGCAGACATTAATTTTTTCGGGTACTTCCCTTCCTTTTTTATCTCCATTTCTTTAAGGAGCTGATGGTGTCTCTGTTGAAGCTCGTGACACTCCTGACAGCCCTGACACTAGCTTCAGCGAACATGGAATAAGGAATTTAGTCCTGTGCTGTTTCATTTGGAAACACACCAGAAATGCAGGTAATCCCACACCTTTCATTTGATCCATCTCCAGGCAGGGGAAGGGTTTGTGTTCAGCCACTCCAAGCAGTACCATTACAGGCAGAGCTGGTGGTGGCACCTATGAAGCTGGCTTGATACTTCCCATTACAAAATCCTGCTTTTATTTCCTTCCAGCTTTGCCAAATCCTAATGGTTTGGAGTTGTGTTTTGGTTGTTTTTTTTTTCTCTCTCCAGCCTGCTTCTGGATGAATTTATTTCAGGAAACAAAAGTTAAACAGCTGTGATCCAGCCACTTGCATTGGCATCGCTGGAAAACAAACATTGTTTTGCCCGTGTTTGAGAAAAGTGACCTTTTCCTTGACAGCTCTACTTTGCTGGCATGTGGAATTGAGCAGCCCTGCTGAATCTGGGCTGTGCCATTTGCTGTCTCTATAAAAAATCTGGCTAAATTACCAACACTGAAAAAAAAAAAACAAAAACAACCCAAAAAACATCTCATATTGTCATTAGGGACTTCCTAGACCCCAGCAGGTAGAAGCTCCTAAGCCAGGATGCATGTGGGACATGCTCAAGCATCCCTACATGCCTGACCATGATACAGATGTCATCCTGCTTTTTGCAGCAGAGAAAGGGAAGAAGAAAATGTGGCCTGTGTGGTGGGTCTGTCTGCGTTGAGATGGGGGACTCAGGGTCACAGGAGAGTCTGCTTGCTGGGAGGATGTGAAAGCTCTTGCGTTGAGCTGGTGTCTGCAATATTCCACCGGAATGACGCGTGTTTCATTTGTTCCTTGCAGAAAGAATGGCAAATGTTTAACAGGGTGGCCAGGGCACCCGCTGGCACAAAGGAGACTGAATCCCTGCTCTACTTAGTTTAGTCTCCACAATCAGATGTGACACCCCCCTCCCACTACCCCCCTCCCCCCAGATTATAGGTGTTGTGATATATGATGATGGCTTTCAGCATCTTCATCTCACTTGGAATTTGAATTTACATCCCCTATAGCCATGCCATAGACTTAAAATGCTTTTCAAGCCTGAACTGGTAGCATTGTTCCCGTTTTACGCATAGCCAGCTTCATCCCTAGGGCGGCAAGTGGCTTGCACAAGCTCTACAGCTCACTAATAGCAGAATTTAGAGAAAACCCAGTTCTCTTGGCTCTGAATAAGGCAGAGTAAGCAGATGCCTAGGTGATAAAACATGTTAGTTCTTCGATGCACCATAAAACAGCATTTATGTCACTGATTGCTTGTTTTCTTGGTGACAGCTGGGAGTAAGGTACCTTGAAAGACAGCCTATTGTGAATGATAAAATGTACATAATATATTTATAGGAAATTTGGCTCTTAGCTGGAAGCACATCACTAGCTTTGACCAGACGGAGCACTTACTAGGAACTGGTATATGTGAAAGTTGTAAGGTTTGCGGAAATACTTCTCGTCATCTCCATAGTACAGGTGTTCACATGCAGTGTCGTACTTCAGCTCCCGCCACTCACCATTGTAGACATACTCACAGTGGCCTCCAAGAAATTCAGGATCGTATACATAGTGGCTATCTTCCTGTGTTAGGATATTGTATCTGGGAAAGAAATAGAATCTTAGAATAGTTAGAGTTGGAAGGGACCTTAAAGATCATTGAGTTCCAACCCCCCTGCCATGGGCAGGGGCACCTCCCACCACACCAGGTTGCTCCAAGCCCCATCCAGCCTGGCCTTCAACACCTCCAGGGATGGGGCATCCACAGCTTCTCTGGGCAACCTGTTCCAGTGCCTCACCACCCTCACAGCAAAGAATTTCTTCCTAATATCCAATCTAAATCTCCCTTCTTCTAGTTTAAAACCATTACCCCTTGTCTTATCACCCCACTTCCTGACAAAGAGTCCCTCTCCAGCTCTCCTAGAGCTCCCTTCAGATCCTGGAAGGCTGCTAGAAGTTCCCCCCGGAGCCTTCTCTTCTCCAGGCTGAACAGCCCCAGCTCCCTCAGCCTGTCCTCATAGGAGAGGTGCTCCACCCCTCTGATCATCTTCATGGTCCTCCACTGGAC
>VZRU01020051.1:100899-123316 GCA_013398155.1 Pedionomus torquatus | reverse complement strand
TGAACTTCATGCCATTTGCACTAGCCCACCTCTCATGCCTGTCCAGGTCTGTCTGGGTGACATCCCTTCCCTCCAGCATGCATGTTCTTGGCCAGATTCAGTTCTCTCTGGGCTTTTGCTTGCCTGATGTGGTTCCTGGATAGCATTCAGAATAGCATTCAGAAAGTTATCTGTAACTCCTGTTTTATTTCCAAAGCAGTTTCTGTCAGTGTTTCTGTTCTCCTTACACTATACGTTACCTCTCTGTCTCTCATGTGAGTCTGTTCTCCTTGTGCTCTCCTTACTAAAGCTAACAGGAGACAAAAAAGCCATTTTATTTCCAAGACATTGATTTGGCCTCATATGCTAGAGATGGAAGAAATCACTTAGATTGTCCGGTTATGAATTGTTACAGCTATGGAAGTCCCAAGCTCCTGGAATTCCTCCAGGTTCCCCACGAGTCTCTCACAGCCTAATGCATCTCACTGCCACAAAGCGTTTCCTGGCATCCCCTGTAATTGTTTTCTATCTTTATTTCATCTCCTTCCTTTTAATAACGGTCCCATTTCTCAGAGGACTTACCACCCTCCCTAGACTTGCGGTCTGCTTGTGCTCTGCCAAGCCTCTCACTTATTATTTCCTTACGCCTCTTCCTTCCTGCTCTCAGGCTAGCACAGCTGCTGCCCTCTGAAATCCCGCCTGTTACTTAATATTCCCTGTACTTCCATGGCCCCAAATGAAAGCATTATTCAGACTAGACAGCAGCGTTGCTCCTCACAACAGGGAATCGAGACTAAGATAGTAAATGCTATTGCTTTTGTGTGCTTTGTGGGAGAAACGCGTCGGGGAGCTGTATTAAATGGGGTGCTCGGTGAAAATTAATATAGGTCTTGAAAAACTTTTGATGGAATCTTCCAGGCCCTGGGCCAGAAAGACATTTATCTCTTGGACCCCAGAAAGCATAGGATCCAGGTGATGGGAAAGTTATCCAATGGTTGTCTACATTCCCATGCAGTTGCCCATGTTCTCCAAGTGAAACTAAGCAGTAGCTTGGTTAAAACACGCGATTAAAACAAGAATGTTGGAATAGACAATTTGCCTTTCAAGCTGCTCTGTATTCCTCTTTTGCATGTGTTGTCAAACCAGCATTTGAAACTGAACAGGGTAACATGTTTTCATTGTCAGAAATATTTACCCTGCACACATTCATGTGGAGCTGAGGCTTTCTGCCTTGAATCTCTGATCCAAACTCCTAAACCTTGGGGTTAAATCTTCACCTTGACACCACCAGGAGGCTGCATCTCCAGAGTCTACTATTTCATAGAATCACAGAATTCTATGAATTGGAAGGGACCTTAAAGATCGTTGAGTTCCAACCCCCCTGCCATGGGCAGGGACACCTCCCATCAGACCAGGTTGCTCAAAGCCCCATCCAGCCTGGCCTTGAACACCTCCAGGAATGGGGCAGCCACAGCTTCTCTGGGCAACCTGTTCCAGTGCCTCACCACCCTCAGAGGAAAGAATTTCTTCCTTTGCTTTGATACATTGCTTTTATAAACTGGAGAAAACTTTAAGATAATCGGGATATACTTTATACATGAATATCAAGAGGACATCACAAATACAGAGTAGTTGGGAAAGGCCAAGATCAGATAGTAAATTCAAGACAGAATTTGAACTAAAAGCTGGGATGCACCCTCCTGCCTCCCTCATTGCTACCAATGGCTGGGTCGGTCAGTAGCTCTCCTTTGGGTTTTGTACAGCTCCCTCTCACTTCACGGAGCACTGCTGTTACTAAGGAAGAACAGTATGAGAAGCTGAATCCAACTATGATCGTGAGAGTAGCGGCTATTGATTAATTACTTACCCTTGGGCTGCTTTTTCAGACCCTGGGATCAGGAACAGGTTCTCACAAGGGCTTTCAATATCTTCATCATCACAGTTTTCCTCGTCAGACCCATCTCTACAATCTCTCTCTCCGTTGCACACAAGATGCCGTTTAATGCAGCGACCTGAAGTGCACAGGTACACAGGCAATTGCTCATCTGCCCTTCACAAAACATTTTTTGGCAGCTTGCACCGATGGTGCTGGTTTCCACCCATATCGCAGGGCCACAAGAAGTCACGCTGGGTGTCAGACACAACGCTCTGCCATCGGGAGCTTGCTTTTTCCCCAATTCTTTAGTTTTACTTCGCACCCTGGAGTGAGCCCAGCTTGTGGTCCAAGCCAGCCGCTCCCTTGGGCTCCCATGGGATGAGAATCAAGTAGAGGTCTCCTCACTGCCCTGATTTTATTATCTACAAGCACGTTTTTGGAAGGGAGCTACAGGAAGNGGGGTGGCTAAAAATAAATAGATCACCCCAACAGATTGTTAGTTGGTTTCATGATTGAACTACGTCTTCTGCCGGGGGAGAAAGGGGTGGTGTGTTGTGGGAGCGCTGGTGCCCATGGAGGGGAGCGTGAGCGTGTAGCACAGCAGTTGGAGCAGAATGTTTCTATTCTCTTTGTTCCACTGAAAAATTAACCTTTTCCATGTCACGCTGCCGCCTTTTCTATCCAAATCTAAGCATAACATGGATAGATTTCTCTAAATGTGGGGGAAGAAACAAAGATGGGGAAATTTCACAGAATCACAGAATCACCTAGGTTGGAAGGGACCTTTTAAGATCATCTAGTCCAACCAATGGGTGTGTGGGGGGGAATAATCAAAATCCCACAACCATAAACAACACACCACACCACCCAACACTAAGCCATATCCTTGAGCACCAAATTTCTAGCTTTCTCTTACATCACTCACCTGTTTCCTTGCACTGGAAGTCCTTCCCACAGCTGGGGGGGCCAGTGCAGGTCTTCTGGGCACGACAAGCTGCCTCGTCCCAGAAGTACCCTACACATCGCTGCCCTGAGAATCCTGCTGGCTGCACCAGCCTCCGGTACCGATGCTGAACCACATAAAAGGTTAAAACACAACCAACACCTAACTTTTATCCCCCCCAGACATCACCTCCACGGACTAAAAAGCAATTAGAGCTATCACTTTTCTCTGTGTTATTATTTCTCTGTGTAGTCCATGGACTTTGCATGTGAAGAAGAAGAAGAGAAGGAGAGTCAGCAGAGAGGTGGGACCTCAGGAGAGCTTGAAGTCCATACAGGTGAATCTGGTGGGGGCTGGAATGACAGTTTTTAAAAATTTCTTCCCCTCTTTTATACCTTAATGTAAGTGTACCAAATGTATGTATACCAAAATAACAGGGCATTTTTCCAGTTGCATATGCTTCGTCCCAGAATGTAACAAGCTCAGATGGACACTGACACTAATTACAACACTGATCCTGGAACGTTTCTGATGGATTATTAATGAGAATTTCTGCTCTTTAAACTAGGGGAAGGAAAAAAAAAAAAAAAAAGAGAGAGAGAAGAGCCAAATAATTTGCTGATTATAAGCACAGGAATGAAAAAATGCAGGGATATAAACTCAGCAGAAAGCAGAATTGTGTCAAGTATTTGCAAATAAATTCTTGAATTATAAAGACATATGTGGAATGATATAAAAAATGGAGATCAGTAGCTGATGAATGAAGGCTGCTTTTAATTTCTTTTCATTGGAATATTTTCATTAAGAATCAGGGTATCCTTAATTAAATCTGAGATAGGAAAGGAAAAAAGTCTTGGGCAAATATTCTGGCCTGATTCTTCCACCATCTGCCTTGATTTTGCCTTTTGCTGTTCTGCTGCCTTAAACGAATTTATTCCCCAGTTTACACCAGGGTAAGTAAGAGCCTCTCTAGTAGAGGAGCATCTCCATCATATTCGGATGAGTTTACTGGATGCTTCAGAATGATGAATATGTATAATATATATAATTAATGTGTGTACATCCTCATCACAGACACATCTGAAGATAAATGAATACATTACAGTGGAGTCTTACTTTTTTCTCTTGGCAAGGAAAGCAATCAGTCCATTCTGACCACTGGCTCAGCTGACAGTTGACAGGAGCTGGAGAATTAACATTTCTGCTGCTTCTTCTAAGGAGGGGAAGAGAAAACGGTCTAAGGTCTTTGAAGTTGTGTTTTAAGAAGGGCTGGAGGCTAGAAGGGAGAAAATTGTCTGTGTGTGAGAGCCTATTTCATAGGAAATGGGAATCATCCCTTAGCAGGGGGGGCTGTACCACCTGAGGTGCTCCATCTAAGTATTCACCATCAGAATTGCTCAGGGGCGGCAAGGGAAGGGCATGAGGATTTTGTCTTGGGTTTCCTGCTCTCCCAAGAGATCCTTTTCAACAGGTAGATTGCAATAAAATATATGTACATCGTGTATATATAAGACTAAATACATTACGTTTTCAATCTCGATAAATAATATCTAAGTAAACAGAATGAATGTCATGAAGAGAAAGGTTTTAAGGAAAGGTTTCTATTTTGTTTTTTGTTTTCTTCTCAGAAACCTGTCACAAACTCCAGGAGTGGTGATGTTTATCCCCTTGGGCCTGTTCTGAAATCTACTGATTTCACTTTTTTTATACCATTGTGAACTCAGGGTCAGTTCTTTTCCAGACAAGTATAAAATCAGGGTCTGATTCGCGTGGATTTTGTGGAGTGGTGGGAATGGCTGCACCAATAGTGCTGAGAAGGCAAGGTACAAAGCCGTTCTGACTATGAGAATGTGTTGGTTGACCGTTTTTAAGGGGAAATACGTAAGTTCTGAGAAGAGGAAAATAACTAAAGAAAAAGTGTAAAAGCAGAACTTGGCAAGGGTACTGTATCGCAATGGCCCTTGGGTCAAACTCTCTGCACATACACTGAATATCACTCTACAACAGCAAAAGAAGACTTCTCTTGCCTCCCAGACCAGTCGTTATGATCTCTGTTCCTGTCCCTACCCCTGTAATCTTTATTTATCTAATGTGTTTCTTTGTCTTGAGGAGCAATCTGTGGCGTGTCAGTACAACTCTGTGTTTGCCACAGCCTTTGAAGCATTTTGAGGGGTTATTCTGAGCCAAAAACATTATTTTTATTATTTTGGTGATTAACTAATGAGCAGTCTGTTTTACTTGCGAGACTGCACTCCAAAGAGAAATATTGATAATTAGCAGAGGTACGGAGCACATTGGGGATTCATCAGAGGCTGCGGAGGAGAGACTTACTCAATGAAAGCTGCAACGGCTCAGCAAGGGAGCCCGTGGATGCAGATCAGTGCGTGAGATAAAACCCCACCGCCTCTCTAGGAAAACAACAGGAGCCTGCAGACAAACACGGAGCTGGAGGACACGCATGTATTGATGCCTTTTCGCTCTGACAGGAGGATTTGTGGGCTGTATCCTTCAGCACTTCGCAAAGTACTTAATTGGCTCACCTTCGATTGGATTTTACATTTACCTCTTCATTATTCTGCCGTGTTTGATAAGTTCATCAAACATCAAAAATCTCGTCTTTGTTCATTTTCCAAAGGGATTATTGGAATAAGCCTTCATAATTAAGTGTATCACTACCACATTATTTTTTTTTTTCCTTTCCGGCTTCCCCTCATCTCCATGTTCCAATTATCACTGATACCGTTTTTGATCCATCTAAATCATATTTGCCTTCAGAACAAGCCTGAAACTAATAGCTGTAGAAAAAAATCCAACCATTTTCCTATCATATAGCGTTAGAGAAAGGTAACTTGTTTATTCCCCGCCTTCAAAGCCTAAATGACACTCAAACAGGTTAATAAGAGTGTTCAGGGATAAAAAACAGAGGTAGGAGGATCTGGCTGGGATTGAAAATTGGGTTATAAACACGCACTTGTTAACTTCACATTGTCAAATGCAAAATAACTGTAATGAAAAAGAATATGAAAAATACTCGCTCCTAAGTCATCCTGTATAGGGAATTCCTTCCAAGTGCCCAAAACCAGACTGGTAATTTTGGTAAGGAAGTTTAAGAAGGCTTAATAGTAATGTCTAAAAGAAAAAAAACATTATGCAAGCAGTTCATGTAAGAAGGAATTACGATGCCTGGCTTGGGCTTTGGACAACTGCCAATATATTACTTTTTTCCCGGTGGCTGCTTACAGCCAGCACAGTGTGCACATGCCTCAAGTCAGGGCAGAATTGATGGGCTGACCGACTCGCCCGTCATTTCGATATGTAAAGTTGGGTTGGGGAGAAGGGAGGAACAGACTTACCTCTGGGAAGGCAATGCCTCCAACTCCCCGGGTGCCGTAGCCGTGGCCTGACGTGCCGTTAAAGCCAGGGAGCATATAGAGAGGATCAGAGGAGAAAGCTGACCCAGGCTCCACCATGTTGCTTTTTCCATATGTAAATGTTTGCTATAGATTAGCTGCAAACAAAAGCTCTAGGCTTCGGGGCTGCTAGAAGGAGGATGGAGCCCACCGGCCTCCAAAATGCTGTGGTAAATCATTGACGACGGCTCAGATCAAATCACCAAGAATCAGGACACGTCCCGGAGGTCTTTGCCCTTTTGGAAACAAATTTCCAGTTTTCTGGCAAGGGAATATATTAAACTGTGTGACTGTTTCCCCATTAAAGTCAATCAAGTCCTGTTGCAGGAGCGTGTTTCTTGTCCATCCTGCTCCCTCCTTTTAATTTGAAGGAGGAGAAAAATCATTTTAATTCCCATAGGGACTTAATTGCAAGTCTGGGTCCTTACCAGCGAAAAGCTTCCCAGGACAGCAAATTATTACAAAATTCAGTTATGAGGAACTTGTGCCTTCCAGATATATCAAGGAAATGTCAGTTCAGCCTCTTCCCATTACCCTCCCAATGAGTCAGTGTCCCATCTCCAAAGCTGAGGTGAGTTATCAACTGGTGTTTGATGGCCTTAAACAGTCACTGCAACACGAGAATCTAAATATTTGTTTCCTAAAGTGATTTTGGGTGAGAAAGATGCCCCATAAATCCCAAATTGTGTCCTTTCCCATAAGCTGTGCAAACTCATCCGTCAGCGGTGGCCCTAATGCTTTCCACTGGCTGGGATCTTAGCACAGAAGTAGTGGATGTGCACAAGCATAAGAAAGCAACAACATCCAAATCAAGAATACCATGGGTTATTTATTATTAAGATAATAGCCACAAGATGAAAAATATTTAGGTTTTGTGTGTTGGAAGAAAGAGAAAATGGCCATTGGAAAGACATTTGGTCATGCTGTAGCCCAAGTTGCCCCACACCTCTTTCCCTGAGCTTGCACACAACCTGCAAAATTCCCCCAAGAGCTCCTGGGAAGGCACAAAAATACAGAACGAATCTAAAACATCGTTAATTATTGGTTTAAAAAAAAAAAAAAAAAAAAGATTTTNGTTAATTATTGGTTTAAAAAAAAAAAAAAAAGAGATCTGTTGAGACTTTTGTGTTAAACCAAGTTTTTCCTCTGCATAAGCGGGCTGAGGTGCTTCATGCCTAAATGCAGTGCTCCCAGCAGACAACTGGAAGCTTGAACTCTTGAATCCAATAAATTCAAGAGAAGGTGTAATAACTGCACGAAAAAATGAGTTCTGGACTATTACCACTGTTAAACAGACATTGAATTGTCCTCTGCCCACAAAAAACTGGCATAGAAGTGTCACTTTATGTATTTCCCAAATTAATTGCAAAGCTCGTTTCAATAGCTGGTATTGTAAATTATCAAAATATAAGGACCTCTTACTGTGTTATTTTAATATAATTAAAGTTCAGAGTGACCCAGGGGCTGCTTGTCTTTTCTAAACACGATGTAAGGTAGCACATGGGTAGGCTCTGTCGTGAAATGAAATTAAAACTGCCTTTTTGTGACCTTCGAGAGTATGTTAATCTAGTCCTTTACCTACTAATGCACTTCAGATGTGTTCAGAATGTGCTTCTCCCATCTTCGCCTACACAAGAAAGACTCAAATAAGGGGTTTAGTATTTTTTAAAATACTATTAAACCTAAATTGCTTTTGCCTGGGAGAAAAGCAGGGGACTGAAATTGGCCTAAGGCGATCCCCGCTGTTACCTCCCTGTTACACGTTGCAGCCTCTCTGCATGTCCCTGTTAGGACAGAAGGACATAAAAAGGTTTTCAGCAGTGCTTATCGAGGTCTGGCGGGGATGGACCCCACTGTCCCCATGGTGGGAGCCGCCCTGGCCGTTTGCCAAATCCTCCTTTTTCCAAACCTTCCAAACTTCTGCCATCCTTTGATATATACAGGGCTGCTTTGCACAGCCAACTGCCTCCTCAGCATCTAAGCAAGAGAGACGAAGCATTATATCTTTTCTTGTCTGATAGCGGCATCATCAGAAACACACCATATATATAATGAAAGTTATTTGTGGCGCGTCTCCCAGGTAAAAGGCTGGGCTGGTTTGTGCAATCAGGCACAACAACAATTTCTCACTGATAGGTGAGGTCGTTCGGGGGGGAGACGTGCGAGAGAGAGATTTAAGCGGCAAGCAAGGCACACCACGTTAGAGGTGAAATTAAAGAACCTCTCTCAGAGATGTTGTGTTCCAAAAGTGATGTATATAAAAGTTATGGTTCCATTTATAGAGTTATGAATTGAAGTTGTCTCAAATGTGTGTTGGATCCTTGCCTCTAAACCTGAATTAACTCTCTGAACCTCTGGCTTGCGGTGCTCGCTGGGCTGTCTGTGGTGATGCAGTCACCTTCAGGAGGATGAGCCATGAACTGAGGTCTTGGGGCTCTTCAAGAAGACAAAAATACAGGCTGAGATGAGCAGCGAGCTCACTGCAGCTCGAGCCTGAGTGGGAGTTTGCATCGTCACTTTGGGACTATTCTCATCACAAAGCTCTTTTCCCTGACACTGAGGAACTCTTCACTGCCAGCCTCTAATTACAAGGCACATAATTCCTCATTTACAGCTGTTACAGATCTAAAATCAGAAGCAGATTAGCTTGCTGCAAACAAACTTGGTCACCCACTTTTCCTCACTGGTAGCACTACAGGGTTTTGTTCCACTTCAAAAAGTCCCCCAGTTCAATCCTCCAGTCTCTCTGCCTCCACAATGGGAATTAATTTCTGCTTGCAGTACCCATTGATCTTTTAAATAGCACCCGAGTAGGGCATTCAGGAATGTGGCTGTCCACAGGAGCCTAACTCCAAGGCGAGGTTGTATTACAAGAGCTAACATAATGTTGTTGTTGTCCAGCAATTTGCATTTGTGCTGTCTTTGTGTGTAGATTTTTATTTTTAGTATATTCACATGGTTTTTGCAGTAAGGGATACAGTTACTTCAAAGAATCATCCTTTTTTTTATAGAATCATGGAATCATCCAGGCCAGAAGGGACCTTCAAAGGTCATCTAGTCCGACCTCCCCGCAGTTGCAGGGATGCCCCCAACTTGACCAGGTTGCCCAGGACCTTGTCAAGCCTCACCTTGAATATCTCCAGGGATGGGGCCTCAACCACCTCCCTGGGCAATCTGCTCCAGTGCTCCACCACCCTCAGAGTAAAGAATTTGTTTCTAATATCCAATCTAAATCTGCTCTTCTCCAACTTAAAGCCATTGCCCCTCATCCTATTGCAGCAGGTCTTTGTAAACAGGCTCTCCCAGCCTTCCTGTAGCCCCCTTCGGATACTGGAAGGCTGCTCATAGGTCTCCTTGGAGCCTCCTCTTCTCCAGGCTGAACAACCCCAGCTCCCTCAGCCTGTCATCATAGCAGAGATGCTCCAGTCCCTTGATCATTTTCATGGCTCTCCTCTGAACCTGCTCCATCAGGCCCATGTCCTTCCTACCTTGAGGGTTCCAGACCTGCACACAGTGCTCCAGGCAAGATCTCACCGGAGCAAAGCAGCAGAATCCCCTCTCTATATTATGCCAATATTCTGTTTAAAATACTTTGTAATACATTATTGATGCACTACCACAAATCTGATTTTTGTTCCTGGCTTGAAGACCATGAATATCTAACAACACACCCTGGTTCTTTTTTATTCTGTTCGATGCACCATACTCCCAAAGTTGTAGCCGAGCTTCTTGCTGTTGATGTGACTGACACCTGCCACGTGCTGGTTGTTCTCTCGTGGTTCCCCAGGGAAAAAGTGCAGAGCAGACAGCCTTTCCTTCAGAGGCAGGGTGTGGGGGTTTTTTTTTGGTTTTTTTTTTTTTTTAAACATATAGATCTTTGCAATGTACAGAGGTTATAGAGATGTTAGATACGGCGAGATGAAGGAACTGTGCCTAGCAATTGGAGCTCTGCCCTTGGAAACTTCACTGCTTCACACGCGCCTTCGCAGCACACATGGGCTCTCCCAGCTCATCCCTCTGCAGGCGCAGGAGAGCTTTCTCTACACAGGAGCTTGGTAAATAACTTCTGCTCTGCTAAGGAAGCAAAAGCTGGTTACCAAGGTCTTCATCTCTGGACTTCAAAATCAAAATCCCAGCACAGATACCTTCTAGAGAAGGGGTTGGATTTGAAAGAGGACTTTGGACACGAGTGGAAGTATTACAAAGGATAAGAGAGACATGGTGAGTTTGCTATAGCTTGTGCTGCTGAGGAGATGCCTCTGCAGTCTTGAAGGACTCATGCCCCTCTGTCCTGCATCACTGCAGGGCAGGGAAGGGGTGTTTCAGGCTGTACCTGGCCTTGGTCATCAGAGTCCATCTCAGTGGGGTGACAGCAAACACTGCCTACAAGTGGTGGCAGGAGGGGCTTGGTGTCACAGTGAGGGTCCCACACTGCAGGTTGCGTCCTCCTAACTGGGCTGACCGATTTCTGCAACCACCAGCATGCTCTTCCTTTGTGCACCAGTTGTGCATCTTGTTTCTTGAGGTTCAGCTCTTCTGCATCCCCAGTTTAAATTCTTTGGCCACCGAGTGCTAGCGGTGAGATGTGGCACTGTATGGACCGACAAAGCTCACTGTTACTTATGTGCATCAAGCACATCCCAGTTACCGAACCCTGCAGTAGGGTGGCTGCAGAGAGGTGTGGATGGAAAAGGCCCACCTAAAGACCAGAAGACGACCACTGTACACGCCAGTGCTCACCTGGTGTCAGTGAACTGGTCTGATACTGCACTTTCTGCCAGAGTGAACAACTTTATACACACGAGCAATTATACAGGCTTTATTACTAAAAAATGAAGTATGCACTTAAGCATTTGTGGGATCAGGGCCATACTGCAGAGACAACCTTGTAGCCTGGACAGATGGAAAACCTGAAACTCTGCAAGGCTTTTACATTATTTTCTTCAACTGCTACAGCACTTCAGTGGGGCTGATCTTAAAACTTCTTACCCACAAGGGTACCTTCATTGGCTCTTCCTAAAAAAGCTTTGTCAAAAAGTGTTATCGTTTTGAATGTGGGGATCAATCATATTGCATTTTCTTAAATTCCTTGTTAGTGCCAATAATGAAAGACAGAACAAGCTGAACAAGGAAAGGCTGAGAGAGCTGGGACTCTTTAGCCTGGAGAAGAGAAGGCTGAGGGGGTAGACCTTATTAATGCTTATAAGTATCTAAAGGGTGGGTTGAAGGAGGATGGAGCCAGGCTGTTTTCAGTGGTTCCCGGTGACAGGACGAGGGGCAATGGGCACAAGCTGGAACATAGGAAGTACCATTCAAACATGAGGAGAAACTTCTTTAGGGTGAGGGTGCCAGAGCCCTGGCAGAGGCTGCCCAGGGAGGGTGTGGAGTCCCCTTCTCTGGAGACCTTCAAGCCTGGATGCAGTCCTGAGTGATGTGCTCTGGGCAATCCTGCTTTAGCAGGGGAGTTGGACTGGGTGGTCTCTAGAGGTCCCTTCCAACTCTGACAATTCCCCGATTCCGCGAAGCAAGTCGGTGGTGGAACAAGTGATCCTATCTCCCCCTCTGCTGGAAAACCACGATATGACCTCTTGGCAGAAAAAGATGAGATGTGTGGGGAACTGGGCTGGGGTGGCTGCTCTGGCCCCCTACTGGGGACATAATAAGGCATAAAAACTGAGGTGAAATCCTCCCTAGCACAAGGTTGTGCCCTGCTATCATCCACTTCCACCCATTCTCCCGTGTTCTGAGGTGTTTATTCAGAAATCCAGACCCTACTGCGTAGCACACAGGAGCAGCCCATTCCCTCGCTCTGCTCCATCTCCCCCTCCCAGTGCTGTCCCACATGTGGGGCCAACAGCTGTGACAAGGGAAAAATAACTTGTCGGACCAGCCTCACTCTATAATATCATGACACCAGGCTAATGGTACCAGCAATTTTGTTCTGGGCAATACCTGAATCCAGAGTTGTCTTCCAGAGTTGCCCTAAAATTTCCCTGGTCATCACCAATCACGCTGCTGCTGAAAGATTAGAAATAAATCATATGCCCAAGAGATGCTGTTGTTTCTGGTCTATAGCAACAGCTCTGTGAAATCCAGAATAAAAATAATCCAAATCTGTACACTAGACTTAATTTATGACAAATCCCACAGGTCAAAAAAGTAGCTGCAAAGAATAACACAGGGAAAATAAGTGTGCTGAATGCTCTACTTTCAGCCCTTGGACTAATATGTCTATGTAGGATATTAATTGATGCATTGCAAAGACCCCATCCAAATCATAAAATTTGAAATTTTTAAGCAGGTTGAAGTGTTTTCGGGGTTTTTTTTGTGTTTTGTTGTTGTTGTTGTTTTGTTTTGTTTTTTTTTTTGTTTTTTTGTTTTGTTTTGTTTTGTTTTTTTCTAGAGACCCTGCACACCTTCAGGAAGCATTTGGTGCCGTTGCTCTCAGGAGTGATATTTAGTTTTATTTGAGTCGGAGCTGTGGCTGGGAACTCCTGTTCTGGGTCAGTGCCTCTGGTCTCCAAATCCAGAGCCAACCCCAAGCTCCTGCTCCGAAAAGGCTGCCTGTTTAATAAAGGCGGTGGACAAGGTTGTCACTGTGTTCTGCTGGGACGTCTCCACCCACAGTGGTTTTGGCAGTGTTAGGTTAGTGGTTGGATGTGATGAGCTTAATGGTCCCTTCCAACCTAGATGATTGGATGATCCTATGGCAATTTGCAGCTTGGTGGGTACCAACGGGAGGCACCAGCGCTGCGGGCAGAGGTGCGGTAAGAGGGGAAGAGCTATAGAAGGGATTACCTTCATTCCCTCCAGCACTTCCAGCAGGGTGTAATGCCCTGTTTTGTCATCTCCTGACGTATCTGTCTAGTTTCCCCTAAGGAAATTGTGCCATGTGGCCCATTAAGAGGTGACTTACATAGAGCGGTGCTAGCTCTTTATCATCAGGCGTTCCCCAGAAAGGTCCAGAGCCAGAGAAAAAAGTCAGCTCCCACTGCTGCCGTGTTTGATCTACACAACACCACAGCTACACCGCACTCTCCGTGCTCTTATTATACCCCAGTGTGATTTATGGCAACCCTGGGGCTGCAGTCGAAGGGAGGTGAGGCAAGCGGGGTCCCACCAGGGCTAGCACTCACAAAATACATGTTTTAAAGAAATCTCTGGCTTTTGGGGGGAGGGATTTTTGTTTTTAGAGCCCATATAGAGGAATCTGTCCTGTCTTTTTCTGCAGGACCACGGCTCTGAAGTCACAACCTCCTGATTCTCCAACAGTGCTTTAATTCACGGTCTGCATTCATAGCCCTGGGCGGGTCATAAATCCTCCCCAGTTACCTGTACACAAAGCCAGCATTCATTTTCGTCACATCGTGACTCCAGCCCTGGCTTGGGGGACTTCCCTGCCAAATCCCAGCTCGGCAGGACCCCCCTTTTTTCTCCAAGACTACCACACAGCAGCAGGGCTTTTCATGTGGCAAGGAATGAGACTTGCGCTTCAAGTCATGTCTCCAGCGACTGAGACATTTTTTTTTCTCCTTTTTTTTTCCTGTATTTTTTTTTTTTCTTTCTCTTTTTTTTTGGCTCTCATCGAGCTTGGCTCTGGAAAGCAGGGTCAGATTAGGCTGGGAGAGCATCAGTTCCACTCCAGAGAGTAGTAGGCATGCTTGGTGCAAGGCTTTCACTGGTGGCCTATTGGTGATGGGGAATGTCCATCCACAAGTCACGTATTACACAAGGCTACCCTCAAATCCATGGAGAGAAATGGAGGACACCTTTGGGTTGGTATCACAGAGTTTGCCATCAGGTCCCACACATTACAGACATCTCTTACTGCTCTCTTTTCCCATAAATTCAAGGCCTGCTGTTGCTGCGGGTTTTCCTCTCCAGGCAGTTCTTTGGGAATGGTGTATATGAGAGGTGTTCCATCCCAGTATGTGGGACTAGAACCCATCTGTGATGCGTGAGTGTTGCCCAGGCTGCTGATGGCTCCCTGCTTACCCAAGCTCTATTGACAGCCACCTCCAAATACTGCCCAGCACCCAGGCTCAGTGCAGCAGCCGTTTCTGCTCAAAGGAAAACACCAAGTGCTCCTGCAGAGAAAGATGAAATAATATTTGATCAGTTATGGAGGGAAAATGAAAGTCCTGGGGCTCTCAGTTCACTTCTTGCCAAGCTAACCAGCCTTGCTTTTCCTGGGAGATGTGCTCCCTAACAACATGGGCTTAATGTTTGGACAGATCTTTTCAGGCTGTTCTCCAGGGCAGAAATATCCAGTGATGAGAAAAGTCTTGTTTTCCTTAATTTAACTGTTCTGTCCTTAGGACTCTGAGAAACAGGTCACCATGAAAAGAGCTGCATCACAAGGAAATATGTATGGGTTTCAGTGAGGATGACTGTTTTTGCTGGGCTTTGCTATCCAGAGATGAAGAAAGCACTTGGTTCCTCTGGGTAAATGTCTGTTTTAATCACGCTGAGGTCTCTGGCTTTGGCTTGGGCAAGAGCCTGGTGCAGGCTGAGCTGATCACAGAAACACAGAACTGTCAGACCTCTAGAGATCATCTAGTCCAACTCCCACTAAAAGCAGAATTGCCCAGAGCACATCACTCAGGACTGCATTAGGAGGGTCTTGAAGGTCTTCAGAGAAAGGGACTCCACAATCATAGAATAGTTAGAATTGGAAGGGACCTTAAAGATCATTGAGTTCCATGCCCTCTGCCATGGGCNTCTCCAGGCTGAACAGCCTCAGCTCTCTCAGCCTGTCTTCACAGGAGAGGTGTTCCATCCCTCTGACCATCTTTGTGGTCACCAGGTTCCATGTCCTTTCTCTGTTGAGGACTCCACACCTGGACACAGCTCTTTTGCACATGATGCAGTCGAGGATGGGTGCTACCAATGGGGAGACCTGCAAAGAGGTGATGGTAAGGATTCCCCCCAGGACGTGGTGGGACTCTTCTGCTCTCCTCAGCTTTGCTTGCCCAAGTGTGAGAAAGGACCTGAGCAACCAATATGGATGCGCCTGCCGTAGTGGCACCCGTGTGGCAGGGAAGTGCCGCTCCTTCCCTGAAAAAAAAACCAAACCAGACCCGAATCTTCCCTTTCTGAGCCCATCCAAAGTCTGCCGTGGTGTTGACCTTCCCGGCCTGGGGAAGCCGTGGGTGGGTGGAAGGCGGCGGGTTCAGCCCAGCCCGGGTGAAGCTCTCCCCGCCCCGGGGGCAGACCCACGCCTTGGCCCAGGTGTGTTTTTTCGGGCTCGCCCCGCCTCGCCCAGCGCTGTAGAGGCGACAGGGACGAACGACGGAGCCGGGAGGCAGGGAAACATGCCACCGGGCTGAGCCGCTGGAGCCGGCGGGGATGGACGTGGTAACCGCGGGGGGACACCGCTCCTTTTCCACCTTCACCCCAGCAACGGGCTGCTCCCTGCTCCCCCCTCCTCTCCCCCAGCCCCGGGTGAAATACTCGCTGCTTGATTTTCTGCTGCCGATTCGTAGCTTTGGGGCTGTTATCTCTCCGAAGAGCCGGGTTTAGGTGGGCTCCCTCCATGCCGCACTCATTCTGCGTGGGGACCACAAAGGGACAGCTTTTCTGCCCCAGAGCGGGGCTTGAAGAGCTCCCTGTGCCTGGTCCCTTCCCTTCTTGCTCGGAGTTGAGCTGCAGTTGCTGCCTCTTGATTTAACAAAAAGCAGAGGTGGATTTTTAAATTTTATTATTATTACTATTTTTTTTTTCCAGGAGAAGCCGGCAGGTTAATGAGTAGACGGTATCAATGGCGTGCTCTTGTCAGCGTGCCCGAGGTATCTGGGCTCAGCTCCAGCCACCCCACTGCGGGGCAGAGGGCAGTGCTGATTAAACATTTACCCACGGGAGCACCCATGGAAATCAAGATAAAAGAATGGATGAAACCAGAAACATTTCGGGAGGGGAACATGCCGTGCTTCTTGCCGGCTGGCCTGCAGGCCATGCCTTGAGTGGGGTTTTCCCTCACCTTCTCGATTCGTTTTAGGAAAGCTGATGCAGAAAATTAATGAGAACTTGGTTTGGTCAGTCTTTGGTATCAGCACAAACCTCCAGCTGCTACTCTTTCTAAAAAGGGTCCTTATCATAGGCTTAAGCTAAGCTTTATTTTGCTTCCTAGAATGATAATTATGTTAGAAGAACATTTTATTTATAGAGAGAAAATATGGAGAATTTAGCTGTCCCCTGATTCTGTAATGCTCATAGCTTTCTGGCCAGTGGAAGTTTGTTTCCTCTTTATTCTCTCCCTCTCTCATCTTGCCTGGGCTTTTGCCAAATGTATTATTATTCTGAGTGAATTATTTGGCCAGATGTAGCTGTAATGCACTTTGTGAGCTTTTGGTAGTCCTTTAAATTTATTAGTGTATTCTTCCCATTTGTCAACTGGTCTAATTTATAGGGGAGTGCCTCTCCCTGCTGCGCTGAAGCTTCCCCTGAGCTGGTGGGTTACTGGGACATCATGTGTGTCCCACATGCCTGTGACACACTCAGCTCTGTGTTTAGGGTGACCATCTCCCTGGCTTAAAGCAGGCAGGTCAAGCCTGAGAGTCACTTGGATGGGTCTGTGGTTTGAAACAGTCCCAGCTCTGATGGAAAATCATCCCTCAGAGGCCTGGAGAACTCATTGCACCTGGGAGGGTCTTGCTAAGCTCAGTCCCCCCACAAGGAAGTGGGGGACGCTGGTTGGGGGGAAAACAGCATCAGGGCATATGTGTGCCTCTCACACAGGATCTGCTCGTGCATCAGCACCAAGATACCAGTGGGCTGCAGACCGGGGTAAACTATATTCTCTTGAAGGGCATTGAGAGTTCAGATAGCCTTCCTCTTAATTAGGCAAATAATTTGAAACTGTCATTTCAAGGCACCAGGAATAAGATAACGCTTGGGGGAGATAGAGGAGGGGAAAGGGAAGCTTGTATCCATCCCTCTTTAATTAAAGGTAGTGCCAGCTTGTGACTGTCACAGGCAGTGCCAGGGAGTGGCCTGACTGAAACCCCTGTTTCGCAGGAACCCGCCTCGCCCGTGGCACATTTGAGACATGCGGCTGCTTTTGCTTTTCTCTTTTCTTTGTCTCTGAGGCCATGGATGAGAAACTAGGCGCTACAGTAAAGAAAATCAGGGAGGAGAGGTAAACAGCACTGAACTCTTCAACTGTTGCTGCAGCACGTGCGAAAACTCAGAGCGGTTGCATTAGGGCACCTCGCTGCTTTATTTCCTGTCTGGCATCGCTGGAGGGATCGGGTACATGTGGGATTATTTTTTTTTTTTCCCCTCAAAATCTGATCCATCCTCCGTATGCCTCTGAAAACTTCCATTCCCATCGGCTCGCCGCTAGATTAGGCTGTCTGGGCGGCTTACACGCCATCAGGCTGCTGACCACTAATATGAAATATAATTGGAGCAATTCAAACCTCTCCCCCAAGGGTTGGTTCTTTACATCATGCGCTACCCTGTGAAAGTAATAAAGTCAGTGAAAGGGGTTATTCAAGAGAAATTGTCAGTGTTTAATAAATCGTGCAATTAAATGCAATAAAACCTCAGTATGCTATTCATCTGTTCTGCCTTAACACTTAAGGCTGGGGCTTTTTTCAGAATAACGAAGTTCTGTCCTAGATAATTTTTTCCAATTTCCTCATTAGACAGGTTCTCGTGAAGCCTTACAATTCTCTGCGCTGAACTAAGCTGCCAGGGTAGTGCACCTAATGTAATCATGGCATATAAAAACTTATAGAGCAGTTCAAGGACTTAAGTAGCTCGTAAATTTTTCTTCATATTTTGTCCCTAGTTCAGTTTAGGGCTGAGTTTAAGCTGCAATATTGCAGTCAAAAACTGGGATCCCCTTTCTCCAGCATGGGACAGTGAGATGGCTGGAGACAAAAGCCTGAAAAGAATGTTCTTCAGGTGTCCTTTGAAACTGTGCTGTCACTGATTTGCTTTTTTTTGTTCAAAATCATAAATAAAACGGGGTCTGGTAATTGTATAGGAGAGGAATTGAGTATCTTGCCCTGTGTTCATCATCTAGACTGGGAGATGGTCTTGCTGTCCTTGTGTCCTGCATGTTTGATTGGTACATCCTCTGCTTCATGGGGTGGGAACGACACCAAGGGGAGAAGCATCTGAAGAGCCATGGGAAGCCTGAGCTGAGCCAACGTGGTGGAGGAAGAAGGTTTTGTCACAGTGGTCATTTGGAGTCTGCTAAGGAGGATAGTTGATGCTTCTCTTCCCATGGTGGAGTTTTCTGGAGGAGGCAGGGATGGACGGGGGATCTCTGGAGCAGCATCAGCCTCTCGTCTGACTGGTGCTTGTGTACTGAAAATAAAATGCAGCTTTCCTGCCCAGCAGGTGCATAAGTGGTATCGCAGGACCTCTGCTGGGAAGCTGTAATGTTCATTTTAGTGTTTGCCAGGACCTCTGAAGGAGATTCTCCAGCACTGGGTGATGCACGAGCCATCTCTGCTGTTCCTGCTGGCTCTGCTTGGCTCCATTTCTATGCTCTGCTCCTGTGTTTTCCTCCTGCCTCTGCTCTATTGCCTTTATCAGGAATAATTTGTGGTCCTTTGAGTGAACTAATTCTCCTCACCTGCTTCAGAATTTTCACCAGGCTCTGCATATCCTTGGTGACCAGGGTGGAGTCTGTGGCCCCTTTCTTTCTGAAAGGATCATGATTGTATAAATTGCCTCTGAAAGCAAATGTCTTGTGCTCTCCTCTCTTCTCCCTGCCAGGAAGGTGTGACTGGCATCAGAGCCCTACAAGCAAAATTTCAAAATGACTCCAACTTGGCCAACACGCTGGTGCAGCCACGCAAGAAGCCTCCCCCTAAGATTGCACCCAAGCCGGGCTCTGGAGGTAATGCTACGTCCAACTCTCTGCCTCTGAGTAAGAGAGAGGTGATAACACTAAAATCCAAGGATGTATCTGCCCGTCCTGCCTCCCAACCCTCTGCACTCACCCAGTGCAACCCCTTGGCATGGCCACGAGCCAAGCTGAGTTACGTGGAGCCGATGGGGCACAATGAAGAGCAGGAAGGCAACATCTTGGAGAAAGGGTTGAGTTCTCCCAAGAAGGGTCCAGAGAAGCCTGTGCTGTCCTATTACACTGATCGGCAAGGATCAGCCCAAACTACTCTAGAGGACCCTTCACTCCCAAAGTCTTTCCAGCATGCCCTAAAGATCTGGGAAAACACTTTATCCTGTGGTGAGAAAGCAAATGTAATGCTCCCAGCCCAACGAGCAACGAACTTATATGTGCACCCTTGCCCGGAGCAGAGGGCAATACGTGCTACGGCTACGTCAGGTGGCAGCAAGACACCACCCTCTGGAAGCAAGCCCACGCTGGACCTGCCTGCCCAGAAGAAGGATGCTCTGTGTGGCAGTGGGCTGTTTTGTCCTCAGGCATCCAGAGGACACGTGGGCTCTGTTGGAGCTGCTGCTGAGAGCACGGTGGCAACTGCATTCTGCCAGCTGGGTTATCCTGCATCGAGAAAGCAACCTCAGTCCCATAAAGGTATGGTAAGCTATACTCTTAACAATGAGCATATACGTGTATAGGTGTTGCAAAAGTGCAGGATAAAGCAGCTGGAGAGAAGAGCTGTTATGAGTTGGGACCCTTAAACAAGAAGCCAGACTGGCCCATTGAAGTGTTCCCTTCCTTCCCTGGAGGTTCTGGAGGTAAAAAAACTGCTCAGACTGCTGCTGAGCTTGGGTAAGGTGAGGGCTCCCCATCTCCACCAAATTGTTTAAAACCTGCTTAAAGAAATTGTCCATGTTTTGAGAGTAGGATGAAGAGTGAGGATATTTCCATGGTTCCACGGCAAGGAAGTATCTTCAGTTTTGATCTGCTTTGGCCTTTTGCAATTACAAAGTAGACGTGACTATAACCTGCTATTATGTTCTCACGCAGACGTATGAGGGCTTGGCTTTTCCACAGAGACAGCTTAGTTCAAATTAAAATGGCTTAAACCCAAACTCCCCCTCTGCACCCTCCCAGCTTTGCGAAAGCTCGTTATCTGAGCTTGGGGAGCGTGTTCTCCTTGCAGTATTTCTTACAAGAAACCGGTGCTGGGACACTTGAACGCTGTGGAATTCTTCTTCCTGACGTCACGCCGAGTGACGGGGCACTGAAAAGATCAAGTCTGTGTTTACCCTGGAAAGCCACCTCGCCTGGGCTGTGTATGGAAAACAGCTATGCTACTAAATCCTGGCAGATTAAACTGTTATCGGTACAGAAAATTAGGCTAGTATTTTATAATCCAGAGGAAGGCAGCTGTCGAGAGCTGAGGCTCCAACATGCTTAACTTTGCAAAAATCTGGAAAAATGGACATTTCTATTTACTTTTCTGTTCTGACATGGCAAGAACCCCACTGTGTAATGGAGATGCTGAAACTGGAAGGAAGCAGAGCTGGTTAGAAATGTCCATGTAACAACTAATGATCCTACATGCTTTTTTTTTTTTTTTTGCCTAAATGAGGGCTAATTGTTGCCTGTCCTTCTCTGGAGCAGAATTGGAACCTCCCTTCTGCCAGCCTGGAGCTGGAAAATGGTCTGACGGCCCCAGGAGCAAGTGGCCAAGAGTTAAAGCTCTCCCTTCAGTTGAATCTCTGGGTCCAGCCCCTGTGAAGCCAGCAAGACCCCCAGAGTTTGATCTCAGCCCTTTCCGAAGTGCTGTGCCTTCAGTCCACAGAGGAAATGAAACAAGTAAGAGATTTCTAGCCTTTCTCCCCAAACCTGTTCTGCAGAAAACAAGTAATAATTTGCAGTTTGTGGATAACTATAAAGCCACCATTCCAAGCACGTGGCAGTAAGATGCTATTACTTGTTTCTTACGTCTTCCTCAAACATTAAAAAGAGCCCAACAGTTTTGCCGAGGCTGATTTTTGCTCTTGATCTGGAAAAGGGCTCTGATTTTCCAGGCTGGATGTCTCATCCCCTGGGCCGAAACCCGCTTTCCCCACAACTGCAGCATGTTGTGAGCAGTTTACAGCTGGCTGTAAAGCCATGGCAGCTGTGTCCACGGCGAGCTGATCTTTATCGCTCCGCTTCAATGGGAAATGCCTTGATGTTGCAGCACACAACTCTGGGAAGGCACAATAAAATCGGTAGAAACTGGTCTGCTAATCCCAACCCCCTTCTGCTTTAAATACAAAGGAGGGCAACCTTGTTAAATGTTCCAACATCAAGAAATGGAAAAGTTCAGTTTTCCACAGTAAAACTTCATTGGTGTTGCGTAATAGAATATTCTGAACCACTTACTAAGCTGGTAAATAGTGTTTCTTTATAGATACAGGCTTAATTACAGCCAGATCTTTAGGCACAACTTCTGCTGAATTCAAAGGGAGCTGCTTCTCTAAGAGGCTAAACTCTCTTTGGCTTTACCATGCCAGCACTTATTGGTTTGCCCTGGCCTTGACAAGAATAAGAGGCAAAGAGACAGGCTTTCATTGGAACTCTTTTCTAATCTATCTGCCTTTTCTAAATGTTTTAATTTGATGGAGGAAACAAGTTAGATTTATATGCCAGTGTCTCCATGCTCTCTCAATATTGCTCATTTATTGATCTCTAGAAAGCCTGAGGTTGTTGCCTGGAAACATGAAATAATGACTTATTAACGTAGCCACATCCCCAGTTTCTGCTAGCAATCTTATTTCCTGCCTTTGAGTGTGGTGTGCTGCCTCAAGTAAGGGCTGGCCCCGTCACACCTCCCTGTTCTTTGAGCCCATGTTCTGTAGTAGAGTGGTCTTGCCTTCAAATGCTAACTCTCCGTGTGTTTTTGTGCAGCTGCTGATGAAGAGGATTACTTGACTCCTGAAAGGTGAGTGTGGGGTGAGGCAACGTGTGGTTTGCAGGCAACGGAGCATCCCCATCCCATGATGCTGAAGCATCCCAAGCTTGGGCAATGCCAAGTACAAATACAGGCTGGGTGAAGAATGGATGGAGAGCAGCCCTGAGGAGGACTTAGGGGTATTAGCTGATGAGAAGCTCAACATGACCCAGAAATGTGTGCTTGCAGCATAGAAATCCAACTGTATCCTGGACTGCATCAAAAGAAGGATGTCCAGCAGGCCGAGGGAGGTAATTCTGCCCCTCTACTCTGCTCTTGTAAGACCTCACCTGTGTCCAGCTCTGGATCCCCAACATAAAAAGGACATGGACCTGTTGGAGTGAGTCCAGAGGAGGGCCAAAGATGATCGGAGGGCTGGAGC
>VZRU01020051.1:77362-98789 GCA_013398155.1 Pedionomus torquatus | reverse complement strand
GACAGGCTGAGAGAGTTGGGGTTGTTTAGCCTGGATAGAGAAGGCTCCAGGGAGACCTTATAGCCCCTTCCAGTACCTAAAAGGGACTATAGGAGAGGTGGGGATGGACTCTTGATCAGGGAGTGGAGCGATAGGATGAGGGGTAATGGTTTTAAACTGAAAGAGGGGAGATTTAGATTAGATATCTAAAAGAAATTCTTTCCTGTGAGCCCAGAGAAACTATGCTGCCCCATCCCTGGAGGTGTTCAAGGCCAGGCTGGATGGGGCTTTGAGCAGCCTGGTCTGGTGGGAGGTGTCCCTATCAATGGCATGAGGGTTGGAAATGGATGATCTTTAAGGTTGCTTCCAACTTTAATCACTCTGTGATCCCCACGCAGCCTGGACGGAACATTATGCGAACCTATATGGGAAACTCAAAGCTGGCTGCTATGACCTTCTCCTAAAATAGACATCTTCCTCCCTGTTTTCTTCCCCAAGCTCTTTCAGCAGCATGGAGAGCCCCGCCGTGTCTCACTCAGTCTGGTTTAGCAGGTTGGAGAGAAAACAGCGCCAGTGCTTTGCTTGCACCCATCCGTTGCGTGGTTTTCCCTTCCTGTTTTCCCATGTATTTAGGGTTGGTGTTTTTAGAAAAGAGGTGCTTTTGAGAACTGTTGCTGAAACAACCCTCTGACGTAACCAGCAGGTGTTGAGTTGTTTTTGTGCCAGCAGTGGAGGAGCCTGCCCTCCTGCGTGTTTGTGCAGCCACTGCCCTCCTTCCCCATCCCCAGGACTTCACCTATTCTCCAGATCCTGAAAGGAGATTTTTATTGAGTGGTTGGTCCAAACTCACTCACCAGAGGCCTTGAGCTGATGGGTTCAGCTTCTGGTAATGCAAAAATCTCAAATGGCTCAAAAATCTTGCAGAATTGGGTTTGCATACAAGGGGACCCTGACTTTTTGGGGGTATGTCTCTGACTTGCCACGAGTGGTTGCATAGTGACCCCTGTTCCGTGCTGCAAAACCGGCCAGAAAGGAGAACGAAATATTCATATACGTGTTTTGTCTTAGATGCATGAAGAAACTAGCTGGGGAAATTGGAAAAGGAATGGCTGAACCAAAGCAAAAAGGGGTGAACACTCAAAATACTTGCCGTGCCCAAACAATGAACTCTTGCAGGTAACGACACAGCAAGTTGTGCTGTTCACACCGTGAGGCGTTCCTGCCAGCGTTGGCTGGTGTTTTGTTAAACTTTTAACCTGTGTGTTGTCAGAAATGGACTGGGCAAAACAAAACCAGCCCCAAAGCTGTCATACACCACAAGGAAGCTCTCCGAATCTTGTAGCAAGATTAGCCATCTCCCTCTAATGCTTGTGCTATGGGCTTGACAATAGGTCACGCGTTAAATATTAACTATGTGTGATAACTGGGGAAGTGAGTTAAATGAATCCCAGCACAGAAGCGAAACCAGGGAGTTCTGAGGGCAGAAATTCCCCTCCCTGAAGCCCAGGGAGCCTCACCTGTAAAGACGTATGGTCTCTTAGAGGCGCTGACATAGTTGTTTGTGCCAACTAATCCTGAGCTCTGATTCCTTGTTTGAGGATAAACACGCTGCCTTCGCTGATGCTAGGTAGGGCCCTATCAGCTTGGCTGTATTTCAGGACTGGTGTAGCACTGTTGGGGTATAGAAAGGGCTGTCTGGTGTCCAGCCAAGCTCTCGGGATGTTGTTTTATCCCCAGGGTTGGGCTGCGGAAGTGAAGGGTAGGGGTTTTCCTGGTCTCCTCTTCCTTAAGTGATAACACTGTGGACAAAATACCCCCTTGTGGTCTTAATGAAGACCAAAATACCCCCTTGTGGTCCCCTTCAGTGGGACCTACGTGTCCAAAACACATGGGACCAGTGAACCAGCAGGCACTGCCTGCAGTACTGGGGGGGGCTGCAAGGGAGAGACGGGGGCTGGGGCAGCCTTCAGCATTAGCGTGGGCTTCTGCTTGACTTTAGGTGTTGTTTCTTACTCTGGTTTCGCTACTGTTAAGATGTACCTTGAGTTTCTTGTTCCTCTTGTTCTGCTTTGCAACAGCCACTTAGTGCGTACCCCCTTGACGCCGAGTTGTGACAGCAGGGTGATTCAAAGAAAACCAAGCCCTCCCTGAGGTTTATTATAGATTGACTGTTAAAAGATGGAGGCTCTCACTAGAACTCTTCCTGAATCTCTTTCGCCACCCCAGCCTGTCCCCTGCAGGTCTTGCAAGCTGCATCTTGTGCATTTGCTGCTTCCCAGGATGCTCCTGAGCTGCCGAAACCTCTGCTGCCGTGGGCGGAGTGGAAGCCTCGGGGCTTTGCCTGGGAGCTCCAGGAAAGCTTGGATTTCTCTCTGCACCCGTTCCCAAACTTATCTAATTTGAATGTCCTGAGGAGGAAAGGAAAACTGAGAATGAGGAGATGGGGACCGGGCTGGGAAGACCAATACTGTGCGGTGCTGTGGCTGTGACACCTTGCCTCCCCCTGTGGCTGCCAAGTGCCACTCACTGTGTAGGGCGTGCAGTGTGTCACTTGATAAGCTCAGGATTAGGACCTTTATATGTACCCTCTGATATCTGTATTTTCCCCTTCTTGTTTCCTGAAGTGAGAAATAGCATACCAAACTATGCAACTGGCTTGTTACCAATATTTAAGTAGCTGAGGTAGGTCTGAAAAATGCCGTGCTCTGATTTCCTTGGACTTTTTGTTCTGTTTCTACTTGAGGGATCACTGTAGGCAGAAGCCTGTCATCCCCATATGAAGTTCCCTGATGTGCTATGAGCCCTATAAATGCTGCCTGTTCTCCCAAAGAAGAAGCAGTGGCGGTGTGAAGTTAGGAGGAGGCTCAGCTGAACCCTGTATCTTGCACAGGTCTCCTCTCCCTCCAGGGAGTTACTGATTTCACTTTGCTTTCTTGTAGGTTCAGTGTCAAAGCACTTGAATTACTTGCCCTGAAGACGGACTTTTTTTTTTTTTTCTGGATTTCTGAAAGGACCAGAAAATAAATAAATAAATCTCTTTTCTCTTTCCTCTCATCTTCTCAGTGCTCAACTCGAAGAGCAGCATGATTATGAAGAAACCCCAATGTACCTGAATCAGTTTGGAGATGCCACAGACTTCCGTGTCATTGAAGGTATTTTATAAGGCAAGATTGCAAGGTGACTTACATACTATCTGGGATAGAGGCTTTTTAAAAAAAAAGAATAATATTGTTTATTTGAGCTGAGAAAAGCAGCTGTGCATCGGTAGGGGTGACCAAAGATGACTGTAGTGTCCCTCTGCGCACTATGATGTTGTGGGGACTTTGGGGCACAGACCAAAAAGAACCCCCATTTTGGTGGCGAGATGTTGCTCAGTGTAAAACTGCAGTGAGGAAAAGTTAAGAGACACTATCCATGTAGAAGAGAAAGACAGGAGTGCAGCAAACCTCAGCATTTTCTTGGGAATGGGTCTTTATTAAGGTGCAGAGCTTTTCCATATCCATCGCTGCTTCTTCCCAGTGTAATTTTCTCTGTCAGAGTTGCTGCTGCTCTGCTTTTACTTTTTTCAACGTTTCCCTCTTTGGGGAGGTTTGTTTGTGCCTTTGTGCATTGGCTTTCTCTACCATTGGGACAGGAGCCAAGAACGTTCCCAGCGGGGGGCACGGGACCACCACAGCCCTTTAAGGTTTGCCCCAAGGGCTATGAAAATTGTAGCCAGCAAAGCTCGATGCTGCAGTCCTCTGAATGTAAGGCAACGCTCAAATAGCAAATTGAAGGACCCTGGGCAGTAGCACATGGTGAATGTACCATGCTCAGTGTGTGCTTGGATGCTGAGCCTGTGGGCTGAAGTTGGGTTTTGCAACTTAACGTGCAGCGACTTCAACATAGACGAAAAAGTAATACCTGTTCTCACATATATTTTCCAGTACCTAAGGAAGAGCCTCAAGAATACAAGGTGAGTCTCCTCACAGCTGCTTTTGATCTTTTAGGCTTGACTGTACCCTATATAGAGAGCTTTCCTATCTTAGAAATTTTTAATGTCTGTATTTCTTATCTGCTGGGTATTTCTTGATGTGTGTTATGTTGTCTGTGAAGACTCTCAAAAAATAAATAAGTAATTTCAGAGGGAATGTGAGGACTTAATGGGGTTTCCAAACGCACTAGGGGGAGGCAGTCTGTTCCCTTGACTTCCTCTGCAAACATGTAAGGAAGTGATAACACCATCTGGACCTTGGTGGTAGACCAAGTAAGTGTCAACCACCGACATCAAGATCACAAATTCTAGCAGGAAAAAATCCATTGAAATGTTCTGGAATTTCCTGTCAAAGGTGGGCTGGTGCTGGTAATCCCTCTGTGAAGGCATAAAATCAAAATTGAGCCAGATTCCTTTTCACAGCAGCACGCTTCAAGCTTTGACTCATAAGTGAGGGCAACTGTTGTGGGCGCAACTGTATGGGTTTTCATCCCCTGCTGCAGGGACATTTCTGCTGCAAACTCTAACCTGACCCTTTTCATTTTATCCTGGCTACAAAGCGGGTGGCATTCACCTTGGTGGTGGAGATAACCTGTAGTGAAGGCAGGATAGTGCATTGCACAGGGCAGGAGTTGCTACAGCTGTCCCCAGAGACCTGCTTGGCCACATGGCCAGGCTCACAGAGGGTAGCTGGGCTGAGAGGATACGTCACCTCCTGCCAGGAGGTGATCATGTCCGACTTATCAGTTCTGGCTCTGCTAATGGAGGGGAAACTACTGATTGGAAAATGTCAAACTCCACTTTCAAGTCCTGACTTGCAAAGCCATCAAATTGTCCAGGAAATAGTACAGGTTTCCAAATGCACTTATCTGTGCATGATTTGCAGAGAGGTTCTCTGGTTTGGCTCTAGTCTTATTTTATGGTAGATTGGAAAAATCTTTATTTAATAAAGAAACCAAACTCTTCCTCCTCTACTGTAAGCTCTCCAAGCTGTAATTGCTTTCATTCTGACCAGTAGCTTCATTGGCACGATCCCTTGTGCTGTTACATTATCCCTATAGAGTTTGTCAATATGTGTATCCCCTGTCCTGCAAAGTAGAGGAAATATCCTTGTCTGATGACTATTCCAAACATAAAATGCTTCTGGGCTTTCTAAAGAAATATATCTTTAAATACTAGATGACAGTTCAGGCCTTTTATAAAGCTTGACTGTTGAGAAAAGCACAGTGGCTGAAGACTTGCCTCTTCTTTATTCTAGAAACAGAAGACCTTTTTCTTTGCCAAATCCAGGTAATTTCCTTTCTCTCAAGCTCCTTCTAACCCCAAAACTAACCCAGGTTAGGCTTACAATGTTGTAACAGTCAGTAAATAGAAAAAAAATGTCATATATTTCACAACCAGGACAATGTGGACAATGATGCTCTTCTGTCCCAGCACTCATGGTTTCTAAGACAGTTTTCATTCTAAAGCATATCTGGAGGGGAGATTTTCTTCTCTCCTCTGGCACACACAAAAAATACATTGTCTTTTCCTACTGAAACCTGAACCCTTTCTGTGTAAGAAGAGAGAGGTGAGAGACTCTTATACTGGGTTCCAGGTCCAAGACTGTGTGCTAAAGGCAAGGTCCATATTGACTTTCACTCTATGAATGTCACATTTCGAACTCCTTGCAGCATATAATTACTGTCACTGGCTGAAGGCTCTTTTGTCAATGGGGACTGAAGAATCCTGTGCTAAAAGGGGGTCACCTCAATGGGAAATGTTGTGATGCTGGAAAAAAGTCACCATGTTCTGCCTCCCATTTCTGTATCTTCTTGCCTAAGTTGCAATATAGTGTGGTGAGGCAAATCTTGTGAGCCAGGTACCATCACTGGCAAGTGGATCCAGCTTGTCCATTCCTGCTACTGGAAAGCAATCAAGTTAGTTTGTCTCTTTTCTGAGAGTGATTGCTATTACCCAAATAACCGTTGGCCTTTAGATTTGGAATTGCCCTTACTTTTACTACTGGTGGCCTTTTTGGCACCCGCCTCATTCAGATGGAAAATGAGCTACTTATTTGGGCACAATCACAGAGCAATCTCTCTGTCTGTGACTTTGCTAAAGTGTCTCTGTTCCGAGATGTCTCTCATTTCTGACATTTTCTGTCCTGGAAGAACTATAATAGAGGATGAAAAAGAGGAAAAAACAAATCTTGAACGAGAGAAACAGGAAAGAAAGAAAATATTTGAGGTATGGTATCCTTGAGATTACTTTTAGTAATTAACTGTAGGAAATCTCCTCTTCTGTCCTCTTTTTCTTCGGGTAACAGTTGAAATTTGAGTTCCCAATTACTTGTTTCTTTCTGCCTTCCCTTTTGCTTGCTCATTATTCAACTGCTACTGCCTAAAAGGCAGGTAGTACTGCCAAGCAGCACCAATGTCTACCAGAAACCCCTGATGGAAAAGGGTGTGAAAGTATTTTAAGTCTATAGAAAGATAACTTATATTCTTCCAGATGTATGTATAGGTAAGTTATGTTAACTTAGAAAGGCGTTTCTAAAGACTGAGTTGACCAAACCAAAAATCTGATCTCAGACAGCTGAAAATGAATACATATCGCCCATCAGCCAAACCAAGGAATATGGTAGAGGTGAGATGAAGGTACCACAAGGGAAGCAGGATGTGACCAGTACCTGGACTGCAAAGCACCCAGCTCCACAAGGGCTGGCAAAAGACAGAGCAGAGTTCTGTGAGTATCTCATTGCGCTGTTGAGTGTTTCCTCAATCCTCAGTCCCATCTGTTGCCCAAATGTCTCTTCCATATGGGAAATAATGTTAAATTTGGATGAAACTCTTGAACCAATTTAGTTAAACCAGGGCAAAAGGTTGTATGCACATTTGTATTCTGGTCTGAATCATTTATTTTGGCTTGGCAAATAGCTTCCTAAGTTGGTTAACCATCTGCGTAACTCAGACTGAGGTGTTTGTTTTTCTAGCAGATTGCCCTTATCCGAGAGAGCTGAAATCCATCTCCTCTGCTTCTCCTAATTTATTGAGTCTCAGAAAAGGGCTTGGCTGAGGTTTGTGGTAGAAATCCACATGAGCAGGATGAGAGCCTGAAGTCTCCCCCCTGCCCCTTATTAAGATGGATGATGGCTCCTTGTTCTATCTTCTCAGTAGTTCTGGTGGGTCTTTTTCTGACTTTGGGCTCGTTCTGTCACGATGCTCTGAGATAACGTCCAGAGCTGGTAACACACACCTTAGCTGCACAATTCAACCCAGTCCCCTCTGTAAACACTATTTTGCAACTTCAGGCATAAGTGTGCATGGTGACAGCTCTGCAAAGGCTTACTGCTGCCTCCACAAGCTAGTTAGCATGATGTGGCAGCATTGCAAGGATGAAGGAGAGAAAAGTAGCTCTGTTGGGCTCTGTGGACAAACCAGAGGTGTGGAGAAGGAAGTGTAAATTGACTCTGGTTGTTGTTATTGGTGTGGTCCTCGGTTGTTGTTTGGTTTGATTTTTTAATTTTTTTTTCTTGTTTTTATTTTAAATCACTTCATAATAATTTTCTGTTGGTTGGTGTGTCTGTTTTTGTAAGAAATCTTGCTGGTTTGCTTGACCTTTGAACAGCTGGAGGTAATTTCTGTTGGGATTTTTTTTTTTTTAAATTTTTTTTTTGTTTTAAAGTGTTCATGGTGAGCCTTCTGCTATTGCTTCACCAGAGGTTGATTCGGAGACTGTTCGGTTCCCCCCCCCACACACACCCCTTTTCTTCTTCACAGGGGTTTGAAAGTTTTGCAGAAATTTTGGTCATGAACTAGACTGTCTCGTGATGGTGCATGTTTCTGGTAGACCTGTGTTCATTTACAATCACTATCTGCCTTTATTTGTGGGGCTGCATTTCTACATTATTCCAACACTCTTAAACCAGTTTTAAGGCTTTAATATTTCCACTTAGCAGAGTCCTCCAGTGATAAGATTTTTCTCACCTCATGCGGTGCAACTCTCATGCTTTATTCCAGCCCTTGGTAAAATACATCTCTGGAATACTCTATCTCCTTGTCTCCTCTCTGAGATGTTGATTTACAGGTGTATTCCCAATGGACCAGTCTGTTACTTGGATCTTAGCATCTCCACCTACCACACTAAGCCTTCCCTCCTTTCAGTCACTCTGCAAACACCCATGAAAGGTTTCTTGGGATGTTTTCTGGTGAGGAGCATTTGGGTCATAGTTGCCACGCTGAGGATATTGATGATGGTTTAATTCTTTGAAACCTAAAATATTCTAAAACTTGAATGTGTTTTAAAATTAAATGCTTTGTCTTTCTAAATGTGGACCAGAGCAGAGGCTTTCTGGGTTTCCTGGGATGAAAAGTATGCCTGCAGGGTCTTATTTATTATGGCATTCACTGTTATCTTCAACAATCATCCTTGCACAAGAGAAGTTCCTCAGAAAAGCTTCTAAAACAAAGGTCCTTTCTCGTTTCCAGTGCCCTATGTGTATGTTGGTGCTCCAAAGTCAGGCGCAGAAGGAACAGCCTTGAACCTGCCATCTCTGCAGGCACCAGAGGATATATATGATGACGTTGGAGCAATGCAAGATAGACTGTAAGTATGGACCTGGGCTCTTTGCAATGGATGTCTCTGTGAAATGTCTTTTAAAAACTGCACTGCAGCACATCCCCATGTAACATTTCTGTCTTTTAGCAGCCAAGCATCAGATGCCTCAAGTCAGTTTGCGTCAGCCAGCAGTAAGTGCAGCACATGGGGAAGCTCGAACTGGAGCTGCTTTTAATTTGGGATGGTCTCTGGGAGATGATGTGAATAGCTTCATTTAACTTTCAGCATTTATAGTGTCTCCTTCTGGCCTGGTTGCTCTAAACTCCCATTAAAACCAGTGGGGAGTGATACGTGTATCTAGTACGGAAGTCATTTGAGCAATCTCAAAGCCTCTGTAAGAGTAAAATGGAATGGCCTGGGTGCAATTTGTCCAGCAAACCTCGCCTCATCACCACTGGACGTGGTTTGTGATAATGGCGTGCCTTGGTTTGAAGTTTCAGGAAACAGCTACAAAGAAACATATGAAGATGTTGAGGCTGGGGATGATAATCCAGCGAAACAGGAGTAAGTTGTGATTTCTTAGTTTGTATTTTGAAATACTGACCTGACTGTACTTCATTGAATTCACATGTCAGGTACTGGCTGGAAGCTGTTATTTGTTTGGTTATTTTTGTTGTCTGGGTTTTTTTTTTTGTTGTTTGTTTTTTTTTTTTTTTTTTTATTTTTTTTTTTGGTTTTTTTTTTTTTTTGGTTTTTTTTTTTTTGGTGGGTTTTTTTGGTTTTGTTTGTTTGCTTGGTTTTTTTGTTTGTTTTTTGTTGTTTTTGTTTTTGTTTTTCTCCTAGTGCAATGGCAGAATCATCATTGTATAGGTGGGTTTCTTCTCCCTCTTCTTCCCTCTTTCCCCCTTGGCTGACATTTAGGAAGTAAAAGATAGTAACCAAAATTAACCTCCTAAACAGTGAGGCCTTTCTGTTAGAGCTTGTACTCCCCTTACAGATCTCTGCAGCATTAAAACACACAGGACAATCTTGCTACCCTTCTATTGATCAAAAAAGTTCCTCGGCTGTAGCTGAGAAATTACACCTTTTTTGTGTGTGTGCCGAGAGAGGTGGTGCCCAAGAGGTGAATGCGGATATCGTCCCCATAAAAAATGGGGCAAAACGTTCACATTGCAGATCACAGAAGTTTGGAAAGCTGAAAGAAGCCGAAGCTGTGAGCTAGTGCCTGCAGCTGACATGCTGTAGCTACCTTGCAACCCGCTCTTTTTTATATACCTTCTCAAGATATTTGCTTCCACAGGGTGTGTTATAAAAGCAATGAGTTTTGCAGCCTCGGGTTTATACATTGCCTGATCTTCCCAAATGGATTAAGAGGTGAAACGTGAAGTCGGTGGCGTTTTCACTCGCTAGCTTTGTGTGGTTCCCTGCCCTTGCATGGTAAAAGATTTCCTGCATCCCTCTGTAAGAAACAGAGACAGCCTTTGGGAACGGCATCTGGGCTGGGGATGCTGCACGCAGCTGCTCTGAGTGTGTCCAATGCTCTTCTAAGGAGCAGTGTGGGAGGAATAATAAGGTGTTGCTGTACAGCTGCTTTTCCCTTTACGGATGTGAGACTCCTACTGGCTTGCATCTGGACTCAAGTCTAGCTGATGTGCGTGCGTAGAGCCTGTGTGCCTCGGAGGGGGGGGGAAAGGACCAGGAACCTGAAACCCCGGAGGTGACTGGGCACTTTGAAAAGGTCAAAGCGTCATTTCTCTGCAAATAGTCTGTGGGAACTGAGTGGTGGAGGTGCACAAGCTTTTCCAGTCAGTGGGTAGTGTGTTGGCGTCTGCATTCGGCTCCTGGACCCACCATGCCTGTCCCACACCCACCAGAGATGAGTGTGTAGAGTGGAACGTCCTTCTTAAGAGCACACATGATAGAAATGGGTGATGAAGGGTGGCTCCTGATGGCCTCCTTTAGTGTGCACCGCATGCTCCTGGGGAATTTTTGTCCTTTTCATCAGGAATTTTTAGTCCAAATAAACCTGGATCATTCTCTAGTTGTTGGATCACAGGAGGACAACTTCAGTTAACACAGAATAGTGTAAAGCTAAGCAACGGTTTGAGGCTGAGCTTTATAATCAATCATTTTTTGCTGTGTTGGGGCCTATCCCATTGAATCCATCATTCATTTAGAGGATGCTCTTAAGGCTTAAGCCCTTCTGCTAAGCTGTGGTCTAAGGTCTGCTGACCTTCCTTAACCTGCTTCGGGATCTCTGGAGCTATGAATATTGCAGTTCTTGTGTACTTCAGTGCCTGGCACCTCTTTAGTTTAAAACCTGTTTCTCTTTTTGGACAGAACAGAAAAACAAAAGAGATTTGGAAACTTGTTTAAGATAGAAAAGTTGAAGCTGAAGAATATCAAGCTCAAGGAAAACTTCAGGTAAGAAAACGCTGGTCCATCCCCTTGCCCCTCCAAACCTGGGCATTCCTATTTGCCATAATTTGAGAGTAGGAGGTCTAGGAGTAAGGAGTACAGCTTTATCTGGAAAGTTATGCCAAAAGGGCTTCCATCAACTCATTAGGAGCTGCTGTAGCAGTTGTGGCCAATAGTCCATCTATGCAGCTTCTCCAAAGTCTCTGGCATGAGGAATCTACAGCAGCTGGTCCCACAGCAGCATCCAAGTTTTCATAGGCTTTCTGCTGCCTTTGGAATCTTCCTGATACTCAGCTTGATGCAGCTACAGAAGGAAACATAGAAGTGTGGCAGCTGCTGCCTAGACCTGTGGGCCAAGATTTGGCAAAGGCTTCTGATGTGGCTCCTAAGGGTTGAGTTTTTTTTTTTATTATTCAAAGTACCATTTTATAGCTAATCCGCCCACAGCATGTGCTGAAGAAGTTTACTCTTGAGTTTGTAGTCTAACAAGCTAGGATGGGGAATATGGAATAACTTCCTATAGTGTCCTTTTGGGTATTCTTACTTTAATATTCAAAACCCTAGTGAAGGTTCCACAGAAAGTGCCTTTTCCTCAAGTGCACAGTAGCCGCCTGCAAAGCCCATCCTCCACGGCTGCCAGCATGGGCTTTACCCAGGCACAGGGCCTGAAAGCCAGGAAAATGCTACTTTTTCTCATTCCTTTGGAAATTCCAGATGAACATTTTCCTCTTTTATCTGTAGGGAAGGTTTGTTTTACCTTCAAAGCTCTTCCCACTAGGTGCTCTGCCCTGTCAGTGCTTTTGTTCTTTGGATGCAATGTAGGTCTTTCATAACCTGCTTGATGGATCTTGTTGCTGCCGGAGGATGGAGATGCTTATTTAGCAAGGGCTGTAATTCTGGCGAATGTGGTTGGTGTCAGGGTGGCACCTAGTCCTGTCTCCATTGCTTCAGCTGTGAGCGCTGCCAGCTGCCAGCTTGTCCGTGCTGGTGGCTTTTTGGGTGATGCCGATGTGCAAACTTGTTTCTAAAAGCCTCTTTCTATCCACAGATTGTTTTCCGTCTCGATATCAAGTTCAGGTAAGCAATATGCGTGGCTCTTGGGGATCTGTGTGTGTGTGTATATGAAGAGGCAAATGTTCTATATGCTGGAAAAACCATTTTGGGCACCGTGCCTTTCTCAAAATCATGTAATGTGGCAGTGTGAGCTCTGAAGACTTGATAGGCGTTTGTGCTTCATTTGAGGGTGGGTTTTTTGCCTATTTTTGGGTGGTTTTCTCTGAAGAGGAGCATTCCTCTTGCAGATCTGAATATGTTTAAGAAGGCAACGTGGGAAGCGATCCACGCTGAGCTACTGCTGCCAGGCTGGCAGTGGTGTTCCACAGCTGACTGCGCTCCAGCAGCTCTCTGTAGACCTTTGCTGCTTATTGTTGCCTCTTAGAGGGACAATTTCATACCTTGTGTAAATGGGGGTGGATGCAAGAACTACCCCTGCTAATCCAGCCTTCAGAAGGTGCTGGAGTGAACAGACCCATGTCCTCAGGATGAAAACCCTGCCTGGTCTGACTCCAGTGTGAAGCTGGGGGCTTTGCTGCTGCTCCTGCTCCATTCCTGGAGATGCCCACAAACACAAGTAACAAACCCAAGAATCCTGCCTTGTGCTGGAGTTTTGACTAGTTTTCAGAGGCCCAAGAGCCCATTACCTTGGTCCCTTTTTGGTTGAGCAACTAGCACCAGTCCCAATTCTTCTCTGCAATCTCCTTTGAGTACCAGGCTTGGAATGACATCTCCTAATAATTCTCTCTGTTGCATTTTGGTTGACAGCGGCTGTTTCCCAGGAGGACATGGTGTACGACGATGTTGAGATGGGGCAGATAGAGCCGAGGTGAGGAGGGTGCCTTGGGCCAAGGAGATATTCTTCTTGGCACAAACCTGTGCCCTGGGGAGCCTGTGGTACTGCAAGCCACTGTGGGTCACAAGCTGGTCGGGACTCAGTCCGGGTGCCCTCCCCATGCGTGTTTGATTTGGCAAGGAGCATCCTGCAAAATGTTTCTTCAATGTTACCTAGTTAGTGCAAGAGACATGAAAAGGAGAGAGCTGCTCCCTGAAACACGTGAAAATTCAGATAGTTTTCCTAAGGAAAGGAAAACTCCAGCTCCCAGACCCGATAATCAGCCCCGTCCTGGCAAGCTCCTTGTCAGAAAAATGACTTTTAATAGGAACAGCATGTCTGGATGTCTTGCTGCCAGATGATTGTGGCGGCAGCGCATGCTGGTGTAAATCACAGCGAGTGTTTGTGTTTCACTGGTGGTTGTGGGGGGAGACAGGGAGCAAAATCACAACTTTGTAGGTACACGGGTTTGGGGAGGGGACACAATCTGCTGGGAAAAAAAATCTTGAATTTCTGTCTCTTTCCCCTCCTCTCAGAGAGAAGGATGACAAGTACAAAACCTGGATGCCGAAATTTCTGACAGCGAAAGAGGACAAGGACAAAAGGAAAAGCAGCGACGACGTGGAAAGGTCTTGGTTTCCATTCTGTGTTTTCCCATGTGGTCTGACTTTGTCCGCAGCTCTAAGTCANAACAAGCTAGGATGGGGAATATGGAATAACTTCCTATAGTGTCCTTTTGGGTATTCTTACTTTAATATTCAAAACCCTAGTGAAGGTTCCACAGAAAGTGCCTTTTCCTCAAGTGCACAGTAGCCGCCTGCAAAGCCCATCCTCCACGGCTGCCAGCATGGGCTTTACCCTCAGCACAGGGCCTGAAAGCCAGGAAAATGCTACTTTTTCTCATTCCTTTGGAAATTCCAGATGAACATTTTCCTCTTTTATCTGTAGGGAAGGTTTGTTTTACCTTCAAAGCTCTTCCCACTAGGTGCTCTGCCCTGTCAGTGCTTTTGTTCTTTGGATGCAATGTAGGTCTTTCATAACCTGCTTGATGGATCTTGTTGCTGCCGGAGGATGGAGATGCTTATTTAGCAAGGGCTGTAATTCTGGCGAATGTGGTTGGTGTCAGGGTGGCACCTAGTCCTGTCTCCATTGCTTCAGCTGTGAGCGCTGCCAGCTGCCAGCTTGTCCGTGCTGGTGGCTTTTTGGGTGATGCCGATGTGCAAACTTGTTTCTAAAAGCCTCTTTCTATCCACAGATTGTTTTCCGTCTCGATATCAAGTTCAGGTAAGCAATATGCGTGGCTCTTGGGGATCTGTGTGTGTGTGTATATGAAGAGGCAAATGTTCTATATGCTGGAAAAACCATTTTGGGCACCGTGCCTTTCTCAAAATCATGTAATGTGGCAGTGTGAGCTCTGAAGACTTGATAGGCGTTTGTGCTTCATTTGAGGGTGGGTTTTTTGCCTATTTTTGGGTGGTTTTCTCTGAAGAGGAGCATTCCTCTTGCAGATCTGAATATGTTTAAGAAGGCAACGTGGGAAGCGATCCACGCTGAGCTACTGCTGCCAGGCTGGCAGTGGTGTTCCACAGCTGACTGCGCTCCAGCAGCTCTCTGTAGACCTTTGCTGCTTATTGTTGCCTCTTAGAGGGACAATTTCATACCTTGTGTAAATGGGGGTGGATGCAAGAACTACCCCTGCTAATCCAGCCTTCAGAAGGTGCTGGAGTGAACAGACCCATGTCCTCAGGATGAAAACCCTGCCTGGTCTGACTCCAGTGTGAAGCTGGGGGCTTTGCTGCTGCTCCTGCTCCATTCCTGGAGATGCCCACAAACACAAGTAACAAACCCAAGAATCCTGCCTTGTGCTGGAGTTTTGACTAGTTTTCAGAGGCCCAAGAGCCCATTACCTTGGTCCCTTTTTGGTTGAGCAACTAGCACCAGTCCCAATTCTTCTCTGCAATCTCCTTTGAGTACCAGGCTTGGAATGACATCTCCTAATAATTCTCTCTGTTGCATTTTGGTTGACAGCGGCTGTTTCCCAGGAGGACATGGTGTACGACGATGTTGAGATGGGGCAGATAGAGCCGAGGTGAGGAGGGTGCCTTGGGCCAAGGAGATATTCTTCTTGGCACAAACCTGTGCCCTGGGGAGCCTGTGGTACTGCAAGCCACTGTGGGTCACAAGCTGGTCGGGACTCAGTCCGGGTGCCCTCCCCATGCGTGTTTGATTTGGCAAGGAGCATCCTGCAAAATGTTTCTTCAATGTTACCTAGTTAGTGCAAGAGACATGAAAAGGAGAGAGCTGCTCCCTGAAACACGTGAAAATTCAGATAGTTTTCCTAAGGAAAGGAAAACTCCAGCTCCCAGACCCGATAATCAGCCCCGTCCTGGCAAGCTCCTTGTCAGAAAAATGACTTTTAATAGGAACAGCATGTCTGGATGTCTTGCTGCCAGATGATTGTGGCGGCAGCGCATGCTGGTGTAAATCACAGCGAGTGTTTGTGTTTCACTGGTGGTTGTGGGGGGAGACAGGGAGCAAAATCACAACTTTGTAGGTACACGGGTTTGGGGAGGGGACACAATCTGCTGGGAAAAAAAATCTTGAATTTCTGACTCTTTCCCCTCCTCTCAGAGAGAAGGATGACAAGTACAAAACCTGGATGCCGAAATTTCTGACAGCGAAAGAGGACAAGGACAAAAGGAAAAGCAGCGACGACGTGGAAAGGTCTTGGTTTCCATTCTGTGTTTTCCCATGTGGTCTGACTTTGTCCGCAGCTCTAAGTCATTTTCAGGAATGTGATGCCCCTGATTGCACTCAGGTTTAGTGATGGCTGCTGCTCCAGGGTTCTGTCCCTTAGAACTCAGTCTCGGGAAACTTTGCAAAATACCTTGAGGGCAAAACAAACTCCTGGATCTGAGCTGTACGCGAGTGGGGGGTACCCTGAGGGTCTCTGAAGTTGTATCATGACTTCTCCCTTAGCCAACACAAAAAGATGCTACCTGATATATATTTGGCTGCTTTTCTTCCCTGGTCACTCCCACTCCTTCTTTAATTGTGCCTTAATTTAATATTTGATCTCTGTGGGTCAGTTATTGCTATTTTGGCAAGAGCGCTGTGTTTGGAAGCCCTTTCCACAGCATAGTAATTGCCTGTGTGTTCCCCTTGCCCTTGTTTTAAAGTATTGATTTCTTGGGTCTTCTTTTTCCACTTGGGTTTCTTGCATTGCCTCTTGCTGTACAATTTGTGTGTAAAAGCAAAGTGAAAGCTTCTTGTTACCGGTGCTGCAAAGATTTGGGTGGAAGTAGGAATTTTCATTTCCCTTTTAGAGCAGAAAAACGTGCAGTGCAATGAGGCTGGGTTTTTGTGTTTTTTGTTATTTAGTTTTTTGTTGGGTTTTTTTTTTTTTTTGTAACCCAGGACTTGAAACAAATGCAAATCAGGGCTCTATTTTATGGATTCTGACCACAGAGTTCCTGCACGCGGTTGCTCACACGCCGCTTGCTGTGTTGCGTGGAGTCGTGCGTATAATTTTACAGGCTGTCAGGAAGGCGATGCAATTTCATCTGGTCCTTGGAGATCACAGGTTCCTGCAGGCTGCGGCTGCCAAGGAGGAACCTCTTCCCAGCTTAGAAGTCCTCAATTGCAGCTCTTGTTTCCCCTCCTCTTAATTTTAAGCGTGCAGAAGTTAGCCAAGGGTGAATCATTCACTGCCAGTGGGTGGGTTTTGTTTGTTTGGGTTGTTTTTTTCTTTCCTGTCTTAGTTTTAAAATAAATGTCACAGCCAGAATTTCATGTACAAACCAGAAAGAGTGGCATCTCCATACCCAGGCAATGCCCCAGCACAGATGGCCCTTGAGTGCTCCCCTTGAGATGTTCCCCTTGAGTGGGTTATAGAATCAAAGAATCATAGAATCATCCAGGCCAGAAGGGACCTCCAAAGGTCATCTAGTCCGACCTCCTCACAGTCACAGGGACACCCTCAACTAGACCAGGTTGCCCAGGGCCTCATCAAGCCTCACCTTGAATATCTCCAAGGAAGGGGCCTCAACCACCTCCCTGGGCAACCTGTTCCAGTGTTCAACCACCCTCAGTATAAAGAAATTTTTTCTAATATTCAACTTAAATCTACCCTTCTCCAACTTAAGTCCGTAAGGTTAAGTTATAGGAGCTTTGTGTTCACTTTACAGTGCCACGTAGATATCTACTTGGGTGACTTTCTCCTCCATGTCCTCAAAAAAGCAACAAAAATCTGGAGAGCTGTGGCAAGCCCCACTTCCACAAATGACTCAGGATGAGAGTTATCTGGGGACCCTTTGTGTCTGACTATAAATAAAGCTAAAAGGAGACAAATTGCTGGGGGGACAGTGACTTGTTGACTTCTATAAAAACATGACTGATTTGAAAATCTTGGTTGGTTGCTCCCACACTGCTTGCAGAGAAAACAGTTATTCCAAATGGAGATACAACATGGCTCAAGTTATGCTCACCAACAGGTTTGAGTTGTACATTCGTTGTTTTATGCAAAAGAGAGATGTGAATTAGTGTATTTTGCTGGCAAGACCCAATTTAGGCCCTGGCTCACGTTTCCCAGGGGTTTTTTAAATGGAGCTCAGAGTATATGTCTCTCTCTCTCAATGCAGAAAGATCTTCAGAGTCAAGAAGAGTAATGCAGAAAAAAGCAAGAAGATGGAAAAAGAGGAGAAGATTTTTAGAGAAACATTTATGGTATGTGTCTCTTTTTAGAGAATTAGCTGTGTCAGAGGAGGAAAGCAGCCACACATAATGCTCGAGAGATGCAGGGTGGAAAGTTGTTGGTCCTTATTTAGGCTGGAAGAGATGTCCAACTGACCTGCTGCCATCTCCCCTAACCTAAGGTCTTCATCAGGCATGTTGCTGGCTTTCTCCCCCACCGTCTTCAGCCTCAAGCAAAGCCTCACAACCCATTCTGAGAACTCTCGCCATCCCTCCCCACTGCCCTAAAAAAATGGCATGTGCGTCTAGAATTTTTATTAGAATTAACTCATGCTTTTTATTTCTCCTCTGCAGTATGATAAGGAGATCAATGTCATCAACACAGCCACTGCCGAGTGCTCGGTCCCCAGTACGAGGAGCGTTGATCTCCCCCTCACAGCTGGAGAGCAGCTGGATGTTATTGATGTCACGGAGGGCAGTGCAGTGATTTGCCGCAATTCGGAGGGCAGATGTAAGTTTGCATAAAGTCTCTGGCACGGGTGGTCACTTCTCAATCCAATTTTGAGGGGCAAGCCACAGTATGTTCTTTGTGCTTAGCCACTGCTGCTCTGTTCACCCAGGAGTTTACTAACTGACTTCTTTTTCTTGTTTCTCTTTCTCTCAGATGGGTACGTTCTAGTGGAACATTTGAACTTCAGGTAAACTTGGTTTTTATTTATTATGATGCATAGTTTCTTCTCCTTCCTGCGTTAGAGATATTTGAGATCTGGAGAAATGTACTGAAAACTTCTGAAGGCAGGGGAAGGTTAATGTAAACAGCCCGAATTAAATATTAAATAAGTATTTCCAGTTTTAGTCTGCTATTCTGCTGTTACACAGGTTTCCAGTCCAACTGCAGCTAAAAAAAGCCCTGACCAGTCATGACTTGTATAAATTGGAGATTCTTGACTTGCCTTCAGATATGCCATATTAATTCACATCTGCTGCAAACATGGGCCACTCGGTGTGCATCGCCGTGCCAAAACACACCCTTAAATCCCTTGCTGCAATATCATTTCCTTGCATGCTCATGCATAATTGATACAAATGAACCTCCTATTGCCCGGGTGCCCACTGCTGTGAAACTTACCTTCTTTTTTTTTTCTTTTGTGAGACAGACAGTACTAACTGCTCCAAAACCTGCTCTCCCCTGGAGCATCCCTGAAGGTCTCTTCTGTGCTTCCCACATCCATGAGAGTTGATGTTGGTCAACCTTGGAAAGCTGATGTGACTGTAAATAAAGTTTTATTTTTTATGCTTACAGTTAAATATGCAAGAGCTGTTTCTTTTTTATTTTTTCCTTTCTTTATTTTCCTTTCTTTTTTTCTTCTGCTTTTTAGAGCATGTCTTCACTGATTAGCTCAACGTAAGGTATTTTCAGGGTTTCTCACTTTTTGGAGTAACTTGTGGGTCAGCCCTGAAATGGTTGTAATGTGTCTGCATTTACATGGAAAAAGTTGTATGGTTTAGTTGCTCCATCTCATTATTGCCTGTTTTAGGTGCTGGAAAACCCAAAAGATTTGCTTTTTGGAAAGCAAACCCATATAAATATGCACTGGTTTTGGTCTTGACAAAAGTATTGAGACAAGAAGTATGCACCGCCCCTCATGCTGGGTATAATATATAAAGTAGTGTGGAAATCTTGACTCATTTCTTTAAAAAAAAATAATTTAAAAAGAGTAAATAAAGCATTCAGTTAAAATTTACTTTATTTTTGTAAGCTAACTTAGGCATCCCAGCTATGTAAAGGCTGACTTCTGGCTCCCCCCGACTCACAGCAGCAGGCAGTTACCCAACAGCTGCCCCTGTGTTCGGGCTGTTCTCCACTGTGAGCCTGGAGGATGATTGCTTATTTGAAGAAAAATGCTCCTAAATGTAGGAAGAGAAATGTAAATTGCGAATGGCTTCTCCTCTGTGTAGCCAGTGGATGCTATTTTTCAAAAACAGAGAAATGGGGATAGACTTTTTACATGCTTTTGGAAGGAAAAAAAACCCTTAAATATGACTGTAGTGTAGAACTTCTGCCCCTCCCTGGCACATTCTTAAGAGCCCATATCAGCGTGCTCATAAATATCCTAAAAATGTAGATGGTTTAATTAGAAATTATTAAATGTTCCAGGCTTAAAAAAACCACAGCAAAATAAAAGTGCTGTTTGCTACACAGCCATTTCAAAGCTGGCATAGAAGACATCAGAAAAAAAAAATAGAGCAAATATTTAACATTTACTTTTAAGTCTATACAGGCATTCTTATTTATTTTACCATGTGGTTACTATTAAGTGTGTTGGCCTGTATCCATCCTTGCAATAAAAAAAATAAATAAAACAATCCCCTGTAAGCATGCACAGCTTTGCAGGCTTGCCAGCCCAAATATTTAGACTTCTGTAGTGGAGATGGAGAGTTTGGGGAGCCGAAGCGCGTGTTTGGCTTCAGAGCAGGCTGGGACGTGCTCTATGTCCTTCACCTACAGCCTTTGTAGGGAATTACCATGAAGGAAGTCCTGGAGACAGTTTACCTGGGAGGATTTTTTTTCCATGGTAATGTTTAAGATTGATCCTGTGAAGAAAACGCCTCCTTCCTCGATGCCTTCCTCATCCTCCTCCCCATCCAGCACTACCTCACGACTCCTGAAGTCTATTAATCACATCTGTAAGCACTATAGGCAAATCTTGTATTAACCATATGTGCTAGTTCATTTTTGTCTCCTAAGGAAGTCATTTAACATTTTTTTTTTAAATTAAATTTAAAAAAAAAAAATAAATCTGTCTAAATATCCTGTGATATACGTGACCAGACCCCAGTCCCAGTGCAATTGCACACAGTCCTTGGGGGGTTGTGACCCAACTCGATGCCAAACCCAAAATTCTGCACTGGTGTTGGCCGCTGACTTTGTGGGAAGATGCCTTGCAATGCACTGAAAACTGCTTTTCTTCACAGACACATTCCAACAGGAATCTCCAGCAGGAGAATGCTTGATATGGGATGGCTCAAGACAATACAAAAACACTTTACGTACATATAGCAACCTAGATTTCCTCAGTTAAACCACAGGTTGGCTATATTTAGGTTAAGATATTGGTCAGGAAATGAAATTCTTCCTTTTTTCTTTTATAGCCTTGATGGCACTTCCTAAATACAATGAGGCAATTCTCATGGGAATTTTAAACCCTGTTCCTCCATATTCCTTGTCAAAAGGGACATCGTCCTGATAACTAACTGCTCCGATTTTGCTGAATCTGAGAGCAGACCTAAGAAATCTGAAGTTTCTTAGAAGCCAATTCTGTATCACCTAAATCGTGTAAAAAGCAGCGTGGACAGGGATGGAACAGGAACACTCACTGCAGCTTCGTGCTTTAACTGGATTCACTTACCCCCCTGTGCCACAGGCGTACATGAACTAAGTCCTCGGTATCCCCTCTCGCCCAAGCACCTATCCTGCAATTAAAGGTTATTTTTGCACAATACTTTTAAAATATTTCCCTCCATGCTTTTGCGTAAAGAATCAAGACCTCAGTCAGCAAAGGTCCATCAGCTCTGCTGTATGGATGTGAGTTAATACACAAAAAGAACCTTTGGGCCTGGCTCCTGGCATGTATTTAGGATTGGGGAAGCTGTTTCTGTTATTCATGTACATATATGCATATATATATATATATATATATATTAATTCACCTCCCTGACCCATCTCCCCTCCAAGCCCTGAGGACATCCACGGCTTCGCAGCTGGGATGTGCCAGGAACATCTCCAGAGGGAAACTCTACCAGCCAACCCCAGCCTGCAAAAAGGGACCGTGTAATAAGTAAGTTTTAAGAATTTGTTGCTCTTGCCTCTTTTCATCTCTGAGTTTATTAAAAGTGCAAATGTCAACCATGGGGACAGCTATCACATGCAGTGCAGT
>VZRU01020051.1:58684-73902 GCA_013398155.1 Pedionomus torquatus | reverse complement strand
CCTTTTACATTTCAACTACATTTCACAGCGGGGGTATGTGCGCTCCTAACTCTTTCCTGGATGGAAATTAAAGTCTGTCCCTATGGCTGCTCAGCCACCCTCTCCTATTCCTTTCCAAAGGGGCTTATCTCAGAATCACAGAATCACCTAGGTTGGAAGGGACCTTTAAGATCATCTAGTCCAACCAATGGGGGGGAAAGAAAAAACAAAACAAAACAAACAAATAAAAAACAACACACCCCCCCCAACCCGAAAAACATCCACACAAAAAACCCAACAACCATAAACATCATACCACCCAACACTAAACCATATCCTTGAGCACCAAGTCAACTTCTCTCTTGAATACCTCCAGGGATGGTGCCTCAACCACCTCCCTGGGCAGCCCATTTCAATACCTGAGAACCCTTTCAGTAAAGAAATATTTCCTAATATCTAGCCTGAACTTCCCCTGGCGCAACTTGAAGCCATCACCCCTTGTCCTGTCATCTGTAACTTGGGAGAAGAGACCAACCCCCCGCCTCTCTACAGCCTCCTTTCAGGTAGTTGTAGAGAGCGATAAGGCCTCAATCTCCTCTTCCTCAGGCTGAACAACCCCAGCTCCCTCAGCCTCTCCTCATAAGATAAGATCTCCAGCACCCGAAACCATTTAGGGCCGTTTGCTCAGCATTTGCTCATGTCTCAGCACTGATCTGAAAGCTGCTAAAAAGCTGGGTGCTGCTCAGCTTCGGTTCTGGGGTGGTTATTTTTGCATGCAGGAGTCTGGATTCTCCATCCTCGACAGGTATGACCTGCTCCCACCACAGCACTGGAGACGCACATCATCCGAGAGCCACCGGCCACAGCACCAAAGCCATCCTCCACCCCAGAGTATTTATTTAATAATGATGATATAATAAAAAGCTCATTACAAAACCTAGGAGTACTACAAATATTTCCAGTGTTTCTTTTAAAAACAAAACTGTTCTGCTGCCCGGTTTTATAATCCAACCACTGCTGCATTGGATTTAGCGTATGAGAACTTAACAGCAAAACTGATTATTTTCTTTTTTTTTTTGGAAGATTTCTACTTTGTGCGGCTTCTGGAAAAATTGGAGCTGTAAAGTCACGTCAGTGAGAATCCAAGCATAATCTGTAACAAAAGTAAGGCAATTTTGTGTTTTTAAAAAACAAGGGACTTCAGGCTGAAAATGTCCATTTAGCTGCCAGTAGATGGCAAAAATATCCCGTATTTGTCTTCGTTACCTAAAACGTTTAGTACAAAAGGCTTAATGTGTTGTTCTCTTCCTTGCTTCTCATAGAAACTTGCAGAAAGTAAAAATTAAAGTGCAACCGTACCAAAAAACCTAGCAAAAAAACCTCGATGGGTCATAAGAAGCTATCAAAAAGATGGATTAATTATTTTTTTTTTTTAAAGTTGAGTGACCGCGTTCCTGGGACCAGCAAAATGTTCTCCTTTGCTTTGTTTCTTATAACAAAACAACAACCAGCCAAACAAACAAAAACCAAGAAAAAAAGAAGCAACCCGCCCAGGAGTTTTTTGGCAAAGTTTTCATAAAACATTCGTTCCTTGACTGATTAGACTGTTAGGTTCCTTCGCAATCAAGTAAGTGGAATTCAATACCACAGCAATGCCAAGTAGATGCCAACGCTGCCCATTAAATTAAGCCTACGTAATAAAAAATAATTCTTTTAAACAAAGAAGTCACACATGCATGAGAGTTTACCCTTGAATAACGACAATTTAACCTTAAAAAATCGCTGTACGTTGTCTTAGAAAATAAAATCCTATCCTTCAGATAGGCAGTAGTAAAGGAACAAGGAAAACTCTGGATTGGGATATCCCTGCCTTATCAGCGGAGCGGTGGGAGGTCGCAGCCCGGCGAGCAGCAGCGGGACGGGAGAGCCCTTCGGCGTCAGAAGCGAGTCTCCGGCGGCGCGAAGCTGCGAGCGGGGACGGCGGGGAAGGCAGATTTGGCAGCGATTTGAGGGTGGTGACAACGGGGCGAAGGCTTCCTGCGGGAGAAAGGCGAGAGGTAAATGCTTCGGAGCTGCGGGATGCCGTCAGCATCACCCAGAGGTGATGACCCCCACCGGCGGGTGCACGGTTGGCGAAGCACCAGGTTTTCAGGGGGCTTATTGGCATCCTGACCTCCCCGGGTGGCTCAGATGGATCCTGCTTGGGATTCGGCCCCTGGCAGGGAGGGTGAAGGGGTTGGAAGGAGGGTGATGCTTAAGGGCTGGAAAAAAGGCAAGCTGCCTTCACCTTTGAAGGTGGTGAGCAGGTCAGTGCCATCCAGGGCTCTCAGGAGCAGGAAATGAGGCATTTTACACGACATTCCTCTCCAAATACTTGAAGTGAGGAGGCTTTCCCACAGCACCTTTGCTAACAACCACCTTCTCTCCCCATCTTTAGCCAGGGAACAAAAACAGAGGGGAGGGATGGCTTATTGCACTAGTGCAGAAGTGTCTGAGAAAAGGCTTGTTTTATAAGAAAAGTGTTACCAGAGGTACCCAGGTGTGAGTGCCTCAGAGCTACTGCATTATCCTGTTTCCCGTAGCTCCAGGTTGACCCCTCTAAGCTGGCTCAGTCCATCCTGCCCCTGCTCTGTACAGCAAAGGGGATACAACATCAACCTCAGTGCAGGCTCCCCACGCTGCAGAAAGCTTGGCCATGGCTCTGTTAACTCGGGATGAACTACAGGAGAGACGTTTCCCAAAAGCTTGGAGACACATTCACTACTATACAGCCATGCCAACATTTCCCATTCAGTTCACCAGGAAAATAAAAAGGGTATTGGATATATTTCACCACTGTATAACGAGTGAAATAAAGTTATTCTTAATTTTCCCAGTGCCTTGTTAGGGGGGGATTATGTTTTGGGTCTGGCATTGGCTCTGTGTCACAGGCTGTGGGACAGTGAGGGATGAAGGAGAAACAAAGCAGAAGAAGGAACAGACAAGATGGATCAGATCCTCACAGTGTGATACCATGTGTGGAGAGACTGGTGCCTTGGTGCTGGCCGTCAGCGAGCCAGGGCCATGATCAGGCTGGCGCACATCTCAAAGAAGTCCATGGTGTGGCTTCCCAGGCGTGGGGTCACCGAGGGGATGCTGCCAACAAAGGAGCCACTCAGAGAGCCCATCAGCGACTGGCACTCGGTGGCTGCGGCGGCATCGATGCTCAGCCTCGGCCGGTGTAAGCCGGCTGCAGAGCAGGAGCGCTGTGGCGTGGATGAGCCGGACCTCTGCTCCATCACATCATCTTGAATATAAAAAAAAAAAAGAAAGAAAAAAGAAAAAAGTCAAAACAGCATTAATTTGGCATTTGCAATGCATGTTCGCTGAGCAACCAGTAATAGTAGTGGAGACAAATGGATCTCAGCACAGAAAGGACATGGACCTGTTGGAACGGGTCCAGAGGAAGGCCACAAAAACGGCCAGAGTGCTGGAGCACAGAGAGCTGGGGCTCTTCAGCCTGGAGAAGAGAAGGCTCCACGAAGACATTATAGCCCTTTCCAGTACCTAAAAGGGACTACAGGAAGAATGGGGAGGGACGCTTTATCAGGGAGTGGAGTGACAAGGGGTAATGGTTCATACTGAAAGAGGAGAGACTAAGATTAGGTATTAGGAAGAAATTCTTTCCTGTGAGGGTGGTGAGGCACTGGAACAAGTTGCCCAGAGAAGCTGTGGTGCCCCATCCCTGGAAGTTTCAAGGCCAGGCTGGATGGGGCTTTGAGCCAGTGGTTCAGTGGGAGGTGTCCCTGCCCATGGCAGCGGGTTGGAACTAGATGATCTTTGAGGTCCCTTCCAACTTGAATCATTCTATAAGTCCACGATAAGGGCTTTGGTTGACTTGACACAGCTGCAGAAGCATTTTAAAGTGCAAAGAACGATTTTTAACTATTTTTTTTAAACTTCCAAACTTGCCACTTCGTGTGTTCTACATCTTGCGTTGCACCATTTCCCGCTTACCGTCGATGCTTTTGAAGTCCAAGAGATAGCTGCGGTTGTCAACCTGATACAGCTGCAAGCTCATCTTCACGTAATTGCCCGTCACCGGGTTCTTGCGGCGCACTCTGAGGTGGTACGAGTTCACCACCTGCAACGGGAAACTGGCTTTCAGGACTAAGATTCAGGGCAGCAAGAACGTTTCTTTCCTCCTTTTTTTTTTTTTTTTTTTTTTTTGCTAAATGCTAGCAAGACATCTTCTGAGGAAAACACAGTTTCTAGAAAGAACAATGCCTATAAAATTAAGCGGACTGGTTCATATCCTGTTCCCCCTGTCTTTAAAAATGCTTCTTATGGCTCTGATTCACCAGCTGCTGGCAGACGAATCTGCCCTGACCCATCTGCCAGGCACAAAACTGATGCTTCTCCCTCACCAGCACCAATGGCCACATGAGCCAAAATGTCCACTCATGGACCTGCACATGAAGACCATGCCCATGAGCCCAGGGCAAGCTGGGCAGCTGGGGAGAGTAACCCTGTCCCATCAGCCCAGCTAAATTCAGTGTTTGTGAATCAGCCCCGAGCTGTGCGTTTTCTCCTGCTCCTTCCCGCCCCACAATCTGCTGCATCTCATTTGCAATGAGACTTTTTTTCCCCTCTCTGCTATATTTAAGAAGCGATTGCATGGATGGGAAAGCTATTTTGATGAAGAGTCACATCTGAAGTTATTCTTAGGGTGGGAAAGACTATTGTGAAACCTCCTCCTACCGAAAAAGCTCCACTGCCTACATGAAGACGTTGGGCTGGCTTGGTTTGTGAAGCTGGACCAGAAATACATCAAGTTTGCTCACTCTCTGTAAAATCATGCAGCTAACAAATACCTGGAGACAGTCCATCTCCTGGCTGGTGCAGTGAAATCATATTTCTGAGCGCTACTTTGCTTTAAATACATGATATTATCAAAAATAAGGAGGAGATGGGAAGCATTGAAGAAGAGGCATACTGATGTTCACACTGTACAACCCTTGGGACCTGGTATCTTCTCTGGTGATGAAGATCTGGGCTGAAATTCTCCTTACCTTGCTCCTGGTGCTCGCACAAGGCTGCTGCGAAAGGCCTCGAGTCAGGAGAGCTCCCATCAGCGACTGCACTGAGATTTGGGGAATCAGGCTCAGCAGAAATTATTAAGGGCTAACTTAGGGATTTAAGAATCGGACTTTGAAAAAGATTGTGCCGTGCTCTGAAGGCAGCACTGTCAACTACAATGCCATCTAGGTTTAAAAGCTTCAAGAACCTGAGCCCTAAACCAGGGAAGCAGTAAGTGTGTTTGAAAGCCCATCTGCTCCACGAGCACCACTCCAGCTTCCATCGAGGAAAATGCCACCACATCAATGGTCCAAACTCCCGACCCCGATGCTCTAATGCCCCTCACTTGTGCCTCTTTAAAGCAGATGCATATTGTGCCATTTCAGCACACACGACAGCTAGGACGCGAGCAGAAATAAAGAGAATTATTTTGCTGAGAAGCGCTTGAGATGACCTCACAAGGAATTAGCCACTAAAACTAGAAATGTGACCAGCTCCTCTTATCCACGCAGCTAAACAAGGCAGAATCATCTTTCCAGTCACAGAGAGAAAACTCTTATTTCAGGCTATCAATAAACGCCACAGCCAGCATCTTAATGCAGTGCATTTGGATTAATAAGAAACAGCAGGGATGGTCGCAAGGCGTGGGCATTTATTGGGAAACAGATGTGGCTGTAACTGTACCTACCAACCTCCCTGAACGATTCAGCTCACGAGATGACCCTTGAAAAGCAGCCTGAAGCACCAGCACTCCCTACCTTCCACTCGAAGTCCAGCTGTTTCATGGCACGGTACACCTCGGCCATAATGTCATAGGGTTTGCTCTGGCTGCGGATTCCCAGGTGCCACTTGGCCTTTTTGACAGTCAGGGGTTTTGGCTTGGTGGTGTTGAGGGCATCCAAAGGACATCGCGCTTTGGGGCTGTCCGCTATCAAGGGTGGCATCCGCTCGGGATGCGGCTTCACCCCAGGAGGGATGTGCAAGGCGCTGTCGTCCATGAAGGAGCCAGTGGGGGGGCTGGAGGCGAGGTAGAATTCGCTGGCTTGGTTCATGATCCTCCGGTTGTCGATGACGAGGTGGTAGGCCACTGCCAGCTGGTCCTGAGGGTCACCGCTGTACAGGCTGTTCATCACCTCCGACTCTGTGCATTCAAACTTCTCACAAACTTCCCGAACTGCGTCATCGTCAATGACGGTGGCATCGTAGGAAGGGTCCTCTGGGAACAGGTAGCTGGGCAGCTCCTCCTTAAACCACTCGTGTTCCCTGGGGAGAGGCAGAGAAGAGCTGCCGTGAGCGCTGTGCAAGGCAAGCTTGGGCAACCAGTGCCACCAGTCCCTCGCTCAGTCTAGCTAGGACTAATCCTTATCTGCAGACTGGGGAGCTTAACCCAAAGCTGCACCGTCCCCCCAGTATTCCAACTGGGATGATACTTTGCAAGCATGGCTGCTTGCTCAGTTGGCTTTCAAGTAAGACCTCAGTGCTTACAAAATGCTCACACTTTTTGATTTCTATGGGTCTGATGGAGATACAGAGCATGAGGGCTACCCAGGTACACGATTCACACCAATTTACAATTAAGTCAACGATGATCAAGTGGCTCAATGCCATAGAGAGCCTAGCCTTTAGGTTCCATGTACCAACTGTAATCTCGTCACATGGACTCGTGATGCTGCTCTAACATGTAGTTAAATCCTCCAGTCTTAAGAGAAAAAGAAATAAAAAAGGCATTTTACTTAAAGGGTAAAGTTAAGGCCATCCATTGCAAATGCACTAAAAATCTAAGAACTCCTGAAAGTCCCAGTAACATTTATGTGTGTGCTGAGCACACCAGCTAGATGTAACAATTACTATAAATTTCATAAAATGCTTATCGGGCTCCTGTCTTACAAAATGTTTCTAAAACGGCTCAGATTGTGAGAACTTTGAAGTCCTGCTACCAGCCGTGAACTTCTAATGATCTCTGCAGGCAGAAATATCTGCTTAAGAACTGAACTGTTCCCTTTATCTTGAGTTTCCACAGCAATGCATGCAGATAAAAGCTTCACGGGCACTGCACTCATTGACTAGACAAGAAAACTATGCTGCATTTAAAGATGAGCCATCAGCTCACATTTTAAACTACATCCAATATTTATGGATTAAGTTAGTTATTCTTGTACTTCTCCTCCTTTTGTATTGGATAGACAGGAAGCACAATGATTTCCCTCTTATTCTGAATGGGTACCCACAGGGAGGTGGTCTTGAAATAAAAGTAATGAAAAATGGCCGGTGGATATTACGTTCTTAGGATTATTGCATGATATAGCTGGTTTCACTAAGCACTATTAAGAGATTTCTGAGGCTAATGCAGTAAAATAGCATTATATACATATATATATATACACATACACACATAATCTATATAAAATCCTCACCCTGTTCATCGCCACCCGCTGCCAGCAAGCAGCATCCACCTCTCCATCAGCACAGAAGGGTGCAAGAGTACTCCTCGAATCACCTGGGACAAAAACCACCTGGAGCCTCCCCACCCCCTCGCCTCAAACACAACCAGCCCACCTCATCCCACCTGGTGCTGACCTGATGTCCTTGATGGTTGCTCGCTTGAGGGGGTCAACCTGCAGCATGTGCATGAGGAGAGTGGCAACAGAGCGGTTGAGGTATTCAGGGATGTAAAAGACACCTCCCCGGATCTTCTTGAAGAGGGTGGGGACGTGCTCATCATCAAAAGGCAGAGTGCCACAGAGAAGGGCGTAGAGGATAACGCCGCAGCTCCAGATGTCCACCTCGGGGCCAGCGTACAGCCTGGGAGAAGGCAAGGTCAGGAGAAAGGTGTCATCCCCACCCCGTCCTTCTCTCCTGAGTTAGCGTTGCAGGACTCACTGGGCAAGCTGGGAACCCTCTGCCAGCTCCACGGGGGCAAGAGGCACATCCATCCCAGGACTGCTCATGCAGATGCCCCCCAAAAAAGCTGGCGTGGCAGGTTTGGAAATGGCACAGCAGAGCTGGTTTGGGTTTCCCACGCTCTTCCACCTCTGCATCCACCAGACCCTATTTCTCCTTCCTCCCAAGGGCTCAGCCAGCAATGCCTGTTCATTCAGCAAGACAGATTAAACAGCACCAGATACTCTGTCTCTGAGCATTTATATTCAGTTTTAGTTTGTGTGCTGGTATGCAAGTGCTTCCACTTCCAACAAACTCCTAACGTGCTCCCTGGCATCACCAAGCTGGGACGCCCCAAATATATGGGGTTTCCTGCTGCTTGCTCGATTTGTTTATCTCTTTTTGCTACAACCGATGCTTACTAAGAGATTTTGGGAGCCAGCACCAGCCATCAGGCTGTAAAACCCTAACGAAATACAGAAGCTGAGATGGAAATACGAAAGTATCTTCATGAAAACTCAGCATCCTGCACTTGCTCCTCCTGAAAAGCATCCCTGCAGACGCACCGGTGTACAAAATGCACTGGTCATCCACGAGGCAACTCTGAACACCACCAAAACATTGGCTCTGCTTATCCAAGGGTGAGACTTTCCACCAGCAAAGCCAGGGACGGCAACAAAGCCATTTTGAAAACGCAGACCATTAGCTAGGTTCCCCTTAGGTCCTACCTCCACGCCTGATTCCAACAGACTGGAAGCCTGATTTGTTTTGCTGATAACCCCACTGCCTGACCGGTTGATTGGACTTCTAAGCTCAAATGCGATGCACTTCTAGGACTCTGAAACCTGAGCTGTCATGCTCTACTGCCTTTTTTTTTTCTCTTCTCAGCAAAGGCAGCAGGAGCCAGTGAAAAAGTCCAACATGTAGGCTTGGTTTTGGTTTTCTTTCTTACTTTTCTCATTAATAAGCCTGTACCCTTCAAACAATCAGGCTCTGCATACAGGGATTAGAGGGACTTGTCATTAATGTGCCTTGTCTCCTATATGAACCAAAAATAACATGCTTCGGGCCTTCAATGAAAAGAACATGGAAATTACATTAATTTTTTTTTTTTTTGGAATCACCCTAAGAGTTTCTGGCTTTGTCCCCCTCCTGAGAACGAGGATTTACTTGCTTTCATATGTAGAGCTGTAGTCACAACAGGGTTTTTGGATGCTGGTTTAATTCCTAGGATGCTCTGCCAACACTTGAACTACTGTAAACAGGGACAAAACAATCATAATCACGGCTGAGACACTTTGAATAAAATGTTTGTATTTAAAAGCTCCAGTTAAAGGCAAGAACGCACTGGATTGGGAAAATTACTGCCCTTGTAAAGGGTGGTTCAAAAACACGGGGCAGAAAGTGAGGGCAGTCTGAAGGGCTACACAGAGGGCTGAAAATGTGAAAATCTACATTTACATTCTATGTAAATATACATTTACATTCTATGTAACTCAGGTTCCTGACAGCAAGATATCGGAGGTAACAGTTCTGTACCAAGGCGGCACAGTCCAGTTCAACCTCGCAGAGCGCGTTCAGTGTCCCACATGTTCTGCAGATGTTGCACGCTCTGAGAGATGCAACCACACTGGAGGTTTGTCAACTCAATTCATCAACTCAAAACCAGGTTATGATGGTTGAACCTACTGTCACGGAAAAAGAACCACCCTAGCTTAAGGAACCAGAAGACAAGTATGAGCTATACAAGAGTTCAAAGTGTAGGAAAGCGATTAAGTATCTTCCTGATTCTTCTATCAGCAAAGAGTTTTCCTCATTAACACTGTGTTTTACACTATAGGTGTGCAGGAGAGAAGGGGGTGGGCTGGAAAACCCTCTCCATCTGAAACCTCAGTATTTGCATCCAAAGAGGTAATTTTCATCCTCTTTAATTAGCAATATAAACAGTCAACATCTGCTACTAATAATTCCACCAAAGTAAACATCTTTAGCAGGATGTGTCTTGCTATGACAGCTATTGAGAAATGTAATAACCACGGGAACGTACAGATTTTTGCCAGTAGATTCACCCAAACATATAAATACAGGCTGGGTGGATTCAGCTGCTTTTACTAGATGTGCAAAGCTGTTTCCAGTCCCAAGAACAAACTGAAAGATTGGGTGCCCACAGAGGTTCTGATTAGAAGTGGAATGTCCTACCTTCCAGAGATGACTTCAGGGGCCGCATAATTTGGGGAACCGCAGCTGGTGCGTAGGAATTCGCCATCTGACATCATGTTGGACAACCCTAGAAGCAAGATGTTTACTACGCATTGACGTTTGATGTGAAGGTCCAGCCACAGAGGACTCCATGTGGCGCAGAGGAGAAGTATAGAGAGCAGAGGGGGAAATTTGGAGGGAAAACATGACATAAGTTTCATAGAGGCCTTTGAAGTGATTTGCAAACCATCATCGTTGTTGTTGTTATCACTAATAATATTATTATTTTCACCTCTAACTAAGGAATGCTCACTCCCACTCCAGGCTAAGCTTGCTTCTCTTAAGTTACAAATCCCAGAGTTTTCTTTCTCTAGCGCAGAGGAAAAGAGACATAATTCATCCTTTCAAGGGGAATTGTGTGGCGTTGTGGAATTTGTAAATCTTTGACAGGATTTATCACAGTTAGGAAGGACTCACCAGGACCGAGCTGGTAGCCCAGCTAGTTCAAGGGATTTCAATTGGTAATGCCACTTTAAAGGCTCCTCCTGTTACTGCTCATTTGTAAAATGAAGTGAGGCCAAGAGCACATGGCCAAACGTAGGGAGAGCACGCATAAAAATACACACACGCCGCCAGCTCACCCTGGAATTAACTACACCCACTCCACTTTAAACATAAATTAACTAAATCTTTATATTAGGTGATTACGCTAAAACGTAGCGAAGATTTGCAAATCACTTCGCTGCTCCATTCTTAATGCCAGTACAGAAGCCACCTACAATAAGTAATCCCTGCTTTTGGGGGAAAAAAAAAACAACAAAAAAGGCCGGTGTTTATAACTGTGGGCTTTTCAGGTAAAGCAACTGCTAGTGGTTGGGAAAACAGGCTCTGGGTTTTGTAAGGCGTGCTACACCGACACGCTCCAGCAAGTGCCTCCAAGCTGGCTGCATTTCTGGAATGCTGCTGGGGTCACATACCGAAATCAGCTATCTTTGCATTCATGTGTGCATCCAGCAGCACGTTCTCCGGTTTCAGGTCTCGGTGGACAACCATGTGTCTGTGGCAGTAATCCACCGCCGAGAGAATCTGCTGGAAAAGGCGTCGAGCTTCTGCCTCTTCAACCTGTGGGTGCAAGGGGAAACAGTCCTGCAGGTTGGCCTGAGTGCAGAGCTGGCAAAGGGAGGTTTGGCTTAGCAAGGAGCCAAAATGTTCCAAGGGCGCAGAGAGAAAAATCACAGCGTGCTTGTGACCAGAAGCAGCAAATACAGCAGATTTCCCCTCTTGCATTTTATAGTGTGCTAGTGTTTCCCAACGATATAGCCCAGAGATGAAATCAGAACACCTAAATTTAGCTGAGCTCCTCAAGGAGAACCTATCGGTGGCACCTATGAGGCAACGGCTGTCCATCCCAAGGGGACCAGTCCTGCTATACAGCACATGCAGATCGATGCTGGACAAAACACCGCAGAGGATGCTTCAGGGAACGACTCCTCATGGACAGATGGCTTTGGGGGAAAAAAAAAGCTAAAGTTGGAATGTTGTGATGATTTTAATTAGCTATACAGCTATATTGGCTATAAAGTTGTATGAGCTACATTAGAGAAATTATATTTAAAATTAGGAGGAGACTGGTTAGTTTTACTGGTGACTTCCTAAGGACTGTTACTGAAAAATTTAGTCTCTGAATGCAAAGGTCAGAAAAGATGGAGTTTAGTCACTGAAAAGACAAACATGTAAAAGAGAAACGGGCAAAATGTGCTGGGAATCAGAACTAAATGGGCTCAGCTCTGTCGACCTGTACACTAATCTAAACCAATTATTGTAAGTGCATCGGCTTTTTGTAGTACAGAGAGGAAACGTGTGATGGGCTGATCCTTCACCTGAAGCCTTATTCTGGATGTCCACATCAGCCCGTTTTCATCTCTTTGCCCTGCGATTGCTCCCTGCTTATGAGAACGTGCCTGGGACAGACACTCGTGATTTTCTTTCTAACCGTAATATCACATTTCATGGGCTCAGCCCACGCCTCAGGTGATTCATACCCGGGAGGATTACTGGCATCCGAAAATGTTGTTCAGATAAGCTACAACCTTAAAAAGTCTTCAAAAAAACCTGACATGGAGCCAGGGGGGAGGTGAATGACCAGGACGGAGACCACACCGACTGCTCTTCCCCTACAGTAAATCACTGCTGAACCGTGGGGGTTTTGACAGGCAACCCAGAGCTAAAAAACCATAAAAAATATGCTAGTTTTCCAAATATTTGCACTAAGCAACACGTTACCTTGGGTATTTTGGTTTGCGTATCGAAATACATCAGAGAACGTTGCAAAAAATCACACGCAACTTTTGTGCGAGCCGGGTACGAGACACTCCAGATGGGATTGCTGTGAAGCAACTTCTATTTTGGGCCTTAACCTTAACCGCGTTCCCTTTCGCAGTCGTTTTTGCTTCTAAACACCATCCTCTTCCCACACAAGTGTTTGGGCTGACACAGTACTGGCACTTACACGTCCGTGCTTACAGATGTAATCAAATAATTCACCGCCAGATACGTATTCCATGACCATGAAGAAGTCCGTTGGCGTGCTGATGACCTGGTACCTTCAAAAACACAAGCAGATTTAGAAAAAAAAAAAAAATTAAACAGATTTATTAAGCTTTTAAACAGATTATTAACTTCATGTCAACCCTTAAAATAAGCATTCGTTTCAATCTTACATTTATAATTGCTTTCCACTTCTGAAAAGCCATCTCTTATTTCAAGTATAATGTTTCACTTCTTTATGAAAAGGTCTCTTTTACAGACCTACAGTTTTCCTTCAAGCTTTTCGATAATCTTCTGAAATCTCTGCCAGACAATCCTATCCCATTTAGGACAGCTCTGACTTCCAAATATCCATTTTGCCCCAAATCTCCAACAACAGCTTTAGAAATGAAGGCTGCGTTGGCTGGGGGGAAGGGAGGGGATGGATATATTTGGTTTCCCTCGTATCAAAGATAAAGAAGACAAAGAAGAACTCCAGACACTAGAGAGAGCTTCTTTTGGAAAGGTATAGAGACAAAGACAACCACCCCAAAAGATCACAACTATTTTTCACATATTAAATCCCTCTATATTCTAGCATGGGGGGGAAAAAAGATAAATAAAATAAAATAAAAATAAAATGTATCACCCTTGTCTTGCAAATTTATTCTCCATTTTCATTCCAAATGACCCCTAAGCGCTGTGAATGCATTTCAGTGTCCCAGCTGGTACAAACTGCCAGTGATGAGCTGAGGTCAACGCAGCTACAGGAATTCATAGCAGTACCAGCTGAGACCCTCTTGGTTTTATTTCGAAAACATTGCTTTTTGTTTTTTCGTATCTTGTAGATGAGTTTCTGTGGGTAGCAATTTGAAACAAGCAGATTTCAAACAATTTTCAGAGATCGGCAAGTGGACAGGTGATAGTCCCATAAAGATCATAGAATCGTTCTGGTTGGAAAAGACCCGTGGGATCATTTAGTCCAACCATCAGTCCCACTCTACAAAGTTCTCCCCGACTCCATATCCCCCAACACCACATCTAAATGACTCTTAAACACATTCAGGGATGGTGACTCAACCACCTCCTTGGGCAGCCTGTTGAGTGTCTGACCACTCCTTCTGTGAAAAATTCTTTCTTTATGTTCAGCCTAAACCTACCCTGTTGAGCTTGAAGCCATTCCCTCTCGTTCTATTGCTAATTACCTGTGAGAAGAGACCAGCACCAACCTCTCTACAATGTCCTTTCCAATAGTTGTAGAAAGCGATGAGGTCTCCCCTCAGCCTCCTCTTCCTCAAACTAAGCAGTCCCAGCTCCTTCAATTGCTCTTCGTAAGATTTATTCTCCAGGCCCTTCACCAGCTTCGTTGCCCTCCTCTGCACTCGCTCCAGCACCTCCAGATCTCTCTTGTATTGAAGTGCCCCAAACTGGACACAATACTCAAGGTGTCAATAGGATCAAGCTAATTTTTCTGAAGAGCTTTGGGCCCAGACGTCCAAGTTATTGTTAACTGTCCCGTTGTTTCCTTTATAAGCATATAAAATGCTGTTGGAAGAGGAGGTTTATATACCGTGGTCTCCTCCTCACCTCTTTTCTTTATCCTTCTATTCCATGATTGCAGGATGTACCGTAGGACACTGACAAAGCTAAACTGGGTTACATTTTTAGACCTTAACAGTTTGACAAATGTGTGAACAGGACTTAACTTGCAGGATGCTGGACACACAGCTGAGGACTCTTGCTGGCTTTTACATGGAATAATACCAATCTGTTCTCCAGTAAATCCACGGAACTGTGAAGTTACTCTAAAGTCAACAGTTGCTGTGTGGTTAGTTATTTAACTGTAGAGGGAATTTGTTTTCCCTTGCCTCTAAGTCCCAGGTATTCGCTATATCTCATGCCAGTTTTAAGGCTGACCTAAATGTCAACTTATCCTTGCAGTTACCATTCAACGGCTTTCTTTTATAGAAATGCCAAAGATATTATCGAGTGCCTCATTAATGTGGACTGGCTGCACAAACTGGGGATTGAGAAGGAATCTCAGAGGCTGGAGCGCAGGTGCTGATTTACAACTTAAACTCAGGTTCATCAGAGTGGCAACTTTGAAAACTTGTGTCTGAATAATAAATTAAAAAAAAAAAATAAATATGTTCCTTTAAGCTCTGGATAATCAGGCCATTAAAACATAAATCCTATTGACTTCAGGCCAGAGCTTCACTCTACAAGCCTGACCATGCTGTGATTCCTCAGGCACAATTCTCAGCAGCTTCGAATCCAGAGCTACCAAACCTAAAAAGGGTCATCACAAAAAAACTCCTAATGCAGGAAGGCCCAGACTCTCTCTCCACACCTTTATAATGCCCTCTGCATGGAAGAGAGGACAGATTGGACAGGTTTAGCTGAGCAAAATTTGCTGCAGGGACATCAGTCTGTTGGCTGTTACAGTAACTCAGACGCCCAACGGAAGAAGCACCTTCCATCATTTCTCAAAGTATGTCTTAGTATCCATCATTTCTCAAAGTATGTCTCATATGGCTTAGTGTTGGGTGGGGTGGTGTGTGTTGTTTATGGTTGTT
>VZRU01020051.1:33261-52038 GCA_013398155.1 Pedionomus torquatus | reverse complement strand
GGCGTGCGCGGCGGCCGGGCTGGGTGCGCGGTTTGCGCGGCCGCGGAGGCGGGGAAGGGCGCGCCCCCCGCGGATGCCGGGTGTGGAGCAGGGGGGACACGGACAACACCTCCTTAGGGTGCACCTGGCTGGGGATGCTTGTCCTTTCTTTGGCTGGGGGTGACACCCTCCGCGGGGCGTGCCCTTCTGCGGGTGCACCCGTTGCGTGGGTCGAGCGCTCTGCTTTGGGGGGCACCCCGCCGACACTAGCACCCAAGGAGGTTGTCAGTCCCAGCCAGGTGTACCCTCCCTGCCTTGCCCCTGTCTGGGCTGGGAGTGGCATCTTCCCTGGCATGATGCTTTCCTTTGAGTGACACCACCCCCAGGGCAGACCCTCCTTGAGGCAGATCCACCTGGTGGGGACAGTCTCCTTGGGTGCATCCTCCTTATGGTGTACCTGGCTTGAGATGGCACCTATCAGAGGGTGTCTCTGTCAGCTGGTAGCACCCTCCTTAAAGGAGATGCAGCTGCCTAAGAGTGACACCGTCCTTGGGATGCACCCTGCTTGGAGTGCACCTTGCTGGGGTTGAACCCTCCTTTCAGTGCATCTTCTTTGGGGTGCACCTGCTTGGAGGTGGTATCACCTCCTTGGAGAGTATGAGTGACACTCTCCTCAGAGTGGCACCCACCTGGGTGTGACACTGTCCTTGGGGTGCACCCTGCTTGCAGTGCACCTTGTTTGGGTTGAATCCTCCTTCTGGTGACACTTGCTTGGGATTGGCACCAGCCAGGAAAGTTGCATTAGGTCTCTAGAACGTACCTCCACAAGACAGACATGCTGTGGGGTGGGAAGCATGGTCCCACATGCACCTTGTGAAGCCCAGCTGTATCTCAGGCTGGGAAACGAGGTGGGAGGAGAAAAGGGATTGATGGAAATGAATTAATGTGGGCTGAAGGGAGAGAGATGAAGTGTCATAGGGGAGAGGAGGGTGGTTGTCAGGATCTGTCTGGTTGGGTGCCACCAAGCTCTGGGAGGAATGTTGAGGAAGGGAGGTTGCACTTGTGGATATCTCCATACTGCCCTGCAGCCTGGACTGTGGGCTGGGAGAAGTGGAGGCTCCATGTGTGTCAGTAAGTTCCCGTGTGTGGCCAGGAAGGGCTGAATTTGGGGTGAGGGTGGTGCTGCCCACTGCCAGCAGCTGCTGGGCAATGTGTTGGGGTGCGATGGTGGGGGAGCAGTTCTCACTTGGCAAAGCAGCTACAGGAGACTTCCTGTGGCCATGTTACTATGAAGGAGCAAGCCATGTGCATGGGGAAGGAAACATTGATGCATCAGCAGTCGGTGCAACCAGCTGAAACCATCTCCGTATCTTAGCAGTGCTGTCAGCTGCTGTTTCTCATGAGCTATCAACTCATCCGAAGGATAACATTATCCATTCCTGAAGTGTTTCAGCCCTGGGACAGCCTGCAGCCTGGTGTGGGGATGTTGTATATTAAGTAGTAACGCAGCTGCTCTAAGCAGGCTACTTCTTGCTACAACATTTCGTTAGAAATGTATGTTTGGGGGAAGAAAACCCTGGGTGGTAAGACCCCTCTGAGTGGTCTCCTGGGGACATCCTCAGCTCAGAGCTGTGCAGGAGAAGGGGTTTGTTGTTTTTGTAGAGGCTCGGATCCATTTCTCTCTTAAGCAGTTGCCCCATGGATGATTTCAGCTGAAAGTCAAAAAAGTTTCCTGAAGAAAGCAGGATGTTCTCCCTCATCTCCTAAATAGGTTATAAACTTTGTTGGGACCACGTGAATAGTTCACATTTGAAAGAAGAAAAAAATAAAAAGCCACAGAAACATGCATGCTCATCCTGAGAAAGCAGCATAGCTAAACACTAAAATTGGCTTAGTGCATTTGAAGAGTAGTTCTGGCATGTTTTGTTAGCGTTAATTTTGACCTCTCCTTTTCTTATTCAGCCACAAGTCATAGTAGAAGGCAGTCACGAATGCAATCTACGCTCTGAAGTAGCAAAGAGCTATTTGGGAAGGTGTGTAAACAAAGGATACCTGATAAAATAATGACCAGACTATGCAACTGTACCTTCATACATAATAAAACGACAAGTTAATTCAGCAAGTCCAATAATATAAATGACTACAACAATGAGCCCAGGGTAGAAAAAGGAAGGCTGCTGTAATACAAAACCATATGTGGTGTAATGAAGCTGTATCTGCTCAATCAGAGCACATGAAGGCATAAGAGAAATGGTATTTACTAACAGCATTAATACCTTATCTAAAGTTTACCATCTCCTGGAAGGCTCGAGAAAACTCTTCTTCAGGCAGCTTGCAGCCCTGTAGGTAGGTCCATGCAAGTCTCTGCCTTGCAAGATCTCGGCAGCTCTCTCCTGTCTCTGCACACAGGAGCACGTGGGGTTTGTTTGATCTCCGCTTCCAGTCTTGGCAAGCCCTGACCCTGCCTGAATGAAGCTCCACAACAAATAGGTGAGATCCTGAATGATATTTTTTTTTAATGGTTAAGCCATTTCAGAGGAGCTACTGTATGTAGATGTATTATTTTGCCTTCATAGATGTAGATGTATATATTTGCTTGTTCCTAGAAGCTGGCAACTAAATCTTAGGGCAAACATGCATTATGAGTGTTTTCTGCAGGTATTGTACACCCTAGAAATATCACACTAATATTAATCAGGTTTCTAATTTGCAGAATGTGGAGTTTTTTGTGGCTTAAGGTTTACCAGAGACTTACAGAAAGCCCTTTGCTTCGCAGCAAGCAGGTCACCAGGTGGGTTGAGCACCTTCCACCTGCACTGGTGTCAGCGGGAGCTGAGAGCACTTGTTCTGCAGAGCTTGGTGTCCTCCTGGAAAGTAGTGCTGGGGCTCAGGCTTGGGGGAATCTGCTTAATTTTCCCCTCTGGCTTTTTGTCCACGTGCTTATCTGCGTGTGTATCTGTGCATCTCATTTGCACATGCTGAGGAGGGGAGTTGTGTGCGTTGCAGGAACCGGAGGGTTTTGAGTAGAAGGCTGGGTGGGGAGGTGTTGCTAGGAGATGGAGACTCCAGTGTCTGGCAAAGCGACCGTTTTATTCTTGGTGTCGATCACACAAAATGGTATTTGACTGTGAAGCAGGGGAGAAATCTCTTCCCTTCGCTTACGTTCATCTCTGAATGGTCTGTCTGCGTCTAGTAGTGTTGCAGCTCATTTAAAATGGAATTCAGAAGTAGAACTGGGTGCTGTTCAGCCCAGCTGGAGGCTGGGTGGTTTGCAATCCCTAGGCTTTTTTTGGTGTTTTTTTTTTTTTTCTTTCTTTTCTTTTTCCCTGCTCATTGAGAAATCTCTTGTTTGAGCAGCAGGATATATGCTTCTGTTTAGGGGAGGGCATCCCTGTATGCCTTTGGTTCCTTTGTGGCCAGTTGGCTCCGTGTTTTCATTCACTATGTGCTAGTGGGCTGTTTTTCTGGGTTTGGGCTTATTAAATAAATCCTGCCAGGGCTTGTTCTCTCCTGCTTTGGTCGTTGTGTCTCTTGTTGCACCCCAGTGCCAGCCAGGAGTCAGAGGCCCCCCCATCTGAACTCACTGTACCTCCACCTTCCTCACAGACAGAGACTACTGCCATGGGATGCCCACCTCTTCACTTGGGACAATTGGCTCCAAACCATGCTGGATTTACTGTAGAAACTAGGTCTGAATGCTAAAACATTGAGGGGTTTTGCACCCCTTTTTTTGAGTGCCAGAGTCCTGAGCAGAAGTTCCTTGCAGCTCATGCCATGCACTCACATTTTGTTGATGCCCCTCTTGGGTGCTGAACTCCCTTCACTCAATATTCAAGAGGCTTTTTTTTTTTTTAGCAGTGAGGGGGCTACATAGCAGGATGCTGAAGGGTTGGGAGGGTGCCCAGAAAAACCTGGATGCCACCTGTAGCAGCTCTGGCTTCATTCACCATCGGGAAACTGCAGAAGGGCTCATAGCTGAACATCTCAAACCACGTCTGACCTCCCTGAACAGTTCAGCTCAGCATCCTGAAGCTCTTGGCCCGTTTGGGAAGAGGTTAGGATGCTGGGATGCATCCAGTTCTTCCAGTTTAATGTGACCAAAAAAGACCAGGAACACTGTGCTTCTGTTTATAAAAAGCTCACGTTCTGGGGCGTGTCATTCAACCCTTGCAAGTACCCTAAATCTGTGTATTTTCAGTAGGATTTGCTTTCCCAGTCTGTTTTTGGAGGAGGTCATTAATGAGATGATGCAGCAGTGGGTAAACCATGACATGCGGAACGGTGTGAGGGTTTTTTGTTGTTTTGGGTTGCTTTTTTTCTTTTTTATAATGTTAGAGAAACTGCATGAATTAGAGGCTTATGCACATTCGATTTGTAACCAAGCAATTCCCATTTATATTATGTATGTGATGTTATTTATCAAACCCCATGTACTGCCCAATTGCAGATGCTCAGTTGCTGTGCCATGGCATTGGAAATTAACTTTTTGGGAGCGAGGTTAGCTGTTCAGATACAATCTTATGACTAGCTTGTTGTAATATAATGTAACGACATGCAATATGGAAGTATTATCCCAAAAATGTAGCTCATATGGGTCTAAAATCTGTAATGTTCTCCTTTTGGTGAGTGAAAATCAGGACTGTATGGCAACATATGATGCTCTGGTGAGAATGCGTGCTGAAAACCTTCCCTGAGTTTGAGTGAGGAAGGAGAGTGTTATTTCTTACATTGAAAAGAAAAACATTTTAAGCATGCAACATGATAAACATTCATTTAATGAGGCGGCTGCTGAAGTGAGGCTGCTTGCTTATGCAAGCACTGTATGCATGCACGTTCTAACCAGCAGCTGGAGAAGGACACGTTTTCTGAGTGGTTTCCTCCTCCTCCTCCATAAGAATGAGACTTCTGGATAAGGTTTTTAGAAGAGAATAATAATTAATGCCTGGTAATTTTTTTTTAATATGGTCTGTGATCGGGGTGATGGTTTATTTGATGGTTTTGAGGGTCACTTTTAAGGCAGCTGTGCACACTAGTCCTTTTTCTGCAATCATGGAATCGATCTTTGGGGCTTTATCTGCAAATCTGAAGCACGATATGGATTTGTGGTGAGCTAGATGGAAAGGTGAAGGGTATTTTTTTGTATCCATGCAGTCTTGCTCTCCTTTCCTTTACAAGTTGTGGGCAACCCAATTCCTACAGACACCTTGTGGCCTGGAGCTCAGCAGCAGACCCTGAAGGATAACTTCTAGTGCTGTGGAAGGAAAAGCAGTGAGCGTGTGAGCTGCTTATAGAAATTTTTCAGTGGCTTGCCAAATATGTTTTCTTTTAGGACATAATCTGCGAGAGCTGGCAGACCTTCCCTTGGCTTTGGCTGATTAGCTCAGCTGGGAAAGTACTTGCTGGTGAGGGGGAGTTTGAAGTTTATCCTCACCCTTTGGTTTGGGTCCATGAGCATCTATCCCAGGGACAGACTGAGGAAGAGTTTAGGATTTGGTCTGCTGCCTGTACAGTAGATCCAGCCTTTTTCAACCTTGATATGAAATGCTATTTAAAGACCCATGGCCTTGCAGAATCAGCCTGCTATTCCTTTGCTCTGTCTGTATTGCTGCCCTGTATCAGCACGTTACTGCAAACAGGGTGGAACAACATGTTCTCCACGTCCACAATGGCCAGGACAAGAATAGGGCTAAATTTAAACCACACACAGATGGTACAAAATGAAGAAATACTTCAAATGAGGCTTGTTGAAGCATCAGAATCTGTTATTTGGATGGGACTGTGGAGTGCAGATGTTCCTGCCTGAGGTGAAGGGTTGCAGTGAGGTCAGTCCTTGTGCATCAAGTGCTTGGTTCACGTCCCAGACAGGGCCCTGGGATTTGGGTTCAGCCCCCATGGGATGCCAGGCAAGCTGTCAAGGACTGCAGGCAGTTAATGGTTGAAATGCCCAAAGTAGGTGAGGTGGAGCTGAGATCAAGTCTAAAAATCCCCATCCAAACCTTCCACTCGGCTGCTGCCAAGCCTTAATGTTTAAGTGGCTTTTATTTTATTTTTGCTTTTAAGCCCCCCACCTGGGAATCTGCCAAAAGTTAGACCTCTCTTGTTAACCCAGACTGCTCCATTTTTAACAGCACTGAGCTGCAAAGTCACTAAGCCCAGAGCAACCCAAAGAACAAGTATTCCCTTGCATCTTAGGAGCATCTTCAGTGTTTTGTGGTACCTGGAGTTCAGGACAAAGCTTTGCTTGGGGCAAATAAAGAGTTCCAGTTCCCATTTCCAGTTATGTATCATCTTCAATCACCAATTTTGAAGTAAATATAGGGTTTTGGTATTGTTTCTTTTTTATTTAGCCCTCAGTCTTGCTATGTTTCAGTTCCCCATCCCCCAAACTCATTCCTTCTCCCTGCCTGGGTCCGAGTGGGCATTTAAACTGGAAACTTTCAGACCTGTTGTGAAAAACATATATGTTTATGGTAGGACATTACACTTTGTGGCAGGCTGGTAGTATGATGGGATGGCTGCACCTCTGAGAGATTTGTCCCTGCTGTTGTCTGCTGGGTTTGAGCGTCCCTCGGCTGGGCTGTAACACATAGTCATAGAATCATAGAATGGTTAGAGTTGGAAGGGACCTTGAAGATCATCCAGTTCCAACCCCCCTGCCATGGGCAGGGACACCTCCCACCACACCAGGTTGCTCCAAGCCCCATCCAGCCTGGCCTTCAACACCTCCAGGGATGGGCCATCCACAGCTTCTCTGGACAACCTGTTCCAGTGCCTCACCACCCTCACAGGAAAGAATTTCTTCCTAATTTCCAATCTAAATATCCCTTGTTCTAATTTAAAGCCATTACCCCTTGTCCTGTCACTCCACTTCTTGACAAAGAGTCCCTCTCCAGCTCTCCTGTAGGCTCCCTTCCGATACTGGAAGGATCTATTTGCATGTGTGTTTTTTAAGAATTGTGCTGTTTCAACTGAAATGCCTCTTTCTGGGACCAGTACTCCCGGAGAATTGCTGTCCCCACCTCTCACCTTGGTGGTGTACTGAGAAAGGTTTCCTTTAGTCAGCTGAGGGAAAGGGGGAGGATTTATGAATCAGAGAAACGCATTCCTGATGTGGAATAGGCACATTCCCCCCCACCCCACCCCCCAGCCCAATAAAAGCATCATTTGTGTGGCAAATAGCCAAGGGTTTTATGAATACAGCCCTTACTTTCCCCAGCTGCTAGAAACCTTTCTCAAATATGAATTAAAATAAAAAGCCTTCCTAGACACTTTTAGCGCTCATAATTCTGCTATTTTTGGTCTGCGGTGTGGAGTTCTTGCACCAGAATTCTTAGTTTGAGAGGCTTGAGTGGCTTCTTTCAAATATTATTAAATTAAAAAAAAAAATAAATCTGGAAGATGCACAACTTTACATCATCTCCCACACTAGGAGGATCATCAGGAACTCAATGTGATTATGTCCCTAGATTTGATGCTTTCCTAGTTATTAGGGCTCTAAAAACCCTGTCTCTGATACCTTTATATCGACTTGCCTTTCCTTCAGAAACCATCAAGGTGTGTTCTTGAGAAACCTCAAACCAGGACCCCAGTGCAGCTGGGATTAGGTATTTTTCATAAATCAGCTACCGGGGGAAAGAAAAGGTTGGGACTGCAGTGCATGCAGAGGAATCCTTAATGGATGTGGAGAAAAGCATTTTAGGTTACGTTGCGGGAATGAGCTCTGGTGAGAGACCTGGGAAACCATGGTAACGTTAGGAAGATGGTTGAACTGTGAGCTTGCAGTTTGCACGGCGGAGTGTGAGCAGGGAGAGGGATGTCTCGGGAGTTTGTGAGGAGGGCAGGCAAGGGGCAGGGAGATGCTCTCCCTCAGGGGATCACAAAGGAAGGCTTTTTCCAGGGGAGGATGAATTTGGACAGTTTGCAGCTGTTAGTGATTTTCTGTAAGTATCAGTCCTGTATTACCTGTGCGTTTGTGCTAGGATTTTTGGATATTTCCCCGCTAAGGGGGACTTGTGCCTTGTTCAGAGCCACTTGGGAGGGTTGTCCTGAGTGGGGAGCACAGGGTGATACCACCTGAGCAGCCACTGCAATGGGGCATCCTTCCCCTGCTGTGCCTATAATCCAGATGTTCCTCTTCTTTTAAGAAACCCCACCTATCTCTCTGAACCAAAGTTGGGTAAATTAGGAGTTTGTAAAGGAAAGAAAGCAGGCTGCTTGCCTTGATGTACCTAGATGTAGTGTATATAATAAAAAAAATCCTTAAACACCCCCCCCCAAATTATAAAAAAACAACCCCAACCACCTTTTCTTTTTTCTTCTTTTTCTTTTTGTGTGTTTTTTTTTTTTTTTCTTCCTCCAAGTGTAAACATCCTTTTGAGAGAGCAGACGGTGTCACTTCAAATTTCCAGTTAGCAGTGACAGAAGGATTGCCTTCCTGAAGGAAGGGGCTCACCCGATGCCTGCGTGTCCACAGGTGCACCGGGACCCTCCCAGTCATTTTGGGTGTCTGTATTTGAGCGATGTGGCAGCCGGTGGTGAGAGGAAAAAATACGGACAGAGGTAAAAATCTCACCCACTCAGATTTTTTGAAGGTGAATCGAGAAAATGCCTCTAGAGGGGGAGAAAAAAAAAACTAGTTATGTATGAGCAGTGGTGCCATTAAGATAGAGTGGATGTAAGTTGCAGACATTCATTGAATGATCTCTCATATCTTCCTAGACCTCTGCACAGCAAGGAGAGGTGAAGCGGAGAGAAAATCTTGCCTTATAAATTTGTATGACATGGCAACAGTATGGCTCAATTTATTTGCAAGAGTGGTAGAGATTTTTCACTTCTGTTGCATTAGCCTGAATCCCAACCAGATCAGAAATAAATAAAGGAGCCTCCCAGAGACAGAAAACTTGCCAAAGAGCCATGAATCTACACTCAGAAATTCAGATCTTTTTGCTGGCTGGTAAGAAAAAGGGAATATTCCCCCCCTCGTGGTGTGCATCAATCCTGGTGGGATCATCCTCTAGGATGAGAAGTTCAGTGTCTGTAACCCTTGTGCCAAGGCTGGCACAAAAGGGATGCTCAAGGGTAATTACATGACTGAGATTTTTGTGAGGTGGAGGCTTGTCAGAGGCTGCAGCAGTGTCGTTCATGTAGGTCACCAAGCTTAACAAGGCAGCAATGGGAAATGTGCCTGAACTGTCGGACTCCTTTGGAGAGAGGGCTCCATTATCTAGAGGCTTTCATGGGAAAGAATTGCTAAAGGCTTTAATACAAACTGCCAGTGCCAGAGAAGTTGTTGTCCATTGGTTGCTCTGAAGGAACTTCGTGTGCCCAGGCTCACCCTGCCATGGATGGAGTGAGCTGCCTGGAGTTATTTTGCTTCCATCCAGATGTAAAGCATCTTACCTGGGCAGTAACGCTCCATCAACCAAAGTGGGACAACATTTTCCAACGCAGCAACCTGCTTGTGTGTCAAAGCCCTTAAGACACGTGTGTAAACCCTGACTGGCAGCACACGTAAGCCCTATTCCACTCCAACCTGCGTGTCTTGCTGCCATATAAAAAAAAATCTTACTGAATTAAGGCCTCACCAAAGGGGCATTACTCACATTTTACTGATCAGGAGATAAACCCACGAATTGCACATAGTAAAGGGTGCTTTCTGTGATTTCCAGGCTTCTGAGTTAACCTCTATATAATAACTCAGCAGTGTATTGCAAAAATAAACCTAAATTTGACCATCGGTGTTAAAAACAAACAACCCCAAACCTTTTTCATGAGAAATAACAATCTTTTGGCTAAATTTTGTGTACCTAAGTAATAGCCCTATAACACACTAATCATGCCTACTGGATGCAGCGGGATTATTCCTAGATGGCTAGGGATATCAATTTTAGCTTGGGCTGTATTGCGTGTTAGTGCATCAATTTAATTTTACAGTCTGCTTGATGGGATTGCTTTTATAGGCGGGGACATCAATTTACTGGTGTCCCATTGCAAATTTGTGCATTAGTGTAATTTTCCAGCTCCTTCCAATGCGTGCTGAAGGCAGTTGGCTCTTTCCCATAGACATCAGTGTGTGCTGCACCAGGAATTTACCAATTAATTTGAGAAATGGTATATTGTCATAATCCTGCAAATGTTTTCCGGCCACTTCACGTGCTACAGGACATCTTCCTACAGTAGCATTTTGGGCCCGTTCTTTTTGTGTAAATGAAAGCCATTTTCACAGCTGGCCTTCCCATCAGTTCTTCCTGCTGCCTAGAGATTAGATCTCCTAATCTGGTTTTATCGTTTCTGTGAATCAGCCAAACTGATTTAAACCACTCTGCGTCTGCTGAGGCTGTGGAGCGCTTCCACTCTGAGGATGCCCTCTCAGATGTGAGCCTTGGGGCTATCCCAACCGTGGGAGCAGTCCTCGCATCCTCTGCAGGAGTCTTTGGAAACCTGCTCTCAGATGAGAACGTTGGGTTTTCACAGCCCGCTTGAGTAGAAACAAAATGTTTTTGCCAAGTTTGCTGGGCTGGGAGGAAAAATCTGGAATATGCAAGTGTTGGTGGAATCTCATGAGCTTCCCTGGAGAGCCCTACCCCAGCATGTATCACTGTGCAACCCAGCGACTGTGGTGGCAAAGCTTAGTCAGCAATAAAATGAGCTCTCATTAGATCCACTATTGGCGTAGCTGGACTGGGCTGGGGGTTCTGACAAGTAAGAAACGAGAAATGACTTTGGGTCTTATAAGTCGGCATGTGGAAATGGAACCCTGCTATGTTTCACCACCATCTGAATCACACGTGTTCAGTGAAGGCGCTTGTGATTTGGCCATTATCTCCATATGGGGAGCTGGGGGTCGGGAAGTGGGAGATAAATCTGAAGGTTTTTCCAGACAAAAGGAACTTATCGAGTAATCCTGAGAAGTGACGGCGCAGAGCCAAGCTTGGATTTGGCCCTTATTTTGAGCTGAGTAGAAAGAAACCGTGGCCAAAGATCAGCTGGAAAACCATTTAACCTTCTTTGAGACTGAGCAGCAGCCTTTGCTGAGAAAGTCTCATATGAAATACAAGCATGAGAAAAATTGAGAGCAATGATTTATGCAGTGATTGGCAGCGTGTCATGTAGGACAACCTACAGACTCACCTCCTGAAAGTTATATCTTATATATGATCGCGTGCTCTTGATGAGGGGGAGCAATAAAGGATGAGGGGTTATAGAGAGAACATATCTGCTTCTGATCCTTTGTACGTGATCCTGATGTGCCTTCCCCTTCCCCTGCCTCTGTCTCGAATTCTCTTTTAGACCCAAACTCTGTTAGAGCAAGTGGAATTAGAACAGATTCATGCACCGTAATGTTGAGGGCTTCTTTTATTTGTTGAATTTCTCACTGTTTATTGCATCTTGGTTTTCTGACCCCCAGCTCACGCTGTCTGCTCCTTCACTTGACCGTACCTTCTGTAAGCCTTAGGATTTTTTAAGAGAGTGCCCAGTCTGACTTTTCTTTCAATTTTATTTTATTTTTTTTAGCATGGTTCTCTTCTTTCCTAATCCCCTTCCTCCTCTCATTCCCATTTCCCTTCTTCAGTCTTTTATTTTTTCTCCCCAGGCACATTGGGGCTACTATACAGAAGGAAGAAACAGAAATCAAATCCATCTCATGCTTAGCTGTGCAATGAAATGACTCTGGATGGCCAGATCTTTATGCTGAACTGCATACAAATTTACCTGTGTCTCTTGTCTTGCAGAATAGCTGTGGTACCCAGGCTGACGTTGAATTCCACCTCCCCTGTGTGTAGTAACCAGCCCTTTACAGAGGGTCACGATGCAGGTTGTACTTGGATCTCCTGTGAAACAGAGGTAATTTTTACTCTTAAGGCAGTCCTGGTGCTTCTTGAGCCCTAGTGGAGAAAGCATGTGGATTTTGTGGTACTCAGAGCTGAAAGTCCTGAGTCCTTGCTGCCTTATTCATCATTCAGAGTCCACTGACAGCTTCTCTATTTTTATGAAGGATGAGGCTGGTGACTGTAGGTTTGCTACAGGGTTCTTATGGGACTCCTGAGAAAAATCATGCAAGAACTACCCTTAAATCCCATTCTACTCCAGCTGCAAAGCAGAGGACTTCAGACTGCTTTCTTCACCATAAACACTCAGAAGTTTCTATCAGGACAGCTTTCCAAAATAAAACCCCTACCAAACCAGAAGGCACTGCATACGTTATTTCCAGTGGCAAAAGCGAGACTCGTCACTTAATGCATGATTGGAAGGCATTTCAGTATTCAAGATATGCAAACCTGTGGGACATGTACTTATGATTGCTTGCTATTTCCCAGTTATTTTTAACTGATGTATCATCTGATGCAAATTTCTCTTTATAAAAATGCAGAGTAACTCAAAGAAGAGAGGGCCGCAAGTCTCGGTTCAGGCAGAACTTTATCAACCTTTGCATTTCAGTACAAACTAATTAAAACTAAAGGATCTGTCTCAGGAGCTGGAGATGTAAACATCTCCTAGGCTGCCTTTCGTGTCCTGCAGGGAGTTTGCACAATCTTTATATGAGCTCTTCCATTTGCATAGCACCTAACGCAGAAGGGTTTTGAGCCATTGCTTGGGATCCCTCAACGTTATTGCACGGCGTTAGTTAATTAGGAGGCATTGTTCCCTGTAATGTAATGCTATTATTATTTCAAATATTCCATTCAAGTCCTTTAATCTCTCCTTGTGATCATCCCCTTCTGCATTTCTAATTATCAATGTTTTAAATGAAGGAATGCCGAAGTATGAAAGATTAGATAAGGAAACATTCAACATCAAGAAGTTCTTTGCTCAGAGGGGCTTGGAACGAGACTGTTGTATTGATTTGTTAAACCAGAGCCTGTGTTTTTGTCAGCAACACATACATCAAATGGCATGGTGCAGAACAAATACACTTACGGCTTCTAATAGGAAAAGAGATCCCATTTGGTGACTCTGCTTCTGCAGGCTGGTTGATGTGAGAGAATCAAAAATGAATCTTTTTTTTTCTTTTTTTTTCTTTTTGTAAATAAGGAATGATGGAGTAGGTCTATGAGGAAAGGATTCAGCTCATTCCAAGTTTGAGGCAAGCTGGTTTGCTCCTGATTCACAGTGATTCACGAGCTGTCATGCATCAGAGACAGACCCAGCCTGGCTCTGACAACATGCATGACCTGAAAGGTCTTCTAAAACAGCAGTGCCACCGGGCAGGGTGACACAAAAAGGACCAGGAGGGGAAGCTGGACTGTAGCACCAGGAGGGGACAGCCACATTGCTGTGTAGCTGCGGCAGCAAAGTGTTTGTCTTGGAGGGGAAAAATCAAATGAACAAATAACTGAGGCTCTTTGCACGGCTGTTACTTAGGTCTTGCTCCATCTTGGCCTCAGCCAGCACCCAAGGCAGAGAGGGCATTGCTTAGGGGTCTGCAGGCTGACTTGGGACCCTGTTCAAAGAGGGAACAAAGTCTGGAGAGTAGGTCCAACTAGATCAACCTTAAGTTCTTTCCCTGTGCCCTCAGGCTGGGAATTTCTTCCATGCCCTGTAGAGACCATGTTTACATTCAGATACAACTGGTGAGACTGGCTCTGTCCTTGCCCTGTTATTTTCCTGCCTAGCAGGGCTGTACAGACCCACTGCTCTGAGTACAGAGGACAGCAAGCTGTGATGTATCTTTCAGACAGATTTTGCTTCATTTTGTTGTAAAACAATACCTAATCAATCAAAGCCAAGCTTTACTGTGACAGGTCTAAAGCAAAATGAAGCCCTGCTGCCCTTCTGTACAGGTTTACTTTATGTTAAACTCTGGCAGTTCTCCCAAGTGTGGGCTCTTCTATTCCTGATGTGCTGAATGCTGTTGAGGAACATCTACCAGTATCTCCAGCTGGGTGGGACTTCTGCTCACCCTCTGATTGAGGCTTATAACAAAGATGGGGAAAAATGTTTCAGTAGTGCTGGTAGTGATAGGACAAGGGGTGATGGTTTTTAAATAAAAAAAAAAAAAAAGGTAGATTTGGACTAGATATAGGAAAGAAATTTTTTGCGATGCGGGTGGCGAAACGCTGGAACAGGTTGTCCAGAGAGGTGGTTGATACCCCATACCTAGAAATGAATATTCAGGGTCAGGTTGGATGGGGCTCTGAGCAACCTGATCTAGTTAGAGATATCCCTGGTCATTGAAGGAGGGTTGGACAGGTGACCTTTAGTGGTCTCTGCCAAAAAAGTCATGCATTTTGGGCCCCATCTAAATTCTTTCTGTCCTGCAAAATAGCAGTGTGGAAACTGGGGAGGAGAGGGTACACATGGGACTATTTGTAGAACATTGAAAAAAAACGGCTACAGTGTAAATAGCATCTTTGATCAAGCTTTGAGCTGATAATTGTTCAGGAAGGCCAACACAACACCCTTCCTCCAGGTGGAAGGATGTGGCAGCCCCCTGCCTTGAGTCCTGTTGGTTGGTTGTCCATGCAGCACACTCTCCAGCTATTCTTTCTCACCTCAGGCCAGGAGTAATTGGAGTTATTTCACAGGCAGCTCCATCCAATGGGTTCTCTTAAATACACAACAGGGATGGGCTTGATCTAACGAAGATCAGTTGAGTAGGTATGTTGTTCCCACATTAAAGCCAATTAACTTTGGATGGGATGAGTGAGAGCAACATTTAGCCCAGTTTGTCTTCTCGGTGGATTGGTTCACGTTGGCTGAGTTTGAGTCTCACGTCTCTCCTGGAGGCAGAGGCTCCTGTGTGCACGAAGGCCAGGCTTACACGGAGCCATTAGAGCAGGGAAAGGGCTTTGATCTCAAAACTGCACCACTTGAAATGGCAGATGAAAAGGGGGAATTAATAAAACAGCATCCAAGCCTGCCAGTGAATCCTTCTAGCTTCTCCCAGAGCAGGCTCAGTCCCAGTGCCCCTGAAAAGGGAGCAGGACTCTAGCAGGAACCCTGTATTACCCCAAGGGTACTGAGATGCAGTGCTCCTGATGGCCTTGATGCCACCTTGAGGCGAGTAGAGGCAGAGGAAAGCAGGACTAGCGATGAATGGGAGCGAAGCACGGCTCTTGGAGAGCAGTGGCCACAGGGAAGCTGGGGGTAGGAGCAGGTCTACCCAGACTCTGCAGCTTTTGCCCCAAGCTGGATGCATGTTGTGGAGCTGCTCTGGCGTGGCACGGTGCCCAGGCAAATTCGGTTCACTCCACGCTGTAACGCCGCCCTACAGCTTCCCAACCAGACCTGACTTGCACCCTGCCAGCTCCCAGCAGGAGCGGAACAGCCTGAGCCTGGTGAATAGACGTGCCCCGAGGATACGTCTACATTGCAGTGCAGAGGTGAGACCTGGGCTTGGTGAGAAAGACCTGAGCTAGCTCCTGGGAGCCCTGGGGTTGTGATGCATCCCGGGGCAGGTGTGCTGTGTGTCCCTGGTCTCTGGGAAGAGGGTGTGGAGGAGGAGGGAGTTTTCAAGTCTCAGTAAGTCTCATGATACTTTTAGAAACTGAAGCTGGATGGTGGAAAGACCTTATGAGCCTCTGAGATAGCATTCCCCAGAGATCATGCAGGAAAATCATCACCAGCAGCACTGGGAAGTGAAAAAAAAGTGATACTACTGGAATTTGGGTAAAATACATCACCATGTTTCTCAGGATACAAGAATCTCAGGACTTGGTTGAGGATCCTTGGCCCTGTATCCTGGTGCTGGGACAAGCCCCAACCCTTCATTTTGGTGGTTCATCTGGAGACCAAAACAGTCCATGCGAGAGGAAATGAGGGGTGTGGTGTTCAGTGAGTGCCCAGCTGTGGGGCAGGGGTACAGGGGCATGTGTGCACTCGTGCCCCTGTGGCTGCAGGTTGTGCTGATGCTCTAAGCTCCACATACATGAGGACACACAGCAAGAAAAGAATAAAAATAGTAGAAACAAGTAAAACTAGCTTCTGGTGAGAAGAATGCAAAGAGGTTGATTGAAAGAGGTTGCAATGCCTATGAAATTTTAGGGTTATCTTTTCTTCTGTGTTCCTTATGTTCTGGTTAGATTAGTCATATTTCTATATTTCTGAAGTGCTGGCCTATTTTCTACCTGTTTTCTTTCTACCCACCCTGCACCTCATGTAATCCATGAAGAAAGTTCTTGTGTTTGAATTGACCTTGTTGGCTCATGACAATCTACCCAAGCTTTCCCTCAAAAGCAGGAGGACAGGACAGCCCTGCATGGGGTCCATGCTGCCCGTTGAAGAGGTGGCTGTACCCTTATGAGCCCACTTTGGTTCACTTTACAGCCAAATGAAGAGAAATAGGCACTTCCCACTCTAAGGCAGCCCTCTCTTATAAATCTAATAGCCTGGCACTTCAAGGAAACATTTTCTTTCCACTGACTGGAAAAGGACTTCAGATGGCTCCAGCAGATGTTCTCCTGTGAAGAAGCCCCACCTCTTGAGTCTGCACCACTGTATCTTTGATTATTCCTGAAATTATACAGCATTACAGAGACGTAACAAAAACTAAAAGAGGTAGATAAAGAAAGGGTTGGAAGAAGCTTTATCACCCCAAATCACAGGTGGTTTTCAGTGAGATCTTGGGAAATAAAGTCTGGTGTGAGCTGAAAGGCAGAAGAGTGGCTGCAGCTCCTGGGAGACTAGCAGAGGAGATTTTCCTCCTCAGCAGCTCCTGGCCCATGAGGCTCCTCTGCTCTCGGCACTGAGCACTAGATGGCATCCAAGGGGGAAATTTGGCTTCCCGGATCCAGCCCTCAGCTCTCAAATGATAATTTTAGCTGGATTAAAAAAATGAAGATCTCATCTGGATGGGGGGAAAAAACCCAAAGGGCCAAGGAAGTAGACTTTTTCCAGCTCCTGCTGCCAACCTGTTGGGGTACAGCTCGCCCCAAGGTCTGCTCCACCCTCTCAACTGAGTGATGGGCCACAGGGGGAGGACAATAATGCAGGGGAATGAAGAGCAAAGGCACCGAGCACAAGTCAAAGCGAATGAAAGCCTGTGTGGCTGCATTCACCCATATCCTCTTTTTTTTCCCCCTGAATTTTGCCAGCCTCGTGGATGTTTGGATGTGCATACATTGCTGACTGTTCACATGCCATCCCATGGTGTCCCCTAAGGTGTGCAGCCTGGGGACAGCTGCAGGTGACTGGAAATGCAGCTGCTCTGAGCTGGAAAATGTTTCCTAATGAGGGAATTACCGTTGTTTCATATACCTTGTTTTCTAACAAGCCAAGTTGTCCCTAGGCCATTAATGGGCTTTGAAAGAAAGAAGCACCACGAGAGATGTCTCTTGCTCAGGTGATTTTTTTTTATTATTTTTTTTCCTCTTTACTTTGAAGGTGTCTTTCTGCTGGCATGGGAAGAGGACAGGGAGTGCTCAGCAAGTCTCCTTATCTCATATCTGTACCCTTCTGGGATGGGAGCGTTCAACTTCAGCTCCAGGCTGGACTAGACCCCCCCCCNCCCGCATGGCTATCAAAATACCTGCTTTTATCACCTCCCAAATAAGTAGTGACCACAAACGAGCTCCTTGGGAAATACAGCTGTGCTTGGCCCCATGGCTCAGCCCTGGTTCGGTACATGGGGCCAGGAGGCAGCACCCAAGCTGGGGCTCAAAGGGGCTGATGTGTAGGGCAGGGAGGTGCACACAAAGGTGAGAGGAGCCAGACGGGATGCCAAAATGAGTAAGTAGCTGTGGGTGGCTGCCTGGGGCTGCGGGAGCCATGGGAGGGACACGACGCTCCCTCCCTGCCTCGTTTGCATGCTGCAGGTGACCTTGAGTTTAACAACTTAATGAGCGCTGTGCAATTACTGGCGTCATTTGCATGTGCCCCGGCCCTGGGTAGGAGGATACTGAGTTCCAGGTCCCAGTGTGTGCTGGAGGTGACTCTACTGACTGAGCCTTTTCTCTCTCTTTCTAGATGAGCAAAGGGGTCTCAGGGCTGGAGCATCCCCTCCAGTCCCTCATGGGCTGCCTGCAGAGCCCCACTGCCCTACTTGTGCAGGCAGCAGCAGGCAGGAGCTGCCCTGACCTTATCAGAGAGCAAGTATCTGCAGCACCCCGCCTCACCGCCCCCGCAGCCCTGCCAGGGTGAAAGGATTGGGGCAGGCCCTTGATTTCTCTGCTTGCTCAATCACAGGCATTCACTCCTGGCTGTAAATTTGTCTCTGCGATTTGCGTGACAGGCGGGGAAGGAGCTGTCGAGGATCGATGGTTGCTTCACTGCCTGGAGGTCCAGCACCAAGATGGGCTGGGTCTCATCACCACCCAGAAACCATCTTCCCTTTGAAAAACTTTTGTGGTCATGCTTTTTTTATTTTTATTTTTTTATTATTATTATTTTTTATTTTCTCTCTTGTATTTTTCTGGTGTGAATACAGCTCCAGGTGGGGATGCAGGAGAGCTTTATCAAGGTTCAGTTGGAGTCTGAAATAGTTTTTCTTCCCAAAAGTATATGTACCTACAAGAAATAGCTTCAAACCAAGCCCTGGGTAGCCCAGAGTTACTACAGACTGCTGTTTGTGTGCCCGTTTCTTTTACCTGCAATTATGGGGAAATTGCCATCGTGTAAGCAGCAGGCTGTATGAATAGCTTTATTATTTATTATTATTAGACCTAGATGTGTATTTTTCTTGAGATCATATCTGCACAAGAAGGCACGGTAATAATAGCCTTTTGGACTGGCCAGCTTTAATTTCAATGGACTGTAAAACTTTTGAAGCAAGTGCTGTTTATTGCTTTTTTTCTTTTTTTTTTCTTTTACTTTTTTTTTTTTTTTTTTAATTATCAATGGTTTTGAGAAGCAAGCCAAACC
>VZRU01020048.1:9794-23257 GCA_013398155.1 Pedionomus torquatus | reverse complement strand
AAAATAAAATAATAATTAAAAAAAAAAAAAACAGACTAAAAGAAAAGCACTCTTTTCAAACTCATATCAGAAAGGGTTTAAATGTCTAAATTTGGGAAAACCATCAGAATTTTATGAAAACAAAATCTCAAGTCTTCTTTTTCCTTTATTTCTTTTCTTTTTATTCTCTCCACTTCTCTTTGCATTTCCATTTTTAATATCTGTCAGTAATATGATTTGCAAATAACAAGTATTTTAAAAGGGAATATTAGATTATGATAGCTGAAGACAAACACTTAAGGGAGCATTTTGTGTGGTGTTGTTGCAATTAGCTGTTCTATTTATGTTATTTGCTATGACATTTTATGTGGATTTAGAATCTGATTATTAGGGTATAAATTTACTATTGTTATAAGCCTTTCACCAGGATAAATAATCATACTGTATTCATGGGGGGAAAAAAAGTCACCCTCAAAATTCTGCTACTTGTAACATTCCAAACCATGATCTGGCTCACTTGAGAATCTCACACGTGAACAAATATCAGCCATTAGGCACACATTAGCTAAAGACTGAATTGTCAGGGCAATTCATCAATCTTTTCATTAAGATCTTTGACAGAAAACATCTGCAATTTAACTGTGAGCAAAAGTCATAATAAGAATCATTGCCTGAAAATCAGCAGCTAACATATAGAATCATAAAATGTTTTGTCTAAGCATTAGAGCAGGGGCAAAAGATGTGTGGAACCTCTTTGGAAATTTTGAAAACATTGAGCAACATTGGAAACCTGATATCACCTTGGCATTGATGCTTCTTTGAGCAGGGAAATGAAATAGAAGATCTCCAGAAGTTTCTTCTGAACTATATTATCCTGCTGTTTTGCACACATATTCTGTGTGCTGGAACACCACCAACAGTACTTGCTATATGACATGATGTAGGAGGATTAGTGTGTCATACACTTACTTGAAGTACAGAGTTTTTAATAGCCAGCTTAAAGACACCTCTTCCAGCGACAAAAGTTCTGAAACTGTCAGAAATTTGACTCTTGATTCAGTAATAGCATTTGTGTTTTAGCATTGTACTGCTTGACAAGGACAGAAAAGCAGTGGCCTGAAGCATACAGAATTGCTAGTTTCTGCCGTAAAAAAAAAAAACAAAACCAAAACCATACCCAAACATAATAATGTTTAATAGCTAGTAACTGAGTTTTCTGTAATCAGTTATAAGCACGCAAAGGGAAACTGAATCCACAATACTGTACTGTTTCTATTACAACTACTACTTCTAAAGAATGAGCTTCAGGTATTCAAAAATATGTAAAGCATAGAGATAGCGTCTCAAGTGAAAAGACGGTAAACTCTCTGCAGATCAGCTACTCAGATATTCTGTCAGGAGTTAGGCCACCTAGTCCTTTTTTGGTCTGCAGTTTTGTTCAGATACTAGCAAAGATAATTTCACTCACATAATTCAAAATCTCTGTGGTAACTTAGTAGAAAGCAGGAATGGGAAGATATGACCTAAACAAAAGAGGCATAGAAAAGCCATAAGAGTTTTTGAGCTCTCATGACAACATTCAGTTACAACATAATATTTTAGAAGTAAGATCTCAACTGTACATGTATTGCATAGTCTTAAAAAAGTATTTCATAAAATTAAAAATTAAAGTTCAGAAAGGAAAGGGGAAAAAAACTCCACCCTGCAAAGTGACTCAACCACTTCCCTGGGCAGCCTGTTCCAGTGCTTAATATCCCCTTCATTATGTCCCTTTAGAATGTTGGTCTACTGACTGATTCCAAATCCATCCTAGTTTGAATGACAATAAGCCAGGGATTTCTCTTGCTTCCAGAACTACTTGAGGCAAATAAACACACTCCATTCTCAGTAACACACTCCATACATACAGTCTCAAGAACCCAATTACCTGTGTAGGTTTTAGCAGCTTATGTTGTTCTACTGAGCAACATTTTGAAGATATTTACAAAAAGACAGGAACAAAAATTTTGAAGCAAAATTTTTAGTATGTGACTTCTCAGACTCAAGGCAATTTTATGTAAACTTTCTTAAAACCATTGGTTTACACATTGTGAATTTGGAATGAGTTAAGATTCAGTATGAGACCTAATTTTTTTATTTATTTTTTTTTTTATTGGGAACAATAAAACTGAAAAATAATTTGCTGACAATGAACTGGTGACAGGTGTGCTTTAGTGTTGACAGCTGCATTTCTGACACAGATTACTGTAGTGTTCATGCTATAACATCTGGAATATTTGATCAGATTTCAAGATCTAATTCAGATGAGTTATCTATTATCATTTAACAAAATCAAGAGAAAATAGTATTATGTTGCAGTGTCAATATTAGCATAAGAATAATTTGTTAAAACATTCTCTGGAAAACCTTGTACATGTCTAGGTAAAAAGAAAAATAGATTAAAAATCAGAAAGAACTACTCAGTGAAGTACTACTAGATAAATGTTTTTATTTACACTTCTGTAATACCCACAAGTATTTTCCAAGACTGATATTAAAGAAATGGATAACAATAAAAAACCTTTAAAAAGTAGCATGTGGAATATGGTATATAATTAGAATGTGCATCATATAGCAGGTACTTTTCTGAACTGCATTTTTTTATGAAGACTGGAAATGTCTCTCATCAAAATAGTCACTAAAGTGCTGAATTCCCTCAGGCTTCTGTTTTATTTCAGAAAAAATAAACTGAATACCAGATTACAATGAAATAAATAAATATTGAAAATGTAACAAAATGGTAACATCTGTTACACAACATGCATTTCACTTTTTTTAACAAGACCAGAATTTCTTGGTGCAAGACCTACACATGGATGCAGGCACATTTGGATAGTTTTTGCAGAATGCATTAGAATTAAACTAGTTATAAAACAATGCTGCAACAGACAGTTCTTGGGCAAGGATGATATCTTTGGCTGACTACCTGAACTGGCCCAAAATTCTCTTTACAGTCTGGCACTGTCAAGTTTGGAGACAATTTTCCTGATTCACATTATGAGTCTACAGAAGCTCTTGCTTTGTTTGCTTGTATTTCAGAAATCAGAGACACAAGTAGTGTCCACCCCTGCCACATACAGTCCCTATAAGAATTCAAATTGCAGCAGGAGTTTCTAAGTATCACATTTTCTTCTCACCTCTTCTCCAGGAGCAACCTCAGTAGAGTAGTCCACTCTACTGCTATGGAGTTACAATGTCACCATCCTCAACAATAGCAGCAATTCCCATTGTTTCAACACATTTGCCTTCATTGTGCACCTCCCTCTTGTCTTACCCTTGCTCCAGCTCTGCCAAGCAAAGTCTGGTGCTGGGATTAGTGTCAGATTCCAGCCAGTTTTGGCACTCATCTGTATCTATCACAGTGGTCTGGACCCCAGAGCACTAGCTTATCTCCACCAGACCTACCCATCTGCTCTTTTGCAATTGAAAAATTGGAGGAACCTTGAATGTAGAATAACAATAACTTAATGAGGAGAATAAAGATTAAGAAAAGACACTAAATGAACCTGTGGTCCTAGGTAAAATACTGCTGCAGCATGAATCATTAGAAAAAAACCAACACAACCAATACAGTTATCTTTCAAAGATTTGTATAAATAATAGCTATGTAATCTCTACAAAGTACATTCAGTATTTTAAGATGTGATTTTTAAGTAACTTATCTAAGAACCATTAAGTCTGAAATGTTATGCATACATCTGATAACAATGCTCACTAAGTGAAGGATCAATCATCAAATAAAATATATTAACTGATTCTTTAGAATATTCTTTGTTCAGTTTTATCAGTGAAATGGGCAGAAAAGTCCCATAGTAATCTTTAAAAGTTTTATATCTGGTTTGTGTTCAACCAATTTCATTACATTTTGCAACAGATGCAAGTGCAAAGAAAACTAGGTTAACTGTGTTAACATGTGTTAACACAGAAGCAAGCAAATCGTAAGCAGCAACAGACAAATAAGATTAAACTGCAAGTAAATAATTCACTCTTACCATACAACTCAGTATTGTAATGACAGTACAAAAGACTAGGCTGCTGTAACCTTGATGTATGTGTGTCATTTTAAAAGTGTTGATGACCAAATTAAATTTTAGCCTGAACATTTGTTATAGCCTTCTTCTAAGATATTTGTTTCCTAGTTTATGGACTAATAATTAGAATATTAATTATTTTTTACTTTATACTGAAGAAAATGTGGTGAGCTGCTGGCATGTATTAGTATACCACAGTTGAACTGAATTACATAAGATTCATACCAACTCTGACTAGAACTGTGATCTCTCCAAACAAAGCAAATTAAGACTGTGATAGCTTCCTGACAAGCCATTTATTTATTCTATGAAATCATTCTGATTTTGAAGTCCTTCTTTTGAATATCATCTTTTTCCAGGTTGTTCCGTAAAGAAGCTGCAAACAGTTTTGTTTGAAAAGAGAATTAAATTTAATTATTGGTAAAAAAACAGCATTTTAAAGGGTTAAATTCCAAGTCTAACCAGAGTTTTTCGTAACAATGAATATAAATATGTAGCTGCCAGGTACTGTATATAAGGAAACAGAGAACCGATCTGTAAAAAAGTGGCTCTTTCTAAAAAAGAAATTATTCATGAAATTATGCCTACAGAAAGTATCACTATGATTCAACACTGCATAGAGAAACACAATGGCAAGAGAAAAGCCACTTAAAAAAAAACCAACGTAAAGCAGGAGAAAAGATGAAAGAACATTGACATGAAAATAATGCTGCCTGATTGTATTGTGAATTTTCTCTTTCATAGATCCCCTTTGAATTGGCTAGGTGTATTGTAGTAGTTATGTGAGCTCCATGAATCAGCAGGAAACTCATGCACAGGACTTAAAATAGATGAAAAACTAAGTCGTATAGTTATCTTTTTTTTTTCTTTTTAAATTTTTTGAAATCTGTTCTAGAGAAATATCAGATGTTACATTTGTCATAAAATCTATTTACATTTATTTTTTGTCAACAATAATTGGTTCAGAAATAGCTAGGAAAATAAGCCTTAAGTCTAATTAAATTTGTTAAAGATAACAGAATATATATCTACTAAGAGGAAAACCTGGTCTGACATTCATTCTGCTGGAGGTAAGGAAGCTCATTAAGAAGCAGCCTTAGTGGCAACCCTGCACTCTTATGTAGATTCAGTTTCATGGTTTTGGTGGGTGGAAACAGAAGATTCAGGCTGAAAGCTCTAATATTCTTCCAGAAATAGCTTCTTATCTGGGGACATGTCATGCCAGTGTATGTTTCCTTTAGTTTCAACTCTTTTGTGTTCAGGTAGCACAAAGGAGAGAAAATGTGGCACAGTATTTTTCTGCTTTGTCCCATTTTCTTTCATTTTTAAAATTTATTTCCATGTTGTGTGTCCTTCCCAGACTATTCAAGTCACTGAGGCTAGTTAAGATCTGCCTTAAGTCTGTTCCATGGGCAGTTTAGGGTCCTCCATGCATAATATGAGTTATGTGCTTAAATATGTGTTCTACATCTAGTATTTGCACAGTTTTATCTCACTGTTTCCTTCCCCATGATAAAAACTGCAAGATAATTCCACAAAAAAGAATAACATATTGTAGTCTTCTGAGTTTTACATATCAAACAATGAAGAAAAAAGAAGAAATTTCTTAAAACAGGAACATTTTCTCCCATGACTTCTGTAAATTTACCAGAAAATTTAATTCGACTGGGTGAATAAAATTATAATCATTCTTTTTAAATGTAGATGAAAAAATGTTCTAACTGTATTTGCAGAAAATGGTCTTTGGACTCCCAGGAATGCAGAATTCTGTATGCAATATTAGAGTAACAAGAGGAAAAATGGAGATATAAAATACAGTGGTGCTAGTGCACAGTTCTTTAGGACACTAAACATAGATTCCATGTTTAAGATGTCTAGAAGTGGATAAAATAAATGAGACTGAAGTTTGGAATTTTAAAAAAAGAAAGATTAAAAAAGAAAAATGTTTCATATTTCTCAATCAGATGTTTTCTAGAAGCTAGGCATGCTTTCAGATGTATGGGAAAGGAGAATATAAATTCAAGATTGATCTCTATGGAAAACTATGAAGAAATGTAATTTGAAGGAGTGACATAAAGGAAATCTGAAATAAATTAGAAAGGTATGACCAAAAAGAAAAAAAATGTCTAAAGAATGCAGAAGATTAATAGTGAATGAGATTGGACATAAGGAAGAAATGTGTTACTCTGAGGGTGGTGAGATTGTAGAACAGGTTGCTCAGAGAAGTTCTGGATGCTCCTTCAGGGAAGGGTCAGGATCAAGGTCAGGTTGGATGGGGCTTTGAGTAATCTGATCTATATGACATCCCATCTTTCAATGTCCTGCCCATGGCTGGAGAGTTGGACTTGATTTCTGAAAGTTTCCATTCAACCCAAACCATTCTATGATTTTATGGTTATATGATTCTTTCCAAAAGTTTTACAAAATGTCTGACAGACTCTGACAAAGAATTGTATACCAGTAACAAGTCCAGCTTTTTTAACTCAGTCATCAAATTCTATAGGTGTTTCCTGCAGGTTATTGTAGATAATTCACACCACTGTAGCTTTTAGTGTTATGAATGAAGGACTGTTATGCACTTTGGATTCTAATAACATTTCCAAATCCAAGCCATAAGCACATGCTGTGTAAAGGAGAGCAGTGAGGCAATCATTAGGAAAGAGATAGTATCACAGTCTGGCCAAATACTCTAGGACAGTTATGAATCTAGACAGTCAAAGCCAAAGTATCAGATAGGAATACTGCTGTAATCCAAAATACATCCCAGAAGCAGCCTCCTGTTAACAGAGGGTATAAGAGATGTGAGAGCTTCACATTGTCTTGGAGCTCTTCCTATTCTCTGTCTTCTAAAATTATTTTAAAAGGCAGCAGTACAAACATCAAAGACCCTCATTAAAAAATAGCTGCTTCCAGCCAAATCCTACCAATTATATGAATTTCGACAAATATTTGCAGATTGCTACAGTCCTAGATCTTCATACAATTAAAAACAATGAACAGAGGAAGCTACTACAGCATATCTCCTTACATGGCAACAGAATTGATCTGAAGTGGTGCCTGAAAAATAAAATGTATCTTTGGTACAGAAGTAATGCAAGTGCAAATGATACTCTGAGAATGTTCTAATCTTGCACTTTTACAGCTCTATGATATCATCCTGAGCCTGTAATTGGAAAAAATAGAATCTTGATTATTTTGTTTTAACTGATGAATTCATTAATAATGATAAATGATAGCTGTTTAATTTTGGGATGAAGATTTTTTTAGCTCTTGCCAAGACATAGTCCCTCACAGAAGCTCTTCTTGAATATAGTAACCACTGTGTGTTGATCATATTATGCATGTTGATCATACTGACCATAAATATTTTGAGATTTCAAGAGAGAAGAGACATATCCAACATAAGAAAGTCCTCCCAAAGTGCATAAATGTATACCAAATTAGGCCTCAAAATCATAAAATCCTAGTTCTTTATGCCGTAGTTTCACTCTACTTCATCAAGGACTATTCTGAACAAAGTATACCTTGTATCTTTAAAGCAGACACAAATTTTAAATGCTCTGTTTTACTTTTGTGCATTGATGGGTCTGATCTGCAAAGGTTTTGGAAAGAAGAAAAAAAGAGTTAAAGTATAAGTAAAGAGTTTCTTATTAAAAACATGCTTGTCACTCTCAGTTAAGAGAAAGCTGATCTCTACTATACATTGGATTTTCTTTTAGGACCTTTTCACACATTTCAAGGTACAAAATTCTATCTGCTTTAGTCCACATTTTCTGCACTACAACCTGAGTATAGTTGATTCGTGTGCTAGTATTCTGGTGGTGTTCAGAAATTATTAATTTTTTAAACTGAATGCCATCAACTATATGGCATAACAACTGTGTATATTTTCTCTCTAAAAATGAGAATGGCTTGTACTGAAAGGAAGGAAGTGGGTCAGAGAGCAAAGATACTTAAGAATGAAAATCTAGTCTCAAATTCAGAAATATCAGTCACTGATAGTTGCTATCTACTAATGAGAGTGGTAATTCATCATCTGTCTTGTAAGGCTTACATATTGGGTGCTGAATTCTGGTCAGCTACACAATGAAATCTCATCTATTTTATCACCTCTAGAATTACTTTCTATTGAAAAACTTTTGCAAACATAGATGCACTTCAAAATTGTTTTCTCATTGCATGTTATTTTTTCCCCCTACTAATTCCTTATTATCAATAAGATGACCCAACAAAATCCTAATCTTGATCTTCCATTGTACATGTAGTCTGGATAAATAAAAAGTTTCAACTCAGATCCAAACTTTTATAAAGACTGATTGGGCCATCAGGTGTCAAAAGGACACATCCTAGTACCTAAATTATGTACATGTGACATGACAGGGAGGGGGAAAAAAAAAAGGAAAATTATATCCTAGAAGACGTGTATGCCCAGTTAGATTATACATTGAGATTTGTTGCACACAGTGTGTAATTTTTCAATATACAAAAAAAAAAAAAAAACGAACTGGAAGGAGATGAATGGAAGAGGTTGTACTTGAAATTACTGAGTACAGAAATCATATAATATTCATTTTCACACATACACAGAAATATGTGTTCTAGCATGACACGAACATTATTTTTTTCTTCTATAGTTCAATTTTTAGATGAAATAAAATTTTCTAAGGAATTAGATTAAGAACTGCAACATTCTTCCTGAATTCTCTAAAAAGTTGATTGAATTTGACTCATTACCAAACATGAAAAACTTTACACAGCTTATTCAGTAATAAAGCTAAATAAATTTCATATTTTCAGATTTCTTCATTATCATTTTCTACTTTCAGTGTTATATTTGAGTGTAACATAGTGATTTCAGTGGAACCAATAACCCGACCTATGGAAACTGGAGGCTGTTTCAGAAGAAAAATCATTGAAACCTTTACAGCCAGTCACCACCAGAAAAAAAAGCTGAGCCAGAAGTATTTTTTAGCTGACTTCAAGTCCCAGAATTTATGTTGTGTTCTTTAATGTGTTTATTAAAGTAATTAATTATTTTTAACTGGAGTTTTCTATTAAAATTGCTTAATGGGCTTTTTTTTTAAACAGCACATTTAGTTGTAAATTTATTTGCAGAATGTATAAGTGATTTTTTCCTTAAAATTCCAAAGTACTCGACTAAGACAGACTTTACTGTACTCATTGCCCAAATGAATGTAGGTGGATGTATTTACTACACCTTTGGATGGGATGTATGTAGGACCTACATTTTTTTTCCTACCTCTATTTATGTGAAAAATCAGGTATTTGTGGGACCCACCAACCCAAGTGGAATGGAAAAAAAGACTGGGAAAAGCTACAGTTTCTTACTGAGTGTAAAAATTCAGAAAAAAACTCTTCCACAGAACACACATGCACATACACGCACACACACAGAAGAACACATCATTTCCCTGAAAGACAATAGGATTTTTATCCTGATATTGGATCAGAGTTACGAGGTATTAAGAATAACCTCATGTTAATCACATATTTTTACATGACAACACCTAAAATAACTTTGAAGACAACTGTAACTGCATATGAAATGAAAAAAGATATTTTGCTTCTTATGCTCTTCCAGTAAGTATTAATCAAATTTGAGCTGAACTGTACAGATTTCCACATAGACAACCTGGGTGATACTTTTCAATCAGAATATTCTTTGACAATTTTGCTTTTTCTTCAGGAGCAGAAGAGGGGTGAAGATGACAAGGCATCATCCTTTGAAGTAAGTGTCCAATAACATAGTAACAGTCTAAATATGCAGCCTACTTTTACTTCTGTATTTTCAACATGAATTTTAAATGATCAAATCTCTGATAAACTTATGCTTTAGCAGCATTTTCACTTCTACAGTGAGTAAGGTAGCTATTTTCTTTGCTTTTATGCTGAATATAAAATAACGAGAAAACAAAAAAGACAAAAAATAATGATTTAATTCTGGCTTCTCATGTCTTAAGCAATAAATCTAATGCTGCGCATGGCATTTATAAAGCTCTTCAGAGTTCTACTGGGCAAATATCTTCTTCCCATCCATTTTTGTAAGGGAGTTGCATAAGGTAACGACTCACTCATTTGTTTTATGTTTATTATGCTTATTTCTTTATAAGCCAAGTGAAAATAATTCATATGAAAGATATAAATACTATAAATCTAACAACGCATAGTAAGTGGACCTGAATGACAAGGACTTCTGTGTAAGATTAAGCTCATGAAAAGTACATGATAAAGGACTTCATTTACAGGCCACTAACATGAATAACAGTCTTTTCATTAGGTTTTGGGAGACGTTCCAGAAGAATAATTCTAAGTTCTTTAAGAAGTTCTTTAAGGAAAAATCTTTCCTTCAGAGATTTAGAAGACCTCCTCTGAGCAAATGAAACTTTTTTTTCTATGTTGCATTTTAAATCATCTCTGTTTCAAACATTCATTAATAGTATTGGAGGCTGGATAAAAGAAATAATTTTACCTTTAATTTAGAATTTACATTTCCAGTTCCACCTTCTTTATAAATGGAAGTAACTAAGATTACCTAAGCAGATACTGACGTGACCTTACAATATAAGGTAGTAGTTTCAAACTATTTTTCTCTCTTTTCTGTAGTCTGACAACAATTATTTATAACTTTGTTTAATCTGATGATTAAATGAATCAGCAAAGAAGTTCAAAGTTATGTCAGATAATCAGTCTAAGAACAATTGTTAATAATGCATTGGCAATGGTAGCCACCAGAGGGATTTCTAGTGCTTCAGGAAACCATTGAGCAGTTTAAATAATGGAACTGAAGAAATTGATTCCAAAATATATGCCTAATTAGCAGCATTATGCCATCATTTCTTCATCGTACATTTTAATCTTTCAGAAAGGTAGAATAAATTTCAGCAAAAATAACTTTTTTGTGAAGGTCACAAATGTAAAAAAACAAAACTGAAAGAACCCCCAACCTCATTCCTAATTTACACACACCTTTTACTTAAACAGTGACATGCCCTGCAAAGTCTCTATGTACTATTTCACGTGCTAGTGAATCTACCACTAGGTTAGCAAATAACTTTTCTGTATAGGCTTTTCCTGCATTATTATACTTGCGCTTGAAATGTGTGTTAAAAGAGCAAGTGGCTAAGCACTTTTGCAGTGATTTTAAGAAAATATTACCTGTTGCATTGGAAATGTCTAATACACAACAGCATGTATGTCTAGCTATAAAGCACATATGCACACTTAAGGATTGAACAGGGTCAAATCTAGAATGCATTCAGGAAGATTAGTTTACTTTTAAACATATGCACCCACATATGTTTGCATTTATGTCCATTTATCTATATGTAATCAAGTAATCAGAAGTAAAGTTTTCTAAATATAGTGTTAAATGTAGTAACTAATAGCAAGGTTATTACAAGCATATTTGCATATCATACCTGATAATTTGTGGTACAGCATTCATAGGGATATAGGTAAAATGGCATTTTAAGCTTTTTGTATATTCAAAAATACCTTTCATTATATTTAAATGGTGAAAAAACACTGTGTTCTTTTTTTCTTGCTTTATTGAGTTTTTAGATCACATTATTCAATAATATAAAAAAACCCTTAAAGATATTAAAATTATAACGTTTCTGGGATGATGAATTCTGATCCACACAGGTTCATGGCCAAGAAAAATATTCTTGATTACCATGTAGCAGAAAAAGGCAACATATACTGAATATAAAACAAAACTGAAGCCCAGATTCCATGTCAAATTTCTTCCTTTACACTGACTTCACTGACGTAAAACTATCAAATATATGACAAAGAGAGCTATGGACAGTTATCAGAATCCATTTAGTTGCTTAACATCCTAAAAGTAAAGATACATCCTTCAAAACTGCTGTGATTTCCTATTGCCTCTTACAGACTCATCTTAGATCATGCAAAAGATATGCAGGAAGCAGCTGTTTCTGTTTCTTCCCCTTAAGTATTTTGTTTTAATTTAAATATTATCTCCAAAGAATATATTGCATGGTTGACTAGTGGATTGGCATTTTTTGAGAAATCCTTCCAAGGTCCTAAACTTTTATATTCATTCTTCAATCAGGCAAACTAATAGATAAAGAACATATGTGAAAGGAGTTTAGAAAAATTTAAAATAGAAGGAGGAGAGGACTAGGAAAAATAGTAAGAAGTAATGTGTTAAGTGAATAAAAGGGGGGGTTGATTTCATTTGGCTTACTTTTTCTTTTTTTTTTTTTATTTTAAATCTGAGTGTTTTGGTTTTGGTTATGTTTGGTTTGATTGCTTTGTTTGTTTTTAATTCCTTCTTACTTTATAGAAAAAACATAAATAATGGATACTAGGCATGGCATGGACGTGATCTTGAGCTAAAATTAGCTATGTTCCTGGTCTCAGTTTTCCCATGAAAGTTTTATTTCCATCCATAGGTTCAGTATCAGTTTGTGAGGGTTTTTTTTCTGATAAAAACCTCATAAGAATGATCAAGTCATGTTTAAGTGAAGGACAAAAAAATAATTTGTTAAGTAATACATTTTAAATACATATGCCATTTAATGTCATCATTTTTGAAAAAAAAAAAATAAGATGCATAAAACCAGTACTACTATTTTAAAAGTGCTAATACTACTTAGTACTATTTTAAAAATATTAGTGCTTAGATTTGTCTGTGTCCCCCTTTTCAAAATATCTATTACAAATTATTGAATCAGTCATGCCACAGCCCTTTGTTTAAACTTCTACCTCAGCAAAACTGTGGTTAAAGTGCAGGACCTGATTTCTTCTCTAATTCAAATTTTGTAAGGATTCCTTAATATTTCAGTAGCTGCCTGTATCATTCTAAATTCAGCTTCAGTCATATGTATCACTTATGTAAACAGATTGCAGGGCAAGTAAGTTCTCTGACAAATCATTTATACTTTAAATTTATGAACATCACCAGAGAGAATCTCATGTCTAATTTACATAATTCAAACTTTGTCAGTTTATGCAAAGAATTAATTGAAATATTTATCTTTCTACTTTGAATATATTGGCAAGANATACAGCAAAACAAATTTTAAAAACTTAATCACTTAATCAACATGAGGATCCTTTTTCCTAATCATGGAATTAAAAAAAAAAAAAAAAAAAAAAAAGAAGGGAAGAGACCGGCATGGCTGAGTTGAGACCTGCTGGTCAAAACAAAAGGCAATCAGGTATCCTGGGAAAAGTATAGACATGTTGTATGGTTATGTAGGGACAAAGTCAGGAAGGCCAAGGTGTGTCTGGAGTTGAATCTGGCAAGGGATGTTAAGAATAACAAGAAAGGCTTCTACAGGCATGTCCTGGTTTGAGGCAAAACAAACCAATTTTCTGTATTATAGTTTTGCTTTCTTAGCTAGACCTCTTCTAACTCTTTCT
>VZRU01020047.1:0-19431 GCA_013398155.1 Pedionomus torquatus | reverse complement strand
AAGCATTTCTCTTGTTCGAAATAATACTTGTGCTGAGACTACAGAAATATGATTCTAGAATGCGAAAATAATACAATGTCTATATTAATATTTAATCAACTCCCACCTGTGTGTTTGTGTGTAAATTAACTTGTTTCATTGTTGCTAGGAGACCACCTTTATGACTTTTCTGAATTAGTTTCAGAATTGTTAGCACCTTGTGGCAGTTCTCAGAGGAGCCACGTAAAAATTCTGATTGTACGGAGGGAAGTGTGGGATATGAGACTCTCAGCAATGCCATGGGATCACAGGAGCATCATAAGCTTAAATTCTTGGGGAGCTATGTTTTCTTAAAAGCATGATCTTGTAAAGTTATCTTCATGCTGATTTCTGTTATTTACACCACAACAGTATTTAGAAATGTTTACCATCATATCTGGGCAGGATATTGGCAGAGTTTCTTTTTGAGGTGTACCTTATCGCTCCGATTCACAACAAGCTTACTCGGGTGCTTAGTGCTTTTTATGGTATGCGTTAAATTTGCTTTCTCCATCAGTTTCAACGTCTGTCAACATCCTGCTTATTAAAGTATTGTTTCTTGGCAAGATCTCTTACTGGTGGGACTTGATGTGCGTAAGCTAAGTCTGATTTCAAAGTGGAGTTCACAATGTTACCGTATTTAAGTTTCTGCCCATCTGAAAAAAGACCCATGTTTCTTTGTGTGGACACCCAGCCTCATGAGCTAGGAGACAGGAAGGGGAAGCTGAACAAGAGCATCATGATTAAAGAGGAAGAGATCAGTGTGACCTGCTATGCCGCTTGGATGTACACAAGTCTATGGGACTGGATGGACTACACCCAAGAGTGCTGAAAGTGTTGACAGATGTGCTCACCGAATCGCTTTCCATCATTTACAGGAAATCGTGGCTAACTGGGGAGGTCCCAATGGAAGGGGACAAATGTAACACCCATCTACAAGAAAGGCAAAAAGGAGGATCCAGGAAACTATAGACCTGTCAGTCTGACCTCGATACGGGGGAAGGTCATAGAGCAGGTCATCTGGAGAGCTGTCACAAACCTCATAATGGACAACCAGGGGATCAGGCCTAGTCAGCATGGGTTTATGAAAGGCAGGTCATGCCTGAAAAACCTGATCTCCTTCTATGACAAGAAGACCTGATTATTGGATGAAGAAAAGGCTGTGGATATTGTATACCTGGACTTTCGAAAAGCATTCTGTGCTGTCTTCTGTAGAATTCTTGCGGAAAAACTGGTTTCACACAGGCTGGATGAGCATATGATCTGCTGGATCAAGCACGGGCTGACTGGAAGGTCCCAAAGAGTGGTGCTCAATGAATTTATATGCAGCTGGTGGCTGGTCACAAGTGGTGACAACACAAGCCTCAGGGCTGAGTGTTAGGACTGTTTCTGTTTAACGTCTTTATTGATGATCTTGATAAGGACAAAGGGTTCACCAGCAAGTTTTCAGCACCAAGTTAAGCAGGAGTGTTGATTCACATGAGGATCGGGAAGCTCTACAGAAAGACTTAGATTGGATCATTGGGCCAACATTAATGGTATGAGTTTCAACAAGGGCAAGTGCCAGGTCCTGCACTTGGGCCACAATAACCCCATGCAGCACTACAAGCTTGGGGAAGTGTGGCTGGAAAGCTGCCTGGCAGAAAGAGACCTGGGGGTTGTAATTGACAACCAGCTGAAGATGAGCTGACAGTGTGCCCAGGTGGCCAAGAAAGCAAATGGCATCCTGGCTTGTATTAGAAATAGTGTGACCAGCAGAAGTAGGAAGGTGAGTGTCCCTGGGTACTCAGCATTGGTGAGGCCACGCCTCGAGTATTGTGTCCAGTTTTGGGCAGCTCAATACAAGACAGATATCAAAGTACTGGAGNAAGGCTGTGGATATTGTATACCTGGACTTTCGAAAAGCATTCTGTGCTGTCTTCTGTAGAATTCTTGCGGAAAAAATGGTTTCACACAGGNACTGGAGCAAGTGCAGAGGAGGCCCTGGTGAAGGGCCTGGAAAACAAATAATAAGAAGAGTGATTGAAGGAGCTGGTATTGTTTAGTTTGAGGAAGAGGAGGCAGAGGGGAGACCTCATCACTCTCTACAACTACTTGAAAGGACACTGTAAAGAGGTTGGTGCTGGTCTCTTCTCACAGGTAATTAGTGATAGAACAAGAGGGAATGGCTTCCAGCTCCCGACAGCTTGAACATTAAGAACATTAGACTGAACGTTTGGAAAGAATTTTTCACAGGAAGAGTGGTCAGGCATTGGAATAGGCTGCCCAGGGAGATGATTGATTCACCATCCCTGGACGTGTTTAAGAATCATTTAGATGTGGTGTTGGGGGACATGGTGTAGGGGAGAACTTTGTAGAGTAGGGTTGATGGTTGGACTTGATGATCCCAAGGGTCTTTTCCAACCTAGATGATTCTGTACTAGGCTCAAGGATGAGAACCTGTACTGATTCTACTCTTTTTTGACTTAAAAAAAAAGTATGGGAATACTGGAAGTTCAAGACTTTCTTCTAGAATGAATGCTCTAGAAGGGAGAGATTTCAGATTATGAAATTAATTCTTTTGACCTACTTAATTCAGATTTCTTCTTTACTCAAGACTGTGTACTTGATATTTACGTTCATGGATATAGAAGAATGTTTTGTTCTTCTAGGAAGTTTCACTGCACCTGTAGCAAATCCATTCTCAATTTAAGGAACTTTTAAGTAGAATGTGTATTGCCTGGTTTAATTTTGCTGCTGTATTTTTTGAAACCAGCTATTTTCTACTACTATGTGAGTAGTAGTAGCTTTTTAGCTCTAACAAAAATTTAAATATGGTGAGTGAGTGTCCAGATAACTGACTTGCTGATTTTGAATTCAGGGATTTACATGTGTGTGTTTAACGCTACTGGTCATATATCCTTAAAAAATTAAATATTTTACTCTGATGAAATACCTGTTAAATAATTTTATCCACAAAATAGCTAACATAAATGGGTTTTATTTCTAGGTTGTTAGAGGTGCTCCAGTAATGAAGAAGAGATGGCAAGAATGTAAGTGTGTTGAGTGGAATGTAAAGTGTACATTTCTAATTTGGGTAAACTTCCTTTGACCTAAATCAGCTTGATTTAAGGGCACATTTAAAAAATAATAATAATAAGAGATCAGTAATTGTGTGTATGTATGAAGCTGCATTTTGTATGGTTTATATTGAAACTTGGGTGGATGAACAAGTTCTTCCATGGGCGACACAATCGCAGATCTCTTTTGTATGCCTTTGTTCTCTCTCTCCCTCTTTCCATCCCAGTCCCCTTCCCTTCCCAGGGTTTTTTACCCATGATTTCTTTTTACTTGGTAACTGCTGTAGTCTCTGCAGTGCTGACTACTCATGAGCATTCTGGTGAACTGGGTGAAAGGAGGTTGGAGCTCCATGCATGTATTTAATTTGCAATCCAGAAAGCCAGATGGAATTCTGAAAGCACAGCTAATAGCTCTTATCTGTGAAAGAAAGCTTTCTGTTTTACTAGCCATTGATACAAAATTGTAGCAATGTGTGGAATGTGAGACATCTCCCCTCAGTTTAATCTTTCCAAACTCATTGTAGTACAATGTCATCCAGAGGGACAGACAGAACAATTGCATGCCACTTTAGAAAATGACTAAAAATTGATCTGTAGTAGTAGCATCTCATGCTCTGAAGAAGAAAGGTATCCATTTTGAATGTAGGGACGTGTTTTGAAGTAAGTGGAATCCTGTTCAAATTAAGCTTCTTGACTGTATCCTGTTGTTTAATCTATGTGATTTTGCACGTGACTGTGGCATTCTACTGTATTTATAATATTTTCATATTTTAAAAGATTTATGCATGTAATTATAAACGGGGTATAAAATTCTTAAGACTTATTAATTTGTGGTTCATATTTAACATGTCATACAGTAACGGTTATAAAATTATTCTTAATATTTGTAACTAATAGTGTACAGAGACAGAGCTAGTTGAAGTGTAACATTAGGACCCTCTTCTATCAAGATAATGTCTATTGTGCTACATTTCAAGCATGTTTGTTTAGATCCTAATGCAGATGACAGCCCTTCAAAAGCTAAAATTCAGCATGTGGATACATCACTTAGTAATCATGAAAAAACAGATTCTAAAAATAAAGATGGGAAAACGCCAGATCCTATATAATTAAAAAAAAATTAAAAAAAAAAAATATTAAGTTACACCAGTGCATGAATTATGCTTGTTGTGTTGTGTGAATTTGCATACTATGTGGATGGTTTGGGGTCTGTGGTAGAGGAAAGATAATCCCAGTGTTTGCAAAAATACCTGTCCTGTTTAACTTAATGTCACTGGATACTTGGGAATGGAAACAAGACAAGATTCTTAATTAGAAGATTTTACAATGTGTGTTTGTGGGGCAAGGGACACAGATTCTTTTCGGACATATAAACTGTTCTTCAGTGCCAGGAAAAAAAATGGGATCAGCTGTCTACCAGGCTTTGTTTAGAGCACAAGAGTAAAAAGGAAATAGAGTGGGTAGTTTTTAATTATTTTTTTTTTAATGACATCTGAAATATTTGACTAATGCTTATTTTCATGAAAACAAAACCAGAATTGAATCTAAAAGCCAGTGAGCACCATGTAACTGAAGAAACATTAGAAATTGCTGCTTGGTTGTAGACTTAATGTCAAATGAGATTAGGGTTCTGTCTAAATGCGTTATACTTATTCTCATTCTGAATATTTCTGATCAGAAATACAAACTTGTGCTTCATGGCTGAACCAAATATTTTATTTTTAGGTACAGTTTTTAATTTATTTCTTCACAAGATACCTTATTAACACATTCAGGTTTTATTGATGTTATATTTAAAAAAGAATTTAATTTTAGATTAAAATATCAGAAACCCGTTACTAAATATACTGGTTTTATTGTTTTAGATGTAAACAATATTCAAGACAAGCAGGAAAAAAGTCAGAAAGAACAGGAAAATACAGATGAAAAGGCTGAACCTAATAAGGCCATTGAAAGCAGCAGAAGTAACAAGACTGAAGAAGGCAGCAAAGGCAACAACTCAGAAAAGTAAAACAAACAAGAAAAATTCACCACCCCCAAATCCCTTTAAATTTACTCAAAGGAAGATACTGTAGATAACTGCCTTCATTTGCTGTGCATAGAGTATGCTGTAACAAAGAAAAACATGCTATGATAGTCTTCTGAAATTGTGCTCAGATGTAAACTTCGCTCAGCAGGAAACCTGGTGTGTGTAAAGTGACCTCACATTTTGTTCTAGATGCAACTAGTTTTTGTATTTAACTGTGTTACCCTTAAGGCATAATCTTCATGTATTACAACTTCAAAAAGAAAGTTCCCTCATGGTTTAAAAAACCTTCTGTTGTGGGTTCAAGACAGTTAGGGTGAACTGATACAAACTGATTTTAGAAGGAAAAGTTAATCAGTAAATAGCTGTAACAATTGAGATTCGTCTTTACAAAGGATTTCATGGAGGAACAATAAGAACTATTGTGTGGGGTTCTAAAATGGCTAAACCGTGCTTGCTGTTTGTAAGCATCTTTATTAATAACAGTATTGTTGAGTTTAGTTTGAACTACCAGCCTTTGTGCCAGGGGGATATCTCCAACATCAATCATCTTTGTGTAACACCAGGAACTGCAAGAAAGCATTTGATAAAGGGGTATACACACATCTACCCAAACATAAGACTTCTGTTCCAACAATTAGTTCTTCGATTTTGCTCTAATCACATTCTCTTGGAATGTTTCTTAACTTTAAACCAGTAGTATCTGTCCTAGACACAGCGGGCTGACATCTTTTACTTGTTTACTATTGCTTAGCAAAAGAAGAATTTGCTCCTGCAATGTCTTTTTGCATGAGTTTTGCCTCTGTGGGGCAATCATTAAGGAGAAAGACTAACTGGAACCAGATTCAAATCCAGGTTTATGAATCTTTGTGTTCATTTGTCTGGCTTTCAAGTAACTAATGTTTCTTAATCTGGAGAATGAACTACTTTGTGAAGATGGCATACATAGGGAACTAATTCTGCATCTGTTTCCACATCTGAAAGTGCTGCGGTTTATTTCTGCCTGATGCTGACCCTCATTGTGCAGTCCTGTACTTTAAATGTTAAGAACAGCATCTTTTGGAAAATCACTGAATGTTGTTCTTTTAATCCAGTTGTTCAAAGTGATCCTGGGTAACTATGAGCAGCCAGGTGTTTCAGCAAGAGACTGATTTAGAAATTAAGTTTCTAAACTAGGACTCCAACTTGTTCCTTTACTGCTTATTTTTGTGAGACTTCTGAGAGATGTGAGCTCAACTTACTTGAATAAGATCAGATTCTCATTGACAGCAAGCAGTCAAATGATGTTCCCATGTGATTATGATGATGGTCACAAATGATAACGATCATCACAAATGATTTTGCAGTGTCAGGCAGTGTAATTTCTGTTACTTCTAATTTCTTTGTAGTTTTTGCACAGCTCTGCACAGGCAGTCATCCAAATATATAAATTATTTCATTTTTATGAGTTCATTATTATTTTATTTTGAAAAAGTAAAGATATCATCTGCTTTTACTACACTTTTGATTCCTAAGGAAGATTTCAAGAAAGAGGAAGGCTTTGGCTAAGCAGTCATATGGTTTTGGTTAACTTTAAAAAAACAGGCACTCACAGCCCTGGTTCCTGTGCTTGCAAAGGGATGGAATATACCTTATAGTAGTTGTAGTGGCAGAACAGTGCAAATATGGCTTAATAACTTTTAGCCTTGTGAGTCTTTGTATGCCCAGTATCTCTGTCACTACATTGTAAAATAATTTTTATACCTGAATTTTTGTAAAGGCAAGTTTGCGAAGTGCTGGTAGAAAAATCTTACTGTCATTAGGGTCCTTGTCTTTCTGTAATACATACAAAACGTTTACAGCTTTTCCTACAAATGTCAAACTTTTTTCTTAATTCTGGGTTTTAGAACTTAAATACTAGCTACTTGCACTAAAAAAAAAAAAACAAACAAACTTGTAAATAATTTTCACAGTGATACCCAAGACCGCTGGGATTTCTGCAAGCAAATATAATATATGATCACTCAGAATATATCAGAACTAGTGTAGTAGTAGTGCGTCAGGAATTTAAATTGATTATGAGTTATTGACTGGCTGCACATTTTGATAGATCAACCAACTGTATACTGTTTTATTCATTCATTCATTCCGTCTTAAGGTGTGAGACCAATAAGGGATTGCAGGAAGACAACAAGGGAATACAGGTGAATATTTTTCCATTAATGGGCTTCTCCAGTTACAAATAATTACTTTCGTATATGATTGGTAATGGTGTTTGGTTTTGCTTGATGAAATTAATAATATTATTGACAATAGATTATCTACAAGTTATGAAGCAAAATATTAAGAACACGGGTTTTTTTCTACTGTCATGAAAACACATGTACGTGTTTCATGCAAGCACGTGCAATTTCATTAGAGTATAAATCTAGAATAACCATAATAATAATTACTGTTTAGTTATAAATACTGTATATTATAGATATCTGGACTTTTTTTTTCTGTTAAACAGCAAGAATTTACAGCAAACTTCAAAGAATTCACTAATCAAGAAGAGCTACTGGGTTATTTGGTGAGTGTTAAATCTTACCTTGCAATGTAACTTTTTGGAGAAAAAAAAAATCATGGAATTACAAAGTTCATAAGTAGCAAGTAACACAAAAGCCAAAATACAGACAGTCTGCTGATCTAACAATATATTTTATCAGAAGGTAGGATTCAGAATGAAATGTATATCACTGAATTTGTAATATATGTATTTGTTCTAATGTTTCTAGAGAGTTTGTTGTTTGTTTTTCTTTTTTCCAAAGTACTGATTTACTGTCAGAGGAATGACTTGTATTAAAAATTAGGATATTTTCTCAATTACAGCTTAACCCTATTCCTAAATTACATGCCCAACTAAAAAATACATATTTTTTTTTCTTTTATAATTGATCTATCATATTCAAATAAGGAATATGGTAATTCAATAATGGTAGGAAACAGAATGAAGGAAAATATCTGAAGTATGCAGAAAGGAAAGGAACAATTTTTAAGAAATAAAATACAAGTTGTATACTTAAACATGTATTATGTACACATTCACAGCAGAGATTGCTAGTTGTTATTAACAACAATACTTATTAACATTTGTGGTCTTGTATACAGAAGTAGGGATTTTAATAAAAGCCTCAGTGACAAACTGTACAAAAATCTTTACTGTTAGTTGCTGTGACTCAGCTACAGTATGGTGATTTAGGCACTAATGACTATCATAAAATATTTTTTCCCCTTTTTAATAGGGAATTATTAGGGATAAGGATTGCACCTTGCTAATAGAACTTGAATTTGTTTTGAGGCATCCTCTTGCTTAGTACAGTTGTCCTCCAAGAACAAAAGAGGACTGCTGGGAATGGGATTGGAACAGTGTTCTGTTTTGGAAGGTCTGAAAATTTTTTAATATTAGCATCTACAGTCATTATTTTTAAAACTGCATTATGTGTTTCTATTGTTGGATTCAAAAGATTGGTTTATATAGTGAAAAATAATGTTATAAGTATCTTCTTTTGACTTGGTGTTCCTACCGTGGAATAATTCCATTTGCTCGTGGCTTATCTTTTTATACCTTTTTTTTTTTTAATTGAAAAAATCAGTATGCTCAGCTTTGGCATTAAGATAATTATATTTCTTTCATTACATGATATATAGAGATATTGCAAGTTTAATCTTAATTTTCTACCTAGATTTTCACAAGATCTTTAAATGTACCTTGGGCAAACCAGGACTTTTTTTTTTTAATACTTCTAGCATTAAAAATATGAGTTAATGTTATTATGCTGTCACATAGGAACTTAATACTAGTATTTTATTACTTTTTTCCATTGTCTGGAATTTTTAAAAATATTTGTTTCTAATGCAGGAGATTTTGATTTTTTAGAACAGGCCTGCAGTTCTGTTACATTGTGCCCAGTGGAAGTCTTTTCAGCCCAACTTCATGAGAAGAGACAAGGGGATGATGCGTGTGGTGTGCTAGTGATGCTAGAACTTGATTTCTTATTAGAGCTTCAGAGTTTCAAAGACTGCGTTTTCCTTAGATTTTTTGGTAATACAAAGGTTAGTATAAGGCAAGGTGGCATATATTTAAATTCAGTAGTGTTCTGGCTTTTTGCTACTTTTTAGAAAAATGCTTTATGACTATACTGCCTCAGAGAAGATGTACCCATTCATTTGTGTGGGGTTATCTTGGGAAGAGATCAGTATACTTAGGGAAAAGTATTTTCCTGTATGTATTTCCAGGCATATTCTTGACAATGTCTTGATAATGACAGAGACATAAAAATAAGGTTCCTGCAGATTTTGTTTATATGTGATGATACTTTAATCTTTCAGAAGGAATTTTTTTGTGGTTTTGTTTTGTTTTGTTTTTTCCTAGCAACGTTTTGAGATACTAAATGAAGATGATGCTTCATTTATCCTAAAAGTTACACAGACTCTTACAGATGCGCTGGTGGAATATCATCAGCAGACTGCATTAAACAAAGTAATGTAGATCTTGTGTTGGTTTTATTCTATTCATCTGCAAATTCCTATGATTGTGTGGTTTTTATTATTACAGTTTAAGTAAACTCTAATACATTTTTATTATTTCAGTTTAATTAAACACAATTGTTGTGAAGACTGTATTGTAAGTTTTGCCCATGAAATATTGGAATAGTTGTGGCAATGATAGGATAAAATTGCAGCTTCTATGTTGAGGAGCCTTAATACTTTCTGCTCAAAGATGCTTGGGGGTTTTTTGCTGCTTTTTTGTTTGTTTGTTTAATATCAGCTAAAAATCATCTTGTCTCTTATTTCCCCATGTTTTTCCTTACATCTAGGTTTTTCTGCTATTTTTGCTCCTTTTTAGTTCTAACAAGTTTTTCTCATCTCTGCTGTCCTCCTTGACACTCTTGTTCTGCATCCTATTTCTGTTCCCATTCCTCACTTCATTCAACATGTAATCAAGCATTATTGACATCAGGTTTTTCTTATTCAACTTTTGGTCCTGCTCTTCAGGCTGTTCCTTTTGAGGTCTCCTTTCTTCCTCCACTATTAGAATCCCAGTTGTTCCCCTTCTCTGTTATTACTTTTGACTGACTTATCTTTACACAGTACACATAGTACTGGGGAGAGCTGCTTTGAGGCTGCTGTGGTTGCCACTTGCATTCCCTATACGTCCAGTTTCCACTCCATTATACCATGATCTCCACAGTTTCTGTGCTTGGAATGACTTTTTGTTCACTCCCCCATTGTCAGCAGGGATGGTAGGTACTTTCCTCTTGTTGGTGATCCATTTAACATTTTTGCCATAGGAAATGTTATTCCTTATCCGTCCCAGAGTTTCTTGCAGGATTCACAGTGCTGACCAGACTTCTAATTCCCCACAACAGCTACTACTACTACTGCAGCTACTTAACTATTTTATTTAAAGGGTAATCTTCAGTGGACAATGCCAAAATGCTGGTAAGTACCAGCTAGCAAGCTGAAGAGAATCACAGTGGTGACACTTCACAAAAAAAAAATAAAATTGTTTTGTTCCATCTTCCCTCTGTTGCTTTCTTTCTGCCCCAAATGCAGTACTTTTCTGTAATAAATACCATGCCTTGAGTTCTCATTAATTATTTATTGCTTTCTACTTCATTAAACTTACTTTCACCTTATTCTTACTGTTCTCCATATAGAATGTGTTGGTATTTTATTCCTATGGAAAGAGGGCAGAATCTGATATTTTAGAAAAAAAAAATCAAGTTGTAACTGATGTAACGTCAAACCTACTAGTTTTAGAAAAGTACAATGTTTTCCTATGTTAGCGTTTTTTAGTACTCTAAACTGATCTTTCAAGTGGTAATTCTTAACTAAATCTTATACTGTAAGTGTAAAATGCTTCCTTTTTAGACCTGACAGGTTGAGAATTAGGCTCTGTAAGTATCGCTTCTTGGCCTAATACAGTGCTTTTCAGATGCAGAGTGATACCATGAACAGTATATACACACACAGAAGTTTATTACCAGCTGCATGATTTTCAAAGAAATAAATACTTGATTTTTCAGATTTGGTAGCAGAAATACTGGTCATTCATTTGGTTTAGGATCATCAAAAACATAGGAGTTTGTAATTTCAGGTGGTTGTCTTGATGACATTCTGAACACAACTTTTTTCAAACTTGTAGGACCTCTTGGGTGCTGAGTATAATGGAGAAGCAGAATTGAAATATTCCACAGAGCAATCTGATCTGACTTCAGCAGATATTAGTGATTCTGATACAGGTAACATTGCCTTTGCAGTCCTCATCATGCTTAAATATTAATCCTGAACCTTGCAAAACTTGCATAAATTTTAGTAAGGTTTTTTTTTGTTTGTTTGGGTTTTTTTTGTTGTTGTTGTTGTTGTTGTGGGTTTTTTTGTTTTGTTTTTTGCTTCTCTAAAAGCAGAGTTTAAGAGAGAATAAAGCCAGGGTCAAGTAACAAAAAAACCCCCATAAACTATTAATTTTTGTATCTTCTACAAATGTTAGAAAGGGCAGACTATTCAAAAACATTCGTCTTACTTAACTGTAGGATTTGGGGAGGAATTAAATTAGTATCAATTCTGACTTTCTTCTGCCAAGAGGCAATTGTTTCTAAGGAGGCTTTAAAAGTTTAACTCTGACCTCCAGCCATTTCCCTGTTTCTTTCCCTTCATGGTAGAGAAGAGGATTAGAGCAGTTGTAGTCCAATCAGGATGTTGGTGGAAACAAAATTATGTTGTATAGGGTGGATAACTCTATTTAATATCTAAATATTGTAGCTACTTGGCCTTGGTACTTCTAATTAATTTTATCAAAGAATCTTGGGTTTCTTTGAGGTAATTTCCTTCTTGATATAAACAAATGGTTATTTTTCTCAAGCATAGGAAGTACAATCATATGCTTGGAAAGGCAAAATATCCAGAATACTAGTGAAGCTATCTTGTATGTTGTGGTGTTTTTTTGTTTTTTTTTTTTCTGTGCTCTGTCAATTTTCTTTTTTTCTAGCAAGTTTAGCTTTTGAAAACTTCAGTTAATGCGATGCTAATAACAAAGATTGCCATGACTGCAAGTCATATATGAGACTTGGAACTTCTGGTTCCTTTTTGTAAGAATAATGAAAATGGCTTTCATTCACCTCTCCACTGTTGTTTCTACAGATTTTCTGTAAATGGAAAGCGTTGTTGATTCTCAGTTGTATGAAAATGTAGCAAAGTCAGATGTGAACCTTGCCAGCAATGCTACTGTGCCATACTGGAAATGCTTGTTTTGAAAAGCTCTATTTACAGCAATAGATAATGAAGACTTTACAGATTCTTCTCTCACTGAAAAGCAATATTTCTCTTCTTTAAGACTATTCGAGCAACCAGTCAGCTAAGCAGTCCTTATCAGTAAATGAAGATGATGAACTCCAAAACTTTTCAAGTGGTTCTTCAGAAATAGCATATGAGAACATTACTGCTGAATTTTTGAACAGTGTAAGAAATATGAACGTTGAGGAAGTTGCTGCTACTCTACACAAAATAGCAGCAGCAAATCCAGCTTTCAGAGGTAATTTATGTATACATGCATACACGCAGGCACAACCACACATATGAAAATGTACATAATAGTTTTCTTAGCTCTGTGAAATATTAAGGACTATATGGGTGAAAGAACTTGGAGGTAGTAAAGAGAGGTGAAGAGACTTCTTTTTCCTCTAACTTTTGCGGGACCCCGTTTAGGAATGGTAATTCAAAATGGCTGCCTTCCCATGAAGGTGTTAATAATTCCTGAATTTCTTTTTAAATTCTTTTCTCAATTGTGCGTAGTAACATTTACATGGTGAGAGATAGCTAACTAAAATCAAGCATATTGTTAGAAAAAAGGAGAATCTCTTGTCTGTGATAAAACTGGTGAAACACTGGTTTTGGGAATGTCAACATCAAAGATATTTTTACTTAGTGATTCCTGAAGGAGCTGTACATGCATGGTAACATAGAAATAATAATGAATCAGAGACAAGTAGTCTTCCTCTTGCTTACAAATTTCTAATAATGTTCAGGTTCTAACTCTTCCCACATCTCCAGTCAACTGCTGCCCTTTCTTCAGAAGCTTCCTGTGTGAATTTCTAAGCTTCTCGGAGTGTGTCTAGGACCAAGAGGGTAAAAAAAAGAACGCTGAAGATGAGTACATGGCAGAGGAGCTTAAGATACTCTTTGCCTGAGTGCTCACTGTAGAACTGGAGAGACAGCAATCCATGTCATAACTTCTCCTTTCATGTGTCTGTGTGTGTGCACAACTGGGCAAGAGTATCTGTTCAGAATGGAAGTTCTGGGCAAACTGACAACATATAACAATTAGCTTTTTGCATGGTTTAAACTCTTCCACGAGTATCACCTGGTCCTATGGACCTCCAGAACAAAGTGATTAATTTACTGATAGTAGTGATTTCTCCCATAAAGCTTCTTTTGCAACCTGAAAATTTGTGAATGGCAAGTGTGGTTTTATATGTATTTCTCTCTCCCTCCCTCTCTCTCTTTTTTTGTTGTGTGTTGAACACACTGCTTTCTTACTGCCTCATTCTGTGTCGTGTCCTGTTCCACACCCCCCATCCCCCCCCCATTTGACAGGGAAGAGAAAAGGAAGAACAAAAGTGAGAACACTCATGGGTCATGATAGAGAGTTTAATAAGTGAAGGGAAAAGGGCGGAAGGGAACAAGTGATGCAAAGATGATTGCTCAGTGCTTCCCATAAGCAGACTGATGCCTAGCCAATCTCCAGATGACAGCCACCCGCTTGCCTCCACAGTTTTTATTGCTGAGCATGATGGATGGAATATGCCTTTGGCCAGCTTGGGTCAGCTGTTCCAGCTGTGTCCCTTACTAGTCTTTTTCCAATCCTTCTGTGAGGCTGCAGTGTGGGAAAGAGAAAGCCTTGAAGCTGTGCAAGCACCCATTAGCAACAGCCAAAATACTGCTCTGTTATCAGCACTGTTTTGGCCACAGATCCAAAATGCAGTGCCATACAGGCTGCTATGAGGAAAGTTAACTCCATCTCGGCCAAAACCAGTACAGGATTCCAGATGATTTTTGAAACCAACAGCTTCTTTTGGACAGATGAGGAGCAACTGTTTAGAAAAGCAGGATAGGAATTAGTAGACACCTGGAAAAATATGGTCTGCTTAGAGTGGTTGAGGGGTAATAAATGTGGCTTTTAGGAAAAGAAATCCTTCATTGCAGACTTTCTGGAGTTGTCTGAAAGGCATCAGCAAAGGAGTCAGATAAAGATGATCCAGTTCATATAGTCTGTTTGGAATTCCAAGAAGCTTTTGATAGATACCACCATCAGAGGCTTTTAAGGGAAGTAAGTGGCTGTGGGAAAAGAGAGAAATCCTTGTGTTGTTTAATTAATAAACAGATAGCCAATGGACAATTACTTTTGATGTCTCTGGATGGCAAATTTTTGTGATATGATATTATTCAAAACAGTTAAAAGTGTTGGTTGGCTGATGAATTTCAAAAGCTCTTCATCAGATCAGTGGAAATACCAACTTGTCAGTCAGAAGAATATATCAAATACAAGGAATTAAGGAAAGAGTGGAACACAAGATGAGAATCATCATTTTGCTGTTGCATAAACTTTTACTTTGCCTGTATCTGGCATAAGGCATATATTTCTATTTCCCTTATTTCAGATAAAGGGCTTTATTGCCAAAAAAGATTTAGAGAAGGCAACAAAATACGGGAATGTCTTTCACGTAAGAAGCAATGGAAAGCTGGGACTTCTTTTGGCCTGGAAAAGAGATGACTGGGGTATTATAACAGAGATCTATAAAATCATGAGTGGATAGAAATCATAGAAAATCCTATTATTTCCTATCTCTTTTGATCCACAAACTTGGAGTAGAGAGGGAGTCCAACTTCAAAATGGACAGAAAGAGATGGTTCTTCATGTGGTAATAGGTGGATGATCTGTGGAACTCCTAGCAGGAGGATACTGTGGATACAAAAATATTACATTTGTCCTTGTCTTCATGGTCTGGGTAAGTGTTTGGAACAGGGCTGCTGAGAAATTTGCCATATCAGACTTGGAACTTTCCTGAGCTGAAGACTATTAGAGATTGGGAGAACATAGTATTCCCACGCACCACCACGCCTCAGCCACACTTACCCTACTGTTACTCTTCCCTTAATATTTGGTTATGGGTGCTGAATTCTTATGATTACCATTTAAGTTGCCCCTGTGTTTCTTCTCCTCTCCCCACGCTGAAGTTATAGACATTAGTTCCATTAAAGCAATGTGGCTTTCTTGCTTGTGTTCAGAAGAGGACACTTTAGTTTATTGTTACAGTGATAAAATCAAGCACTTCTGATCATGTTTTCCTGATTATCAGCTACAGATCTTTGAAAGTCAGAGGCAGTAGAGAAGTGAGACAGAACTTTTAACTCAACCAGTACAGCTGTTCACAGCAGTATACCGTTACAGTTTCCAGGCATATCCTGATTGTTAACAGTTATGGTATTTTTCATTTAATAAGAAAGATCCAAACTCATGTCAGCATCTAAATGTTTCAGTTTAACTTGTGCTTTTAAATTTGTACTTTATCATCAAACCATTTATTTTCTCTGTGTGTGTATTTGTTTGCCTTTAACTAAGGAATTGATATTCCGAATGTTATAAGGATCCTGACTGAAAGTGGAACTCTGAGAAGACCAAGCAATGGCAGCACATGGTGACATGGTAGTTAATAGAGTTAATCTGGCAATGTTGACTTTCTGTAAGTTTTAGATTTTTGTTTTACTTAATATGAACTGATTGTGGCTGATTTTGCTTTGTTCAAATTTTGTGCAGTGTTATTTTAATTAAATTAATACTTGCTTTTGAGATTCTTATTTATTTCTCCAGTTAACCAAAATGTCTATATTTGTCGAAAGGTTGTAAAGCTCATGTTCTTTCTTTCCATGTTAAAATGTACTTTTAAAACAGGTAACTGTTGATCTTCTTGCTATCATTAAATTCTGTATGTCGACAGTCTGATCTTTTCTTATTGTTGGCTCTTTTACAAAGAATTATCAGCAGAAGGAACTACTGCAGTCAGCAGTACAGATTCATCCTACAACCAATACTCAGAAGTTATTCAAAAGCTTTTGTAATCAGAAATTTCCTCACATATAAGGATTATGAATAGGTCTCCATATTTTTTTTACAATAAAGATTTAAAAAAAATAATAAAAAGTTGGTGTTCTCACTCTTATTCTGAGTTGAGAAGTGCCTAGATTATAGCCAATTTAAGAAGTCTAGATAATTGGAAGCTGTAGTAAAATCAACAGAGGTTGGCTATGCTTGCAAATTCAGAGATATGTCCCAGGAGATCTAACCAGGCTATGGTTAGGAGGCACTGATGTTTACCACAAGAGGATCTTTCTATCTTCCATTATCCCACCAGTATGAGAATGAAATGAAAGCTGGCTTATCCTGTCCTTTTAACATGAACTTTTTTTCCAACTGAAGTAGTTGTGGTTTTGACTGAATGTAGGGTCAATATATTAATGACTACTACAGGATGATGAAAAATGTTTTGGGTGGTTACAAGTTGGTGAGGTGGGGGTATTAAAAATTAAATTGTGTAATTAAAATTTGCTTCCTACTTGTAATGTTGGATGGCATTCAGTGGTTCTAATTAAAGCTCTTCAGCTTTTCAGCCAAATGCTGGTATACTATAGACATGCTGGGGCCAGATGGTAAATGAACCTTTTAATGTTAACTTTTTTTTCCTATTTTTTGGGGGGGAGAGATCTGGATGGAATTGAGAATCCTCATCCTGTTGGTTTCACATCTTCATATCATGGAATGCAAGACGCCATAAAAATAAGGTAACAAAGCAACAAAACTGGTTAGTTTTGTTCTATGAACAGACACAGGAATGAAAACAGTTCAGTGACAGTTAAAGAAATTAAAATGTAAACTGCTGCTTCAAAGAAATTGTGAAGAATTTCTACAATGTCTCTAAATATATTCTTGTCAGAAGCAGAGATTCAACTAGAGCTTTTACAGCTTGTTCACTCTATAAAAGGGACAATGTTAATGCCTGCTTTGTGAAGATGAACTTGATCAGTAAAAAATACCTTTTGGTTGATATGAGATTCTGAATTGTGTTCCTGTAATAGAGAAAAGAAAAACAGAAACATCGTTTTGTTTGCTTATTTATTTTCAAAGTGCTGAACATTCTATTAATTAAAATAATAAACTCAGAATGTTCACCTGTTGTAAATAGCCATCTCTGGGACAGCTTCTTATGTTCTTTTACTGTGGAATCATTCTTTGTGTAAATAAAGTTGAAATTAAGTTGGAATTACTTGGATTTGAGTATTTTTTTTCCTTCGGTGCAGGAGGACCATGCTGGAAATAGACAAGCCTCTGAATTTATAGCACACTGATACAAAATCATTTGAATGATATGCTGCAGAGTGCTGCTGAACTTGTCAAAGACAGCTGAGAAAACTGAAGTGCACAAAAATCATACAGTGTGTGCTTCTGGAAATGTTTTTTGAGAACATGGTCTAGCATCGTCTATTCAGTTATACAGGTTTTTTTCCCCCTTTTTTTTCGGTGCAAATAGAAACTCGAACTATAATTTTCTTCTTGTATCTGCCTGTGTTTTGTGATGACTTTGTATATTCTTATACTAGTGCAAAATTGTGTTTGTTCCAAAAGTTTTAAGGATGCCATGCCACCTTTGCAAAGTAAGGAAAAAAGGCATTTTCTTTCCTAATGATGCTTAAACAATGTTGCTGTCTGTATTCAATGTTATACGCATTGACTTTTTTTCCCTCACAGTAACAGCAAACCAGACATCTAGCGTAACTGGAGAATTAATAGAATTAAGCAACGGGAATCAATCTCTAACAAAAAAAAAACATATGAAACCTGTACTCCTCTTAGAAGGCAGAGAGTGGAATGGAGAAGGGTTTTCCCAGGTGACTGGATAGGAAATGAAGAGCTGTCAATGTGCAACAGAAGTCTTGCTGTCTGATGTCAGTTGTGATGATCTCTGTTCTGGGCAGATATGGAAACATCCTCCTCTTTTGTTGCTTCCTGCATCTTCCAGGATTTGGCTCTTGTCCTTTGTCTTTAGGAATCCATTACCCTTTTTGAAGCAGCAAGCCCCGTACTGCCAATATGATTATACAGTGTGCCCAATGGTCTGATACTGCATGTGAAACCTGAAATGCTACTGCCGACTCTGAGTTGCCTTCATCAAAATTATGATCTCTTCTAAATGTTTTCCAAGTCTATAAACCCAAATCTTGGTATTTGTTATATTCATGCATTCTTGTTGGAGGAAATGAGATACAAATCAAGAGCTAAAGTAGCTGGGCTCAAAGAAAGCATGAAGGTGAGCCTATTACTACAAGTGAGAAGCGTGAGCGTAGACATGTTTGACTCCAGTAATTAAAATGATGTAATGCCTTTTCTGCTGGGATGCTGACATCCCAAAAACGCTCTTAAATTTTCAACACCCATTCATGTGGCTCTCCATCAAAGCAGTGCAGTGTAATTACTTCTGTGACCTGATTGAATTTTTCTCCTGGCTTTGTTGAAGCAGGACTTTCTGACAGGGCCTGAGAGGGACAGAGCAAGACCTGGAGGTCACTTCACAGCTACTTGACCCCCCCAAAGCATCTCTCTCCATCTTAGAAACTATGTTAGGCTCCAAAGTGTATCTCTGATGTCTTATGATGGGGAAAAAAACCAAACCTCCTGCAGCTGTTGCTGCCTACCTGTTCAACAACAAACTGCTCTACTGTACATACAAAAACTGAAGATTGTTTAACAGATTCTTTTGCTCATGAAAAAAAATCCACAAAGATGCTGAGGGCTAGAGCACCTCTCCTATAAGGATAGGCTCAGAGGGTTGGGGTTGTTCACCTTGAAGAAGAGGAGTCTGAAGGATATTTAAAAAAACGTTTCACGGTGAGGGTGATGAGACAGCGGAGCAGGATGGATGCCCTGTCCTCGAAGGGGATCAAGGGGCTTTGGGCAACCTGGTCTAGCGGGAGGTTTCCCTGCCCACAGCACGGGGTGGGAATTTGATGATCTTTGAAGTCGCTGTTTGTGATTTCTCCATAGAAGCGGGGCAAACCTCCTGTACCGCCTTTTTCAGAACAGCACTAGAGACCGAACCGCTCCCGGTTACGAATCCAAACCTTTTCGCCTTTCTCCCGCAGCCGCAGGATGCCCGGCGCTCGTTACCGCTCCCTGCCCCCGCCGCCCCTGCAGGGGGCGCCACCGGCCGGCTGGCGGCGGAGTGGGCCGGAAGCGCTCTCCTTCCGGCGGCTGCT
>VZRU01020046.1:8119-30134 GCA_013398155.1 Pedionomus torquatus | reverse complement strand
AAGTTCCCCTAATTAATTACTGCTCTGGTAAAATAAACAAATTAGATTTTGAAAAAATCCTCTTACTGATTCCTAAGCTTCTTGCCACCATTTCATTTTGGGTCTCTCCTTGATGGTAAAGGACACATCACAGCATCTGGTTTTCTTTATGCACATGGGTTGTAACAACATGGGGCCGGACGTGGCCGAGATGGGCTGGCATGTGTTGAACGTCAACGTGTGGCCACGGGAAGCGAGGGAAAGAGCAGGGCGTGGGTTGGTGGATGGGGCTGGGGATGTTCATCCTGGATCCAGGTGCCTCCACGGGCTCCATTGAGAAGGGTTACAGGATGTCGGATCTGTTATTGACACAGCAGAGAACAAGAAATCACAGTAAAGGTGGATGGAGCGGAGGTCTGGGTAGTGTCTTTTCTCTGTTTTTATATTTCTTTTTATGAATAGCAGACTTTTTGGAAATGGAGATTCGGGAGAGACAGAAGATATTCATAAATTCATGTTGAAATTCTGTGGGCTGGAGAAAAGGTGGGAGAAAATTTCTGGGGAAAAAAATGAAACATTTCCCTGCAACGTTCCCGAGGCAGGTCTGAAATGTCAACAGATTTCCTTGGATATTTCCAAATATGACCTTTTTGTTTGAAAATTACATGCTCTCTTTGAAAACAAAATCCTTATGTGCAAAGGGAAGGCAATAAAGGGAGGAGGGAAATGCCCTCAGAAGGAAACAAAACCAGCAACTGAGCAGAAAGGGACTGCTACGAGCTGAGCCAAAAGGACATTTCTTGTTCTCTGATTTCTTGCTGAAAAGGCTGAAAAAAAAAAAAAAAAAAAACAAACAAAAAACAACCCATAAATAAATTAAAAAAAAAAAAATAAAAAACCACCCCAACCCAATAAAAGACCCCAAACCCCTTTGGTCTTTCCAATCTACTTGAACATACTTCTGTCACCGCTTTCCAGCCCCTGTGTTTTTGGATTCGGCTTCTCTTTGGCTGTCCCTCAGGAGATCCATCTCTCTCTCACTCTCTCCCCCTCAGGCTGGGGCCGTGCAGGTTGACAGAGAGGAGCCAAGAGCCTTGTCCAAACCCACTCGCCTCCAGCCCTTGGATGGCAGGAATCTCCCCAGGGTCGTGTCCTCCCGTGCTCCTCCGTCCTGCAAGCAGCCACATTTATTTAAACAAAAGGGGGAAAATGTTGCTCCTCGATCCCTCTACACCCTTTCCGAAATGTCAAAGCAAGAAGAAGCCATTGGTTGTTTTTTAAGCAGCTCTGGGCAGCTTCTCAGAAACCGTTGACAGTTACAGTGGCTCAAAACGGTGGGATGTTTCTAGATTTACTCGAGGGGGGGTGTCTTTTCCCAAGTCCAGCGGCGCCACCGTCTACTTCAAGACATACGGGTAAGCTTAGCGAACCCATCCTAATTTGAACGCCAAAGCAGAAGGGATCGAGCCAACAGATCTGGCAACCTGTCAGCTGCGAAACAGCCAGAAACATACCGAGTGAAAATATTTTTGTAGTCACAATATCAAGCCCACCCATTGAACGTGTGTCGGGTATTTTCCAGCACTGCTGAAAGCTCTCTCTTTGCTTTTATTTTTAGATGAAAGGTGATTTTGGTCATGTTATTTCACTTTTTTTGGACATTTCATAGTAATAAAAGGGTTTTATTTCCCAGTGTTTAGCCTTCTTTTAAAGCAGGACTTATGATTTGCTGCAGTAACTGAAATGTCATTGTCTCAAAGGTCATCATTTGGCTGGTCTTCAGCCAGAGAGTCCAGGAGCTTGGTGTATCTACCTGTGTTAGCACATGAGTAGACTGGCAGATCTCGGCTCACAAGCCCCGAGCAATCTTCCCATGAGCAAGTCCCTGCTCCTGTGAGCAGGATGAGCCTTTTGAAAGAAAACTCCAGCTCAGAAGTCAGGATCACACTCTTTGAGCTGGTCAGCTGAGATGTTTCCTGGTGGGTATATGGCAAAACACAAAAACCCCAAGCAGGATCCAGCTCTTTCCATTCAGAGGTCTCCAGCAAAGGTGTCCCATGTCTGCTGGGCTCCTGAGTCCCCATTACAGGTGGCAGGCAAGGTGTTTGTTGTCAACAGGCTGGCTTTGGACACCTTGGACACCACCACAGGTATGACGCAGGTAATCTGTGTCTCCTGGAGCAGCAGCTGAAGGTCACCAGGACTATCTCAAACAGCACTAGGTGACCATGTCTGAACACTCAAATCCCACCCCATTAACAGCTTTGAGTATCTCCATTGGCTGTAAAGAGAGCTTGGACACCCAGGGTGCTTGTAAAGACTTCAGTCTTCCTAGGGTTTGGACTGAGTGGGGAGTAGAGGAACATTCTTGCTACGCTACCTGTCTGCTGCCAGTCCTGCTCTCCGCTTGCGTGCTCAATGTTTAATGCCTCCCTGCACAGCCAGACTGATGAAATAATCACGTTGCAATGTGCCAGCTGCTGCTCAGACTCTTGCAAACCTTAGGCCAGCCCACCAAAGCTCTGAAGTCCTTTACCATTTCTTTCCGTCTAAGTAACAGGCAGGAAAAAAAAAAAAAAATAATAATTCCAGATCTTCAATAGGTAACTGGGGAAAATCTGAATATTGTTATTGAGCCGGATGGTGCAGATGGGGTGGTCTCCAAATACAGCCGTTGCAATGACTCAGGGCTCAACTGTACAATGCTCTTTTAGCACATTTAGGCAATCAGATGCCATCTACAGTGGGACCCCATCACGATGATGAAATGTGACACATCACCCCCTCTTCTCTGTGCTCCCCTTCTACTTCTGGAGTCCTGTGTCCAGCTCTGGAAGCCTCAACAGAGAAAGGACATGGACCTGTTGGAATAGATCCAGTGGAGAGCCACAAAGATGTTTAGAGGAATGGAGCCCCTCTGCTGTGAGGACAGGCTGAGAGAGCTGGGGCTGTTCAGCCTGGAGAAGAGAAGGCTCTGGGGAGTCCTTAGAGCAGCCTTCCAGGATCTGAAGGGAGCTCCAGGAGAGCTGGAGAGGGACTCTTGGTTAGGGAGTGGAAAGACAGGACAAGGGATAACAGTTTTATATTGGAAGAGGGGAGATTTAGATTGGATCTTAGGAAGAAGTTCTTTGCTGTGAGGGTGGTGAGGCACTGGAAGAGGTTGCCCAGAGAAGCTGTGGCTGCCCCATCCCTGGAGGGGTTCAAGGCCAGGCTGGATGGGGCTTGGAGCAACCTGGTGTGGTGGGAGGTGTCCCTGCCCAGGGCATGGGGCTAGAACTCAATGATCTTGAAGGTCCCTTCCAACTCTAACCATTCTATGATTCTATGACTGTAGCATATACTGCTTGATCCACCTAAGCCTTTCTGAGCACACCGTCATGCTGAGCAAAGCCGTCTTCTCTATCCTTCTATTTGTTTCTTTCTCTGTAGCCCATTGCCTTCTGTCTTAGATGGCAAGCTCAACACCTAATACAGTTTGAGAGACCACCTGGAGCCCTGATGTCTTGCAGCATCCACCCTTGTGTGTTCACAAGGCTTTTGCAGGTGGGCTGAATACGCCCAAATCTTAGGAAGAGTCCCAGGCTGTGTTTTCTGGCTGGTGTTTGTGATGTGACAGTGCTATGTGGGCAACACAGGCAGTAAACACAGCACTGAAAAGCAGTGGTAAGATGTGACCTGAGGGCAGCCAAAAGGGCAGAATATTCATCTGGGTGTACCAGCTGGGTCACTCCAGATCTGGCCCAAAATCCACCGGCTGGCATCCTCAATTAATCGATCTTCCATTCAATCCAAACAAGTGTTTAGTTTTAAAGTTTCCATTCAAATGACAGACCTTCGTTTCTATTCACTCTTTTTCTTCCCAACCCCAAAAGAGACCTTTTGTATTCTGTTTCCCTCTCTAGTACACTAAATACATTTGGAGTGCACTAAATTAATTTGGAAACGTGGCTCTCACATAACTTTGACGATCCCAGACTTGGCTCTCTCTTTGGAGAACTTCCTGGTTCAGTATTCCTGGGAACCCTGAGACACATCAAGGAATATTCCATATACCAAATGTAGAGATTGGGGAACATCCACCCAGGCTACATCTACGTACCAGTCTGGAAAAAAAAGGTGTCTTCCCACCACAGTATCTGGTCGTTGTGTCACATGGTGATTTTGATGGCATCCAGATGGAAGGGATCTTCTCATCGCCACATCATCACTGCTCCTTCTCTTTTGAAATTAGAGAGGGGGGAAATGAATTTTCCTGGATTTCCAGCAGCACCAACCGAGGAGAATGAGAGGTAATAAGTACTGGACAGCTGAACATGCAGAGAGCAAAACCACAGAGGGGGGGTTTGATTGAGAATGCATCTGGCAGACAAGGTAAGGATGGTATACCAAGCGGGGATCAATTAGCAATGATAAGCTAGAAAGGACTGATTAATTCTGCCTCATGCAAGGACTGAGGGGTGTTTGGCCAATGCCTCCACGTTTGTGTGCTTTAGCGGCTCCTGAATTCAGCCGTATTAGTTCTGCAACGCCTAGATGCATTGCCTGCAAAAGCGAGGGTGAAAAATGAGTGGCAGCTATTAAATCTCCCGGGGTTTGGTACAAAGCGTGGTTCGTTTCCAAGGTCAACACGGCACAGGTGAAAACGTGGGGAGCACTGGTCCCCGGCAGGCGATTGGTTGTGTGGGAGCCCCAACCGAGTCATTACATCGCAATATCCGCAACGGGTCTGTCAGCGGCGGCGGTGACGAGATGGACAAGTCGGGGTGCTTTCTGTATGGGACCCATTGTTTAGCGAACCAGAGGGCCTTCCTCTTCGGTTAATGGGTCAGCAAACTCTGTTGCTTTAACGGTTAATCATCTACTTACATTGTTCAACAAGCAAACCCCGGGCAGATAATGCTCCTTGCCTACGGTTCATGTGACAGGCCGGCTTCCCAGCTGTGAGCGGGGAAAGTATTTGACACGGGGAGAATAAGGGAGAGGGGAAACGCCAGGCTGCAAGGCTCTGACTTCAAACTGGAAACAAGGTGACCAATAATATAGAGTAATATAGAATAATATAGAATATTCATCGCATAAATGCATAGATGTGTGCATACACCCAAGTACGGGCACGTGCACATGCAAAAATACATGTATGAACACACACACAGATCCACATATAATAAATATTTCAAACCCAGACCATTTTCCAGCAGTTAAATTAGCTGACTATCAGATGTCACACAAATGGCTGCAAGCTGATAGGCAAAATTCACTCCAAGTTTTTTTTAAGTAGCGTGTTGTAGTGAGGGCCATCATCATTCAGGATTCCTGAGTCCCAGTAGTGTCTCTTATTCAGATTATTGAACATCACACAACTTTATCATTCTGGATCCCAAACTTGTACCTCCCACCCTTGCACACTGTGCTGTCTGAACATCCAGCAGAGATGTTGTGGACCTTGGAGACCAGTGGCACAATTCTACCAAGTGTCATTTTGGAGGTGTCTCTTGCTTAGCCGTGTCTAAGACACCACAGTGGGAGCGCACCACTACTTTGAGTCTTAGAAGAAGTCATTTTACATTGAAAGGGTTATTAAGCGTTGGAACGGGCTGCCCAGGGGAGTGGCTGAGGGACCATCCCTGGAGGTATTCAAAAGAAAGGTTGACATAGTGTTTAGTGACATGGTTTAGTGATGGGGTAGAGAGGGGTTGTGGTTTTCATTTTTTATTTTGTCAGATTTAGATTGATGGTTGGACTAGATGATCTTAAAGGTCCCTTCCAACCTAGACAATTCTATGGTTCTGTGATTCTAGGTACCTGGAGTCATCCAAATGAGAAGAACTTGTCAGGGTCAAGGCAGGAGTCACTGGGTGCAATTTTCTGATTTACTCTTTTCAGGTGATCAGACTGCACAATTATGTCTTGACCTAAAAACCTCTGTCTCTATGTGACAGGGATAAATATGTACATCATCTGGTTTAGAGTGATGGTGATTTCACTCCAAGCTCCCCTAATTTGTGAAAAGTTTAATTCTATGTGTGAAATTACATGTAAACTGAGAATCCAGCCCCACTCTAATAAGATGGTCATCTCCAGAGAATGATTGTGTCCCTTCCCAAAACAGGTGTCTCTGAGCTGATGGGAGGAATCACCCACCACCAATATGCAGGGGAGATGTCTTTTATAACTACCCTTGACACATTCCCGTCTCCTTGAGTAGGATGCACGGCTTTCTGATCTGCTAAAGCACACAACCAGGCAACCCAACATGGAGAAAACCTGACATTTACCACAAGATGAGAAAAGACACACCTCAGACAGTAACATCTAACAGTCCAGACAAAAGACCCCCCAGGGCGGTCTTGAAATGCTTGTGACTCAACATGGTCAATACTCCAAGTCCTCTTAGGAACAATGGCCTTGACTTTGTGTCATCATCTAGAGTGGTAAGAGGTAATAGGAGAATGGTCTGCAAACACTTGGAGTGTTTGTTCCTCCCCGGAGGATACTTGTCACTTGGGAAGTACTTCCAGCCTTCCAGGGCATGGATGGCTAACCTTTGAAGTAAAGGTCCCCTTCCTGTCTGGAGAGGCACACCAGAACCACAACCTTACCAGATTTTTGGGTCGTTAAGCAGCGAGCCTTGTGCTGGATGATGGGGAGAGGTCATGGCCACCAGATCAGAGAAGACGATCGGTGGTAGAAGTTTGTCCCTGTCTCTAGGGAAGAAATGTGCTTAACTTGCACCCTAAAAACGAGGAGAATGGGACAGTCTCCGTAAGAAAGTAGACAGAGATAAACACAGATGGCCTGAGCTGATGTAAATCTTCTTGCCCTGGTTTCAGACGTGGGCTCCTCCACTTGCCCCTGTGCCAGGGCTTTCTGCACTCCTGAAGGACCTTTGCGGGACTGTGCCCGCAGCCCAACTACTCCAGGTGATCCCATTGCCTTGGACAAAATAACTGACCCCGCTGTGGGCGAAGGGTAACAAGGAGACAGACCTTCTCGGGGAGGTCTGGGACAATGAGGCAGGGACCTCTCTCACCCTGTAGTCCTGGACTTGACCTGTTTCAGCACTCTCACCTCATCCCAGCATGGGAACCCACACGTTCTTCCTAGCAAAAATAAGCCTTGAGGTGTCTCAGGCTTTCTGCTGCTTGAAAAAAGGATATGTCTCCACTAGAGAGGGTCACAGGACAGCGGGTCCTGAAAAAGGATCTGTGAAGGACAACGGAGGAATAGGCTTGTTTGGTGTAGGGGAGACCAAGAAATGATGGGGTCACAGCTGGGAGAGGGAGGGAACAAAGCACTCACGTAGAAGGGAGGCAACAACAGGCTCTGAATGCGGTGACACAGGTTGGAGTTAAACATTAGTGGGACCCGTCTGCTGGCCCGTCTGGCAGCGACATGGACCAGGCTCAAGCGTGAAGGGGTCACTCAGAAAACACCAGCCTGGGCCTCCAACCCCAGGAACCTGAGGACCTCCAGCAAAATGCTCAGGTGCCCAGCGAGCTAAAACTGCCCCGCTCACCAAGGCAAAATAGTCAAGGCAAAGCCAACAAGACAGAAAAACAAAGCAACACTCAAAATCCCACCCCAGCATGAAAAATTAACCTGTGCAAAATAAACACAGTTCACACCTGCCTCTTTGTTCCCCTCTATTTTAGCTCTGCTCCTCTCCATCCAGTGCCAACACAACCTCCTGCCTTTGGGATCCTGCCCCCATGAAGGGCACCTGTGATGAACGGGTTGTTTTGTCTTCCCAGCCTTGGCTACCAGGCTTGTATTTTTTAACTGGGACGCCAGTAAAATCCTGGAAACAACCTGCCTGTGGAGGTCATTCAAGGCAGACTTTTGCCCAGAGGAGTCCAGGTGGATGTGATGTTTTCCCAGGGCAAGAGCAACAGAAGGGATAAAATTCTGAAAACCTTTTCTCCAGTTTGGCCAGTTACAGCTCAGTGAGAACCACCCCTCCCTTTGCCAAGGGCCCTAACTCATGAAATTCAATTCAAATTCAAATCCCACCTCATTTTCTGCTGATGACTTCTGCAAGGTACAGAAAAAATGGAGCTGTTCAGCCTGGAGAAGAGAAGGCTCCGGGGAGACCTTAGAGCAGCCTTCCAGGATCTGAAGGGAGCTCCAGGAGAGCTGGAGAGGGACTCTTGGTCAGGGAGTGGAGTGATAAGACAAGGAGTAAAGTTTTTTAATTGGAAGAGGGGAGATTTGGGTGAGATATTAGGAAGAACTTCTTTGCTGTGAGGATGGTGAGGGTCTGGAACAGTTTGGAACAGGGAAGATGTGGCTGTCCCATCCCTGGAGGGGTTCAAGGCCAGGCTGGATGTGGCTTGGAGCAACCTGGTGTGGTGGGAGGTGTCCCTGCCCATGGCAGGGGGGTTGGAACTGGATGATCTTCAAGGTCCCTTCCAACTCTAACCATTCTATGATTCTATGATTTTTAATAGTATACCTGCCTGCGGGTCACTCTGCTGCTTCTTGTGAAGAGTCTCCAGTTTCCCCATCTCACTGGTTCAGAGCTTGCTTTCTCCTTTATGCTCTCTGAAAGAGTGGAAACTAAAATGCACCGTCAGGGAAGAGGGAGGCTGATAGTCCCCCGTCCCCCCCCCAAAAAGGCCACTGCAGCTCTGCGCAACTCAGCACAAGCAACCAATAGGTCTTTCCTCACTCAAGTCTCTTTTTCCAGCAGATCCAAGGTGTTTGCCGCATTGACTGTTAGGTAAAAAAAAAAAAAAAAAGCAAAAGCTTCAGAGTTTAAACTCCCATTTACAATGTAATTGCTCTTTACAATGCGATTAGGGTTAAAATAGCTTGAGTAAAGCTATTGACATTGATTCCCGGTGGTTCCCCTTCTGAATGTCCACCACTTTCCTGTAGCGAATGGTTTTATTTTATTGCTTCCTAAGTGTTCCACGTGAGCTCGGGGACTGTCAGTTCCATGGCCAAAGGCAAGGCTGGCAGCAGCCCAGGGCAGCTCACTCATAGCTAGCCAGGGGACTGCTGGCGACAGAGCTCACATCCAAGAAAATGGTGCAAAGGATGAAGAACCACCTCCAGGTCCCAGTTGTGGGACCAGCTTGGCTGTTTCCTTCTCATTCACCACTGCCTTTAGAGCTCTACTGACCCTGAGAAGTGTTTGGATTAACCTCCACCGTAAAAGCGTTGCAGGATTTGGCTGCACATTAAAGAACCTAAATTTTGGTGCCTACATCAGGATGAGTTGCTTAACCACAGGTACCACATTGAGTTGCTTAGCCACAGGTACCTACTGCCATCTAAAATGCTCTGTGGGATGCCCCACCAGCCCCCAGCCACCACATCTCAATGATGGACACTTCAGCCTGTTTCTTTATGTTTCTCCAAAATGGTCATATCACGACATTGGACCACGTGCACGTGTCACAGGTTGGGTGATGTGTTTGGGAACATTTGTCCGAGCTTTTTGTTGTTGCACGAAATTAGTTACATGTGTGTATCTGGAGGAAAGGACCAGAATATGTACATGAGTATGTAGGTTTTGGCTGGGCACTCTTATCTTTCCCATTTCTGGGGAAAATGTAATATTCCCACCCCCAGCCCAGGGGTGGCCACCCTATCTGGGTACCAGGAGATGCTCTGTGCCATTCTGCTTGCCCTCAGGGGCGGAGAACACACCCCAGCTTGTTCTATCTAGTGGTGCAGATGTCACCAGAGGGTCCTAGCTCAGGCTGTTGGACCACCATTGCGTTGCCAAGCACTGCCACCAGCCTGGCATCCAGGAGTTCAAAAACGCGGTGTGACGTTTTAAAATTGCTGCAGTTGTTCAGGTGTGACGTGCAGCGTTCACCCCGGGGTTCCTCCTGCTGCCCGCTCCCCATCACCCATCTGCCCTCCCCTCCTCTCCTCTGTTTCAGCTGTTGCTAAACCTTGATGGGGAGCAGGAGGGAATGAATCTACTCTTTCTCCTCCCCTTCCACAGCTGGTGGCACTGAACCAGAGAGGCAGAACCTGTCCCGTGCCAGGGCACCTCGGGGGATGGAGGGGAGTGCAGAGCTGCCAGCACGCAAGGGCATTTTGGCACTCGTGAGAGTGCGTGTGTGTGTGTGTGTCAGGGCATGCAAACCACTCCTGGCCTGTAAATCATTGTCAGCCTTCACACATATCAGGCCATAGTTCAGGGACTAACCAACGAAGCATCCACTCTCAAACATGCCATCACGGCGCTGATTTACGAGCAGCCGCACCACAGCTCTCCCAAAACCGTTCCTCCTGCAGGTTCAGAGGGGTCTCAGGCTCCGGGGGGGGAACAACACATTTTCAGGTGCTTCTGTGGGCGAGAGAAGATGCAGCTTTGTCGCATTCAGATGCCTCACGCATGGAAAACGCTGGTTTCACCAGCAAAGGAATGAGAGAGAGCACCTTCATTGTGTCTCAGGAGGGACCCCGCTTGACCACTCAGCCACTACACAGTCATACTCTCATTCTTGTGGTTTGTGGGAGGTAAGGCTCCAGCAGAGCTCAGCACACCGTGGCCCATCAGCTGGATGCCATGGGTCTCCTTCAGGTTATCTACTGAGAGATTTTGTGCTTCTTAAGCCTGACAAACAGCAACGCGGATGGAAAACACAAGGACCATCATGGTCAGCTCGCATAAGTCTCTCTTAATCCCTTAACCTTTTTATCAGCCCAGACCTTCTCTTTCCTCCATTCCCACATTCTTTCTGCATCCCACCTCTGGGCTGAACAAGTGTCTCCCATCCACCCCCCCCCAACGTCTGCCCTCACCCCTAACTCAACCAGAGATCCCTACCAATCCCAATCATTCTGCCTTTCTGCAATTAACCTTAATTGCAGTCCTAACCCCAACCCAGTTAGGGCAGGGTTATGAGAGGGTTTCAGTGCACGTTGACGGTGGTGGGAAGGTGGTGGTGTAGGTGTCCCAGTAGGTCCGTGCAATCCCATTTTCAGGGAGGGGTACAGCAGCCAGGGTTCCTGCAGAACGGAGTCTCAGCGCCCTTGGTTCCCTCCACCGTGACGTGTTAAAAAGCTGGAGGCATGTGCAGCTTCCAAGTGCGTGTTTCTGCCGGCCTTTGCCGTTGGGCAGATAAAAGTAATTCTCCTCTATTTTACCCACTCGTTTTAAATCCTCAAAAATATGCATGAGTTGGCCAAGGTCTGTTGGCAACTTTAGCACGGGCTGGACCTAGTCCATCCTTCCTTCAGGTCCTGTCTTGAAGCAAAGCCATCCTGAAATTTGTAAGGGCTCATGCAACTCACTCAAGTTGCAGCAAAGCCTGGGACTGGTAGGCCAAGTTGGGAAGCACTGGAACAGGTCTACACCAGCAGATGTTTTTATAATGAAGGTTTAGCTGCTGAAGGTGGCCTTGATGCTGAAGGTAGGTGTCCTTGTATCCTTGGTCAGAAGCAATGGTAGGAGCCTAGAGCCTGGGAAGAGACTTTTGGGTGAACTGGTTGGTCTTTAGAGAAGACAAAGGACATGGGGACTGATGGAAGAGAAAAACCAGGGTAATATAATATTCTTGATGGTGTAAATTTTGGATATTTTGTCTCTGGGAAGCCCAAGACTCGAATTACCAGAGAGAGAGTGGGAGAAGTGGGATGATCCTTAAGGTCTCTTCCAACTCTAACCATTCTATGATTCTATTATTCTATAAAATGTATCATCTTATTTTTAGAAGCCAAGAAGACTCATATCTCAAAAAGGTGGCAGGAGTTCTTTGAAACTTCACCTCTTCATGCTCTAGAGAAGCAAATAGAATTCCTTCTTCTGGGAAGGGAGTGTTTCCTTGACTGAACATCGACCTAAAGCTGTGGCGTGCAGATGTTCACAGACTTATGGCCTCGATAGGATGCCTGGTCTAATAGGTGCTTACAGTGTATATATAAGGGTTGCATGTCCTGGGCCACCTAGTCCTGATGGACACCAGTGCCATGTTCCTCTGTCCTGCTGGGATTTCTGAGCAAGAGGAGTGATGCTGAGAGGGGATGCAAGGCTGGAAAGAGAAGTAATCCCACAAGCGTGACTGGCAATAGCCTTGTGAAAATACCGTTCTAGCACCCACCTCTGCTGCTGGATCAAGGTTGGGTGACTCTAGATTAAAACCAAAGCTTGCTTTCCCATTCTTCGATGTTGGAGGGTTCTTTTTGCTTCTTTTAGGGGCATTTTTTTTTTTTTTCCCCTACAGGACATGATTAATAATTCAAAGGTCCAGACAACTAACTCCACACACAGAATGGTAACTAGCAGGCCAGAGCAAGGCTGAGCACTACTCTCTCCCACTTGGCCATTGCATCATGTCTAAAAGGCAGGAAAATTCTGCTGTGGGTGCCTTTATTTCTGCTTTTCACATGTTGAGGTCTTAATGCACAAAGGTTTAAAAATTGCTCTTGAAACTGGACTAAAAGAGCAGCTCTTCTTCTTCGACGGGCGTTCCTCTGCTTTCTCTGCTTTTCCAGGTGGAGGAGAACTGATATTTTCTGTTGTTCTGACAGACCCACTGCTGGTCCCAGATCCCGGGGAGCTGGGAATCCTGTGGTTCATCGGGGAGCACCTGACCTCTTCAAAGTGCCTTGAGTCACTCAGATATTAATAGTTTAATTTCCTCAAGGCGCAGAGGAGTCCCATATCACTGCGGGTGGAAAGTTTGAACACAGGGTGGGTGTGATGGCTTCAGCTCTGGTGGGTGTGGAAAGCACCATGAAAAGCTCCGTGCTGTTCTCTGCTGGGGTCCTCTGCTTTGGCTGGCAAGGAAAACCTTGTTTCTCCTCTGAGGAACCAACACTGCCCTTGGGTAGTTTCTCCAGGCTTTATTGGGAGAAGCTGGAGGGTTTTATCATGCGAAAGAAGTGGAGCAACTCACTTGTGCCTGCCTGTCTCCTGGACTTTTGCAAGGGGAAGAAGGAGACCCCAAGCATTGACCTTCCTCCTGACAGCATTTCCTAACCACATACATAGGAAGCCTTCATCCCACGGACATAAGAGCTAGGAGAACCTGCTCTGGGGGGGGATCTGAAGGTAGTAGGTGTGGAAATGGCCCCATCTATTGGGCACAAAACTTATCCGGAGCACAGCAGCCTTCAAGCAAGGCTGAAATGCAAAATTGCTCATCTGCCACTGGATAACGGCCCGCAGTTTGGAGCTTCTCCCGTGATCTCTGTGGGCTCCTCAAAGCGTTGGCCCGTCGCCTGATGGAATGAGCAGACGTACATCTCCAGCGGCTGCCACTTGGCTGCAGGTGTGGAGATAAATAGCAATTGACCTAAACTAGTCCCTGTCAAGCTGTATACACTTATTTCAGGTGCTTTTTCTCCTTAAGAAAGCGATGCTTTGTGATAAAGGAATGAAATACTGCAGGAAGGAAAGAAAAACAAATAAAAGGGGCGGGGGGGACAGTCAGGACGGAGGACTCACAAGTGAGGAAACCACTGTGCATGGTCTGCAGTAGTTAGGTAGGAAGAGATATGAATCTCCAGGATCTGGGCTCTGGCCCGGTGTGGGATAAAGCTCTCCTTGGGTTCCTGATAACCCAACAACCTGCAGGATCCCCGGGAAGGAGCATCTTGAGGAAGGGCTTTAACTGAAGCTGAGGAGGGTGAGCGGCTGGGATGGGTAGGGATGCACCTGTTCCCACACGCTGCTCCATGGAGAACCAGTGCCATCTTCTGGCAAAGGAAACCTTTCCCAGACTAGCACCAGCGGTCAGGCAGGACACGGCCTGGAGATCGCTGGCTGGCCAATGCGTACCACCAGATTTAAGGATTGGTTTGGCCAGGGGGGTCTCCAGAAGATGCACCGACATTGATTTTATTGCCACCACTAGCCCTGGATTGCGGCTGTGTTTTTCTAGGTCGTGTGCATGTGCAGAATAAAAGACTGTCCCTGCTTGGAAGAGCTGGAAATCCATCTCTTTCCCTTGTCCGTGCCATGTGATGTGATTATGCAATGTTGTGCCAGCTCTGTCTTGGACTTCTCAGAAATGCTGCAGTGGAGAGTGATAAAAAACAGCCTCACTTCCACTTTCCTTATGAATAATCCAGGGTCTAATCATAATTTCAGTTCCATTTTTCTAATCCGCTGAGCACGAGGCTGAAATTTTAGCTCTGAGACGTAGCTTGGGACAATCCTGAAGTAGCTAATCTCATGGGAGGCTGAGGATGAACAGCTAAGAAACAGAAACTTATTTCATAGCTCTTCTTCTTCCTAGCAGTGGCTCCTTCTTACGCTGAAGAAGACAACTCCATCAATCAAACCACTGCAAAGTGAAACTGTTGGATGCACATTTGTGGCTCAGCTCTAGCTTGAACCAAAGGGATAAATACAGGAGCTGAAAAGGCAGTAGGTGCATAAACCCCCTCAAATCACTCTCTCCCAGCTTTTACCAAGGACATGAGCAGCTAGTTGAAGTTCCCAAAGATGGTACCTAGTGAGGACACCTCAGTGAAGCTTATATTCATGCTAGAGGGAAGAGATGCAATCCAGAGAGGGCTTGAGAGGTGGGCCCCTGAGAACTTCGTGAAGTTCAACAAGGTCAAGTGCAGTTTTACACATGGGTCAGGGCAATCCCAAGCACAAACACAGGCTGGAGAGTGGATTGAGAGCAGCCCTGAGCAGAAGGACTTGGGGTTGTTGGTGGATGAGAAGTTCAACATGAGCCAGCAATGTGCTCTTGCAGCTCATAAACCCAACCTCATCCTGGGCTGCATCCTGAGCAGCATGGCCAGCAGGGTGAGGGGGGGTGTTTCTGACCTTCTGTTCTGCTCTGTTGGGATCCCACCTGGAGTTCTGTGTTCAGCTCTGGGGCCACCAACTTAAGAAGGGTGTGGATCTGTTGGAGAGAGACCAGAGGTGGCCACAAAGATGCTCAGAGGGCTGGAGCCCTCCTTCTATGAGAACAGGCTGGGAGACTAGAGATTGTTCAGCCTGGAGAAGGGAAGGTCCAGGGAGATCTTAGAGCCCCTTCCAGTCCCTGAAGGGTCCTGCAAGAAAGCTGGGGAGAGACTCTTGATCAAGCAATATAGTGATAAGATGAGGGGCAATGGTTTTAAACTGAAAGAGGGGAGATTTAGATTACAGATCAGTAAGAAATTCTTTACTCTGAGGGTGGTGAGACAAGCACCGAGTTGCCCAGGGAAGTTGTGGATTCTCCATCCCTGGAGGTGTTTAAGGCCAGACTCACAGGGCTTTGATCAACGTGGTTTTGTGGGAGGTGTCCCTGTCCCTGGCAGGGGCATCAGAACTCAATGATCTTTAAGGTCCTTTCCGGCACAAACAATTCTATAATTCTGCCATATTCTATTCCCACCTGCTCAAGAAATTGCAGACCAATGGTCAATGAAATGCTGCCTCCAGCTGCAGCCCTAAATTAGCTTCACGGGTACCTACAGATACGACCCGGTGTCTTGGTCCGAGGCCAACTGGTCATCTTTCCCACATCCCCTGGCAATTAATTGCCCCTCAGGAAGCCAGTTTTCCAGGAGCTGCGAGCTGTTTCATGGTCACTAGATGGCAGCGACTGCTCACATTTGGCAGCCCTTGACCGGTGAGGGCTACCTAAGGTTGAGAAGAAAACAGGGTCACTTGGGAGAGATCCTCAGCGAGGCCAGTTTTGTGGGCCGTGGGGACAGATGTAACCCACCAAGAGAAGCTACTTCCACGAAGTGAAACTCCAAGAGCAATTCTGCCAGGGCTGGGGGCTGCCCAAAACCTGTAGGAATCCCCCAAGTCGCTGTCTCACACTAACAACAAGGGAGGCAGCAGAGTATTTTGCTGGTGGTCTCTTTTTCCCCTCCTCTAATCCCAAATTTGTAGTCACGTTCAGGGCATCCTTGTGGCTACGGTGTGTGAGATGCTCCTACTCTTCTGAAGCCTGCTGAAATAAGGGCAAGTTTTCCTACCCAGAGTTCACCAGTGGAACTCCCTGCTGCAAGATATTGAGGCAAGACAACTGCATTGGCTTGCACATTTCTCCTCATTATAAAAGCACAGGAAATATAACAGCAAATGGGGGGAAAAAAATCACATTGTGGTAAAGTGAGAAGCATTCTCATTCCAGGACAGAAAGCAACCATGTGTTTGAGTGATGTCCCACAAGATCATTCCCCCAGAGAGCCCTTAATTGGGCACAGTCTGTAGATGGCTATGAAGTGAGGTAGACAACCAATCTGATCAATTCTGGTTGAGAACTGGTTGCGTTCTCACCATGTACATTTATCTCCTGAGGTAGAAAAGCCTCAGGTGATGTAAATGAACCTTTGAGAACCTGGGCCTCAGGACATGGAAGAATCTTTCTTCTCTTGGTTAAACACCACTGACATCTTTGAAGACCTGGGTCTGAGATGCTGAAGGCTCATCAAAATTTGACGCTTTGCCTTTCTGTTTGAACACAGAACACCAATGGAGCCTGGGAATGTCCTCTCCTGAGATTGTTGTCAGCTCGGTGTCTGGCACAGATCTTTTCAGCTCCACAAGGAGTGGGCTTCCTCTGTGACCTCAAGTGGGCATCCCAGTGTCTCTGGCAGTGCAAAGGGTAGGGAGAAGAGAAGATACTGTCCATTGTCTGGTGTGAAGCTTCCTGGACTGGAGATGGAAGAAGGAAGGGTTTTACTCCCCATCTGAGGGCATTGCTCTCTCTGCAAGGGTAGCCCATGAGCACTGCAAGCCCGTGGTGCTGGCCAATGCCATACAGAGAAACCTGGGAAAAGGAAAAAAAATATATAAAAATCTTTAAAACAGGCTTTTTTGACAGTTATGGAACATACATCCCATTCTCCAATTTTTCTTGAAAAGCCTGAGATGGAGTTTTAAAAAAACATGAGAATCCAAACAGCTATTGTAAAAAAAACCCACCAAACTCTAATCTGTCCCACAGAGTAAATATGTTGGGACTTCAACAACTAACAACAATGAGAAAATTTTGCTTTTTCAAAAGATACATCTCGATACATGTGACTTTCAAGTTGGTGATGCATTTTTCTCTCCAAGTCTCACCAAGTAACACTAATTTTAAAAACCAAATGAAAAAAAAAAAAAAAAAAAAAAAAGGATTGGCTGATTTGGTCTTCTTGATTTTTTAACAGGAAAAAAAAAAAAAGTTTGAGATGGCTGAAATAATTGTTTTAATGTAATTTTGTGGGGGGTGATCAGACCCACAAACTTTTAATAGGACCTGAGACTGAACCTCACCAGGGATACACCCCGGATGGGCACATCCCATCCCATTGGTGCTCATCTGAGATGAGGATTTTTAATTTTGAATGTAATATTCTACAATTATCCCTTGGAGTCAACAAATGCTCATGTGCAGGTATGGTGAGTAGTGGGGGAAGAAAGAAGAAGTTCTTTACAAGTTCACCTCCGTTTAATCTGTGTCTGTGATCAAGTGCCACCACTTTGGGAGCCACAAAGCAGCCTCCCAGATGCTAGAAACCAGATCCAGTGCAAACTGAGGCTGAACAGCCTCAAGGGACCTCTAGGGAGGCCCAAAAAAAGAGACTCCAAGCCACGCTGGAGGTGTTATTACAACAATTCTCCCAAACATAATCTAGATTTATTTGATTTTTCAGAGCATACACCTGCTTTTGCATTTCTTTTGGGATTTCTCTTTTTATTTGAATCCTGCCAGAAGTCTGTGCTGTCTCGTGGCAGTGAGCTCCTCGGTTAAATCATTAACCCTATAATATAGGGTTAATATAGGGTGTATAAAAGCGTCTGCTTTTACCAGTTTTAACTTCATTGCTTTTAATTCCATTGGGCTGGCATGAGTCAGAACAAATTATAGCTTCTTGACTGATTGCTATCCTGCTCATTATGTTGTACATCTCTTACTCACCGCCTCTCAGCAATGAAACCCTGATATTTTTAATCTGCTCCTCTTCTCTCTCTGTCTTCTTCTTTTTTCTGTTTTGCCGGAGAGTGAGCAAAACCAAACACTTCATATTTAGGCAATCTCATGAGGTATTCCCAAAATCATTCCCGCTTTCTTCCTAGATATATCCTGATTTCCTTTCTCTTTGGTTCTTTTAGATCCTTCCTGTCAGGGAGCTGTTCCTTGAGGACAACTGGGTCTTTTCCGAGCAGAGAAGCCTTTCATGATGACCACCAACCTACGTTCTTCAAAGGCAACGTCACCTGCTACCTGTACTGGTTACTATCAACCAGTCTCACTGAACCAATTCTAATCAAATCCCAATTGTCCTAAACCATCACTGGAGGCTTTCCCACTTTGGTGCCATGTCTATAAGCCACTTTTTAACCAATACGCTTGACTTGAACAGTTCCTTCTTACTCCACTTTCTTTAACAGAAACTGATATTTTCCCTCCTGTCCACATACCTTTCCTGCGCTCTGTTCCACGTATCTGTCCTCCATATCTTTCTTTTGCCCTGTTCTTCCCATCTCTTCATCTTTCCATCTCCCTCAGCAGAGTGTCTGCTTTTACTGTTTTTGTCTTCTGGAGAGCTGCTGATTTCTCCATGAGCTGTGCTCCCCCTGGACCCTGAAAAATCTATCCCATAGATAGGTCCATGGTGTTGCAATAATCTTCAGGCCACCAGGGTAGACAGGGCAGCATTTTACCTCCAAGATGATGCATAAAGTACATCCAAGATGATGCAAAAAAGCCAGAAAATGCTTGAGATGCCCTTTTTACCTTTTGTTTGATGTTGTCCATGGTCCCAGGGAGGAGATGTGGTGTTGTATCTGTTTAGGGATGCAGGGATTGACCAAAGATGGCCCTGCTTCATCATGATGTCCATGTTCAAATGATGTGCTGTGGTGTTTGATGGTGCAAAACTCATGAGAATATATTTTCTGTAACCACACAAGGCAACACTACATTTCTCAACCCACACAGGACCAAGAGACCTCTCATTCCCTGAAACCCCATAGTGGAATAGGACAAAGATTTGAACCTTCTCTTATCACCTTGAAAAGCCACTGATGTTCTTTCCTCATCTGTAACCTTACACTGGGAAATACCCTCCGTAGCTTTAAACAAGGTCATTGGGGCTTTTGCTTTAGGGCATTTTCCAACTGTTTAACTGAAATGAGAACTTCCTTGTGTCAACCTTCCTAAAACTCCCTGTCCCTTGTAACCAAGAGAGGTCCAGAGTTTGTCATGCTCAAAACTGTGCAGGAAGGGTCAGGCAGACTTTGGATGAGGGGGGAGTGACCAAAAAAAAGGTTGGACAACATGACTTTTTGTCCTCTCCCACCAGCAACTTCCCCACACTTTCCTTTAGTTTGCCACATCGAGCTTGGGGGGAATAGTTCCAATTTGCCTGTTCCCTCAGCTCTTCAGAAGAGCTTCAAGGAGCTGTTGGAATCGCAAAGAAGTGATGAGAGCTGCACGCAAACCGAATTTTCTTCAAAAATATTTATAAAAGTTAGCATTCTTTACGACCAGTCTCACCTACCCCATCTGAACATACCTGTCACTTTCTCCATTTCATGCTTTACTTCCCCAAAAGTCTGTACCTCCAAACTGAGTTACCAAATATCTCGATGGTGGATGGGTATTTTTGATTTCCTTCTTAACACAGCGGCTTCTGAAGTCATACTATTCTGTGTGAATATATATAAAGTTTCATTGCTTGCAAAAGATTTCAGAAACCATCTTCCCTGCCTCTTTAAAGTGTAGAAACTAGAAGGTAACCCACGACTCCAAATATATTTCATTCCTTAAAACCTTAAGAGTTCTGGGAGAAGGCAACAGAGGCACAAAGAGCTGACTCTTGGTGTCTGGAGTGCCAATGGCTTATTGCTTGATGGCTTCTGAATCTGCAGGTTCAGACTTGTGCAGCTGTAGCTCTGAAGAGTCCACCGAGGGAGAGAGAAGGTGAAGAGAGGATAAGGAAGCATCTCAGCAGAGGACTCAGCTGCCATGAACTATCTGCAGGGCTTTCCTAGCAGGTGTGTGAAGATCTTCTTTCCAGTGCAGGTATTATTGACACTATGACCCAAGGATGAGAGCAGAGCAGTCCCTCTTCTGGGAAACGCAGGGTTGAGAAATGATGGTCCAAATCCTCCCAGGAGAACCAGGACTTTTGAGCTGACCTAAACATCCCCAGCTTTGTGCCATCCCTACCTACCACAGGGCTGTGGTCCCCTCCAGTCCACTGATTCCTGGGAAGTCCCACCTGAAGCCAGTAAGGCAGGGTCAGGAGAGAACAATCAGAGCTCAACAACGGCCTGAAAAGATAACTAACCTGTGTACTGCGCCCCTCTGCAGGCTCTGAAGTTTAACAGTTGCCTTAGTGGGTAAAGGCATTTCCCAGTCAGTGAACCAGACCATCACTGGTGTGACATCAACAGGGCAACACCGTACGGGTGACCCAGTGCCCTGAGAAGGCCCAAGCACTTTTTCTACCTGACAGGGTGGCAGAGAAAGAGTATAACCTCTTTTTTTTTCTTGGGTAAAAAATACAAAAAAAAAAAAAAAAAAAAAAAAAAAAAAGTAATGATAATAATTGCACAGCTGCCAGTAGGGCCAAGCCCTGCAGATTTTACTCCCTTCTTACTCCACAGAGCCAACGGGATTTCTGGGCAGGATCGAAGCCAAGCAAGGCTGTTAAGAGGCAAAGTTCTTCGAGCCCTGTGATTTCCTTGCCATTCCCATGAAAAAAACCAACTCCAGCAGAGCCCGGCTCTGCTCTCTCGCTGAATCCAGCCAAATACAACCCACATTAAGGGAGTTGCTCTACATTCATATTGAAAAGCGGGTGCTTGCCAACCTTACGCGCCTTAAACTTCTCGTTCTAAACTCCTGAGCACTGGCCTGGGGAAAGGATTGTGTTGAGGAATATGTTCATACAGTGCCTGGCACTGGGGGGTTCTGGCTCACGATGGGGTTTGTAAGCAGCTCCTGCAAGACTTGCAAAGAGCTGTAATGAATCTGAAGTCTGGTTTCCTTGGGAAACTTGGGTTAGCTGATTATGTTGGGTGTCTCTATCCTCTCGTTTCCTCCCCTCCAACTCCTGAACCCCTCGGCCAATCCCAGCCCAATCTGGCAGAAAGATAAAAGCTGCAGAGAGATTAAGCTGTATGAAAATAAGAGTACAGGTAGGGAAGAAAGACCTTATTACTGTGTTTCCCTCCTTTCCCTCTGGGAGAAAAGGGCTGCGATGTGAGCTCAACCTTTATTAGGCACTAGAGAGGTAGGTACAGGTACAGGGGACACCGAGCATCATGAGCATCATTTCCCACCAAACTACTTGCTGCTTAAGCCATGTTGCTTCATGCCCAGGGCTTGAAAACAACCTTTAAAAAGCAGTGTGAAGAATGAAAAGGTCCGGGCTTCACTTTGGTCCTGCGAATGTGAGATTGAGAGCCAACCGGAGTGAGGCAGCCCCTTGGTTTTGCTCCTGTTCATCACCATTGACCTGGCAGAAATCCCTCCCTAGGGCACCCATGGGGTGTGTGCAGCACCCGACACACACATCACCCCATCTGGGAGCACGAAACATCCTGCCCACTTTGCAGATCCTGCGTACGCCAGAGCAGAACGGGCACAAAGGACCGACTTCCTGGCATTTTGCCCTATTTTGACACACGAACTTGGATGCTGGGCAGGAAACCATCTGCAGATGTCACTCCTGCACACGAAGTAAGAGCACCAGAAGGAAGCCCGGGACAGGTGGCCACCCGGCAACTACATTAAGACATCATAACTTTGACTAATTTGTAAACAGGCTGAAAGAACATCCACCCTCCCTGGAAGGGGGAGAAGTGTCTCTTTAAACCCTGGGGATATGACCTCTTGTCCTCTCTGTTTATAAGAGGGAGGGAGGGGGGGGAAAAAAAAAGAAAAAAGAAAAAAAAAAAAAAAAAAAAGGAAGGAGAAAGGGAGAGAAAGTCAGACTTGTTGCCGTGTTGAAACCTCCCCCTCACCATCAGCTTTTGTGATGAAAATGGTAAGGGACACTCTCCAGAGCCCGGGTTTCTCCCTTTGTCATTCAGACTTTGCAAGGGAGAGCTCCTTTCTGTTTATTTATCGACTTGGGATCCCTTGTCAACACCTCACTTGACTGAAGTTTTAGC
>VZRU01020043.1:117276-201743 GCA_013398155.1 Pedionomus torquatus | reverse complement strand
GGTGGGTCCCGGCCGCGACGCTGCCTGTGTGTCGCAGCCGTGCCGGCCGGCGGTTAAAACGCCTTTTTATTTTGGTGTGGGATTCTTTGTTTTGGTTACAGGCCAGCGTCGCGTGTTGTTGTCAGCCGTGGCCTGTTGGGCAGGTCTGGATGGAGCAGCAGTACCCGACGGCCAGAAACAAAATGAATGTTCTCCGTCCTCTACAACCGTAGAGGCAAAGTAGCGCGACGCGGGTGCTTGTACGTATTCCTTCTTCCCCACCCAGCTTCAAGGTGTTCGTACTTGACTTTTATTATTCAAGAGGTTGTCAGAAAGCTTTGCAGCAATGTTTCGGTAGCTTGGGAATGCTCGTGATATAAAGCTAGGTAAAAATAGCTTCGTTTATTTCCCCGGAAACAATTATTTTTTAATAGGACGGGGTACGCAGTTTAGATATTGCATGAAGTTCTCTAGAAATTCAAGTCTGCTTTTGTACATACTGCACCGTATTTTAAGTATTAGGCTCATTGTAATGAACAGTGCTCCCAAAACTAAAAAGCAGCACAGACGTGTTGTCTTGACAAGTGTGTAATGTTATTGGGTATCTCCAAATAGTATTATTCTATTTTCCTTAAAGATGTGGATTGACAAAAAGGTAGAGAAAGTGTAATTCTTGGAACAGTAAAAATGACTTGAATTGTTACATTCTTTCTAGTGTTTATTGCATTTTTTTCACGTTTAAACACATAGAACTCTGTATTTGGACGTAGGAATTTTTATTTCGTTTCAGGGCTTTGTTTACATTAATTAACAATTAATGGCTTGTGTAAGAGAAGTCAGATTTATTGCTTCCGTCACTTTAAAAACATACATACAGCAATAAAATACTATCTTTGTTAACAAAGAAAACAGCAATGTTACAAACTTCTTTTTTCATATAGAACCTTAGTCCACTGATAACATGCCCAAGACACACTGCAGCATGACTATGGATGATAAAGCAATGCATTTTTTTTTATTAACAAGATTGTGTTTGCTCTTTTCCAACGTTGTTTTAAAATTACGACAAGCTAAAACAAAACCTCATACTTAAACAAAATTGCCATCCTTTTACTTATTGTAGATCAGTCTAGAAGTTGATGCTTTTTTAGCCCTCTGTTTGCTAATTTTTAACCAGTGAGTGAAGGCTTTTCTTAACAGTGAGAAAGCTTGGTATCTAATCCTTCAATTTGATTAAGAACATCATCAGTCAGACAGCAGGCTTTCATCATGAAATCAGATGAACTTAGATAATGTTAGAATAATTGTTCTGGACTGCTGATTCTCACAGTAAAAATAGCATATGGAGATTTTTTTCAGCAGATCTGGTGCAGCTGTTCCCCTACCACTTCATTATTGCTCCTAGTGCTTGAATATGAGCAGACAAAACAAGCACACAATATAAGGTAAGAAATACCAGCACAGGTTGTTGTGTAGTAACTATCAGTTGTCTTCCCAACTAGTAGGGGCAATATAGCTTATCAATAGCTATTTTGCACTTATTTACTGGATGGTGCATGCTGCCAGTTAACGAGCAATCACTCGTGCAATGCAATGCAAAATTGAGGCTCTAGTTTACCCTGTGTTAGTCTGCCTTACTTTCTGAACAGTACAGAAATTGAGGCAAAGCTGTGCACTGAAGCTGCTCATGTAAGTAGGCATAAACAACAAGAAAAATTCTGATGCTTAATTTTTCCATAAATATGAAAAAAATATTAATTCGAATAATTGGAAAAATTATTTGGAGAAGCTGAACAAAATGTTGGTAACCATTAGTTTTAAATAAGCAAATCAGCATGATGTCCTACTTCATCAAGCATACAGTAAAAACAAAAGAGCTACCTGAAAGCCCCACTTGACATACCTTTTGTTCTTTTCTTTGCCTTTACCTTCTCATACTTCCATGTTCCAGGACAGGAGTGCCTGGGAGATGAAAGTTGAGTTAGTTCTGTTTAAAGAGCTATGAGAAGGTATAACTCTATCAAAACCGGCATGTTCCCAGCCTAATCTACAGAGGCACTAGAAATACTCTTGTGCTATATTGAACTCTGCATCTTACCCATGGGGAAAAAACGAGCGGTTGGGTAAACAGGTCTTGCAGGTAAGGGTGAGAGGTTGTGTGGTATTGATGCTGGGTGTGGAGGAGTGAGTGTTGTTTTGCTTGGTTTGTTTCAAGGTTACCAGGTCCTGTGGTCATGTAAGGTTCTTTTGGTAACTACTCAATGCCTTAACCTTGCCTGGACACAAACAGAAGTCTATCTTTTAACTCCTGTGTTTTCATCTAGGTATCCCTTCTTGTATCCTGTAACCTGTAGCGTTCTCCAACAGTTTCTTTTTTAAGGTGAAGTTTTATTGCATTAATCTAATCTTGAAGTAAGAAAAATTATGATAACACCAGCAGCAGCTTCTGTATATTACAGTAAGGACCTGCAATGATCATAAAAACCAAATTCAATTACTGCTATAATGTTTATAGCTGATAGCACCTTGGGAATTAGGAGAGCTGAAGGCTGATGACTACTGGGAAACACACTCTTAGTAAAAGTGTTGGCTGTTTCTTATAGCGTCTGTGTAGACTGTGTACATTTGGATGTTCTCAGCCTTCTGCAATGCTGTGTATAACAGGAAGGTACCAAGGTACTATGCTACTCTTTTTTTAGGGAAAGACACAATGCTTCATTTACCTATTACAGTCACTCAAAAGAAGAATAGTATGTTTGTGATTCAGTATTGAATAGTTCATGGCATACAAGATAGTAGCTGCTGTAATGGTAATACAGCAGTCAGAAGTGGCTACTACCAGATGGACATCTGAAATTCATTCATCTCTGGAAGGTGATTAACGCATGAACACAAGGTGTAGAGCCAGACTGAAAATCTCAAGACCCAATTAAATTGAAATTCTGTGATGTGTCTGACAACAGAAATGTATTTCGTTTGACATTAAATCAAGTTGACAGGTAACTTTTCAAATAGATGCCATGGTAGTACATTATTCAAAGTAATAAGCAGAAGGCATAGTATTCATAGTCAAATAAAGGAAGAGGTTGTTTTGTTTAGTTTATGGTTTTTTGTTTTGTTTTTAAAAAAGAAAAAAAGGCCATGTTTCAATGACCACTTCAGGTTCTTTATTTATCCTAATACTTACTTGTCCATTCTGTATACCAGGTTTATCCTCTCTGTAGAACTGGAGGCTCTATTCCAGATGGAATGTTTTCCTGACACAGCAGAGAACTGGCTTGTATTTAAATCCCAGGATGAGCTTCTTCCATTAAATATAGGTAGTAGCATACATAGACCATAACACGTTTCTGAGTGTTCTGTGTAGTCTTGGAATAGGCAATGTGTAAACTTGTCCATTACTGATGCTAAACGATTGCTGAAGAAGTGAAAGATACAGGCTTTAAGCACACCTTAGCATGTAAGGATTCAGAGTTCTATCTTCTGTACTTAAGGTAGTTCAAGCTGTACAACCTCTGTGAAGAAGGGCATAGTAACCCACAGTTACTGCTCCCAGTAGAACTGGCCATTCCTCAGGTTGGAATAAAGGAGTCAGCAGAAGAGATAGATTTGCGATTCAGCTACTTACACATGAGTAGAAAGAGCTGCATTCTCACTGTTCCTGTGGTTCTGTATCAATTATGCAGTCATTAAGTTGGGGAAAAAAAGAAAATGCTAAGTTAAAAAAAAATAAATAAATTCTACCCTTGACCTAAGTCTTGTACCAAGCAGTTTTCTATACGCCTTAAGCTACTGTGATAAGATACTGTTACACAGATAGGATGGAGGTGCCTAAATTCTGCTTCATAAAATATTAAGCATTTTCTTTAACTTTTGTTCGTTTGAATCATAGAACAGTTCAAGTTGGAAGGGACCTTTTAAAGGTCATCCAGTCTGATGCCCCCTGCAATAAGCAGGGTCATCTTCAACTAGGTCAAGTTGGTCAGAGCTCCATCCAGCCTGACCCTGAACACTTCTAACGATGGCCCAAACCATGACTTGCAGCATAGACAACTTCTCTGGGCAACCTGTTATAGCATTTCACCGCCCTCACATCAGTGAAGTCATGGGTAACTGTTGAGCTTCAGCCTACCTGTGTACCAAACAGCTGTGGTTATGCATGGAAAAGATTATAGAATATATTACATCAAAGTTCAAGATTGCCATAGATTAATAATCTATTATATTTTTCTTCAAGTAGATAATTTCCATGGGTGTGGAATGTAAATGCTATTTTTTTACATACTACAATGTAGACTTTTCTCCATGAAAGATAGCATTATAGCAACAGGAAAACCCACGTCTGTCTAGAGAGGGTGATGGTTCTGCTAGGCCCCTGAGAAATCCCTGTGCACTAAGAACTAAGTTTAGATTGGTTTAATTTCATACTCTTCAGTATGAGACTAAAATGAATTTCACAAGTGCCAATTTTATTATGATGTTGCTGAGAAAGGCAGAAAATTGTGAGAAGGAGGGAAAGCAATCTGAGAAGGCAAAGAAGAGAAAACATTAGCAGCAATTAGGGAGGGAAAGTTAAAGCAAGGTACTGTATTGTGAACATAAAATTTACCTACTATATCATCTCATTCATAACATTGCTTAAATTTAAGGGAAGGAGGGGAAAGCTAATTATTCATGGAACATATCTGAATTGTGCATTTGCAAGGTATGTTTTACCTCTAAGTTAATAAACTTCCCTACATCTTATAATTTGCAAACACTTGCATTGGTCTTGTGCATTTTACTGTTGGATCATCAATATTATTCTTAGCTCGCTAAATGATGTCAAATAATCCCTTGAAACACACCAGGCATATTTTTAGTGTTTCTAATCTTGTGCTCAGTCATGTCACTTCAGTTAATGTGCTAACTGCACCTCCCATCAGTACGTTCACAAATTTACTCCCTTAGCTCTGTGGCATAGGGGAGAATTTCAAACGGCTTCTGGCCTGTCCCTTGTGGAGAACTCATCTACGGAAGCGCTATGTGAGCCAGCCCGTGCTGCGTGTTGCAGAAGTGGGAGTAGCAGCAAGGGTGTGTTGCTGTAAGTACCGCCTGACTCTGGAGACAGAGAGTCAGCTGACACACATTCTAGCTTAAAAGACTACAATACCTGGAACCTAAAAATATTAAGAGATCTCAGGCTTTTTTTTTTTTTTTTTGTCTGTCCAATTTGCACTAGATACCTAACCTTCAAGCCATCCAGGATAAACTTCTGCATTTTAATTGATGCATTCATCTCAGCTACAGTAGTGCCCTTTTTTATTTGCTACATATAACTAAAAATACAATGTTGAAAGACAAATTTCTGTATAAGATAACATAATCAAAAGTATTTTTACTTTTCATGGTAGTGAGAAGTGTTTTCACTTTCACTATAGGATTCTAAATGTTTGGTTCAGTAGCAGTTCTTACACAGGAAGTTATATTGAATTGGACTGAAAATGTCTAAATAAGAAAACTTTGCATTTTTTAACACCTTTCAGTAAGAAGCGAGACATTTTGTATTGGACAGCCTTCTAATAGAATGTAATTAATCAGTCTAAAAAATCCAGAGTCTTATTTTTTACTAGAAATCCATTTTTTCCCCCTACTCAAAATACTTTGTTTATTCCAAGCCTTTCTTAATACAAATTGTTTTTTATTCATTTATCGGTGAAGAGATGTATCTGGAGTTAAAGCTGCAAGAAAAGAAAAAAATGGGAACCATCCCAAATCTTGCGCCATCTTCATTGGCTTCTGTTGATTGGTGCATCATACGTCCCTATTTGACTGTCACTGGAGCTCAAAGGACAAGTCATAGCAATCAGTAAAACACATTTCTGGGTTGTTAGCTAATCTAGCAGATCTGACTCATTGTGACCTACGGTCACTTCATACAAGATTGTGCAATCTTACATAGCTAATACTATATCTGATCATTACTTAAAATTAGTTCATTGCTTGATTACAGTAATTCATTGTTAGAAGTTTCTGCTCACAATGAAGGCTGGGATTCACTTGCCTTATTCTTCTTGAATCTCCAGACGGTCACTTTTTTCTCATATTTCCTATGTCACATCTGCCATCTCTGTACAGATGTGTCTTAATGCCTTTTGACATCTGGAGCGGTCACTGTGAGGTGTTGAATCTCACTGTAAGCATGCAAAAATACTTTTAACCACTTTCGCTCACAGAATAGTCTCAAAAACAGCTTGGACTCAGGAGTTTCTCAACTAAAATTACTCTGTTGAAGGTAATACAGTCATTCCTTAGCTTTGGCTTTCAGAAGTTAGTATTTTACATTCATAAAGTTGTTAAGTAGAGTAGACCACAGAGTACAGGGGCAAGACAGTAGGCTAAAATGTTCACTGTGGTCTGAAATGGCAAGTGTACGTAAACTGGAGTAATCACCATTTAGATGGTGATTTAAATATAGTGATCTGATAACAAAAAAAACCCACAACACTGCAGCTAAATTTGAAGTATCTAAAAATTACACTTTACCCTGCTGGCCATCTCAAATTCTATTTCTATTATACTTATTAGTTTTAAATGTTTAGTGTTTGGTCTTTGATTGTGACTGAAATATAGGGAAGGGAAACAACACATTTCCTGTATATTCAAAAAACTTTTGTACAAAATAGTTCATGTGAGTCTAGACATTCCTGGTCATTTAGAACAGGAGAATTTTCCACATACATGTTACAACTGTTATTAGAACTTAGAGAGACCAGCCTTAAGAATCTCTATGATAGGCAGCTTTATATTATGGAATTTATTGTATCATTCATGAATAAAGGTGATCACTGAAATGTTAACATCTCTTATGGTATTGTATTTGTTTAAAAATATAAATTTGAAAGTTTCATGGGCAGTTTTCTTCACCTTTCAAGTGTTTACATAACTTGTAAACTTGTCAAACAATGATTACAGGGTTTTATTTTTACAGAACAGGCTTGAGGGTTGTCCCTGCTTTTAGCACACACACACCCCAACTGATGTCCTATCAGCTTAAGGAGCAGAGAAATGCAAAAATAAGTTTCCCAGAGAGTGTATAGTTTGTATAACAATACTGGTTTGTTATGTATTAACAAATCGGTAGTCTGGTCTGAAAATAATATGCTCAAAACCCAACAGGTTGTGGCGGGAACTATAAAGAAAACACTACTTGAGGTGGTGGGGGGGGAGAGCTATCTTGGATTTTTGTATTCTGTTTTGATTAAAGATGGCACGAAAACAGGTATTAAGTGATCCAAATTAGGCAGCCTTCCTTCTTCCTACTGTAGAAAGGTCTGGAAAGTCCCTTTTATTTGGGAAGCTGGCAAACCACTTCTCTGTTAGAAGTGGAGAAGAGGCACTGCTGCACATAAAGCATTTCCCCATCCTTACAATTTTTCTGCTTGCTTTGAAAAAGCCAATCAGATGGCCAATATTTGTGCCAGAAGGAGGTCTTTCCCTAAGCAAGGCAATTAAAGTATATGTCCCTACCTTGGTTTTCCTTCCAGGTAGGTAGCCCATCTGATTTTTGTTACAAGAAGCATAATTGATCTCTTGTCCCATTTTGAAGTTTATATGCACCTGTCTTGCAGGTTAGTAGTGAAATCAATTATTAGTGTGGCTACAGATGACTATCTTGGTACTTCATTAGAAGTTTGTCAGAGTAGGCGGAGTCCTTTGTGTTAGATTGACAACAGCTGATTAGTGGGGGAGTCATAGTGACATAGGCACAGCTTGCAGGCTCAGGCTTGTACCTGATATTACATTGACACATGCACTGATTTGCTCCAGGAACAGAAGTTTGGGGAAGTCTGGTAACAAAAATCAACCAGCCAAAAAACTCCAGCTCAGTTTGTTAAAGGAGGGGGCTGAAATACACAGATTAATTTGAAAAAAGTATACTTGGACTGTTATCTCAATTATAAAATGGTAGATTAGCAATGTAGTAAGATAAGTGAAATATATTAAGTAACTAAAATGACCATTTTGCATGTCAAATTTATGTGATTCTCCTGTTGTATCTTCTTGTGATTAATGTGGAGCTTGATGAATTGAGTGAGTTACACTATTTCATTCAAACTTTGTCCTCACAACAACCTAAAAACTGCTGTCTTTTGGCTGCTTGTGATCAAGAATTCTGTTATTATTTGTGTCTAATTAAAGACTTTATTCTAGTAGCCTTTGTGCCCTTTTGGCTGGGAAGGATGCCTAAGCACAGCAGTTGGAAATCACAAGTCATTGTGTGCAGGTAGTGTGAGGTAATGCTTCAAAATTAATGTGATCTCAGATCATGAAATAAAAATTAATTATTGAATGTATTACAGTATTCCGTCATTCTTAAAAGTGCAAAAAAACCTTGTAGAATTCCGTGTCTGGGGTTGGAATCTGATCTCAAGAGGTCCCTTCCAACCTAACAGTCATAAAAATACATTAAATACCAAATCTTACTGGTGTTATGGTTTTTGTGTGTTTTTTTTTTTATCTGTAACTTTGGAGTTTTTGACAATGTTGTTTGCTAGAAATCGTAGAGTTTTAAATATAAATCCATACAGTACTAGGTCAAAATTGTGGGTTTTGTAACTATATCACAAATAATGTTATACTTTAAGCTACAATGTGATCTCATTGCCTTGTCGTTTTTTTTTTTTTTTTCAAGTAAGTAGAGAAGCATTTAGAGAAATTTATCCGGCTTCCGAAACGTGAAGTATTTTGCTTCTCCTCTTGAAAAATTACACGATAGAACAAAGCTAGGAAGAAAGCACGCACATCCTTTGCGGAGCCAGTCTGTTGGGTCATGCGCAGAAAAGAGCCAAGCAGTCAGACTGAGATTGTATTGACAAGAACAAGATGAATGGCCCCCTGGAGACTATGGGGTTTGTATGCTCGTTTCCACCACCTTTTCATCCTTTTATACCCCCTTTCAGTTCATATGCAGATGAACTCAGACCAAGTCCTCACTAAATACTCTTTTTCACTTTAGTTTTGGAAGGTAGATGAGGATCTAAATATTTATGAGGCTTTTTTTCCTCTGGTTTATGATGCACTCTTGTTGAATGTTGAGGAATTACGTTAATGAATGCATGCCTGCACACACAGACACAGAAACCAGGCAAAAGGAAAAAAACCACACAAAGCGTTGTCAGCTCTAATGTCGGCACTTACTAAATGGTTCCCATGAAGGAAAAAAAAAAAAGGCAAAGAGATTTAAAATCTGTTGCCAGGAGAAAAATAAATTGTATGGCTGAGCACAAAAGAAGAACAAAGTTTCATCTTTGCTTCCCTCAGCTGCAAATGTAACTCTTATTTCAGCTCTGAATAAATTTGAAATAAAACATGTTAATTGAAAAATGAAAGCTTGTCTGGGAAGTCTTAACTGGATTTGTGTTTTCAGTAATAAAGAAAAGACAAAGCTTCAGCCCTGTACAAGTTTCCTTTAGCATCAGGAGTAATAAACATGATACAGTAATTTTTTTTGGTATGTTACAAGATGTAGTTAGGTATCATTTGATTTGAGTTACAAGTCAAATATAACTGGTTTTGCTTTGCTTTTACCAACTTCAGTATGATTATTTAGGCAGGTTAAATGTTGTAAGACTGAGGGCTTTTCTGGAAACTAGACTGACATTTTTTAAATTAAATTTATAGAATATATCTAGCTATAATCTCAGTATAACTAGAATGTGAATCTATTTTCAATATGGGTAGTTCAAAACTGTGACTTAAGGAACATGTGTTTAGAGATGGAAGGCTATATTGCATTAAAATACTATAATTGAAATATGGACATATTAATTCTTTTAATACTACATTGTCAAGAAGAGTCATCTCTTCAACCTTTTAATGATCTCTCCCTTCCTTCTACCCCTTTTTATTCTCTGATGCACACATAGCTGTGACAGACAGGGCCCTAACTCATACAAGCAGGACAGTAAATCGTTTCACATTCATTAACCAGAACATGAGATCTTAAAATGTGCTTTTGTGCTATTGTTTTAAAACTTACTGAAGCAATTGCAAACTGTTCTTACCTCTTCAAGCACAGTAGTATTTCATTAAACATTGCCCTGATATGGTCATGTTTTTATTGTACTTTGTTTTCAAGGTACTCAGTTTCATATGTAATTCAATAAAGCCATTACGTTTAATTTATTCTAAAGTTATTGTCTATTATCCTCAGATACTGTTGCTATTTTCAGTTACTTTGCCTGTGATAATGGTAGCAAAACAAATTTTGCTTTGCAGATGCCAAAAACATTGAGGTTGTACACAAACTAATAAAAAATTAGTACTTGACAACTAAAATTGCATCACTTTTGTTTAGTCCTTTAGCCTGCATCTTCTCCCACCTTACATTTTTGTTTCTATAAATCTGGGATGCCAGTTGTGACCACAAATACAATTTTAAATATTACTGAAGTACTTAAACCCCTTAAAACTGATTAAAAAAAAAAAAAAAATATCTTAGTTTTGTCTCTTAACTGGGGAGACTTCAAACTGACGGGCCTTGTCCAGCCTGGGCAAATTAAAGCACTTATGAGGGGTCTTAGTGAAATGTATTTTTACATCTGTGTTATTATTTGTCTCTGTTTTTCTGTGGGTAGATTTGCAAGGAGGGGAAGAAGGGTTTCCTTCTATATGTACATATACAGAACACAGTGGAGTAATAGGTGAGTGAGGAAAATGCATCAAGTTGTTGAAAGAAAGGAGCATCAGGGAGACAAGATCCTTGAATAAGCTTGGGAGAAGGAAGAATTGGAAGGTGGGGACAGAAGAACTGGAGAAAAACACTGAAGAGTGATGCGGTGGTAGAGGCAGACATAGTTGAAAGCTTTTAGAAATAGAATAGCAAGGAAAAACCAAAATTGAGAGAGTCCTTGGCTTGAGAAGGGTTTTTTTGGCTCCCTTTAAGCTATTAACACTGCCAAAGAGGGAAGGAAACAAGTGACACACAAACCTAGGGCACTGAAACCAGGTTTTTGGGGTAAGAAAGGTGGATGACCTATGAGCCTAAACCAGAAAGCAGTTATATCAAGGGTCCTGTGAAAGGCCTTTGTTGAGAACACCAGAAAGGTACACTCTAAAAAAACCCATCACAAAAGCCAAAGAGGTTGCAGCCCATTGGAGAGACGTATTAATGATGAGGAAAGCAATTATCTGTACTTTGCCCAAAAGAAAATAGCACGGGAAAATACAAGAATTTACAAAGATAATAAGACCAAGCTAGACATGATACACGTGGGCCCATCAGCACACTCACACTAAGGACAGGCCTCCTTCTCCAGTCTCAGAAGCTTATCTGGAAACTGGAGACCCACGTGAGGAGCCAGAAAGTCCTGTCTAGACCAGCAGGACTTATGGCCTGTATTATTACCTAGCACGCATTCTTTAAATAGAATGTAGGACACAAACTAGTTACCTAAGCTTAGCACTTACTTTCTTCTTCGTCTGAATCATACTTGCATCCACAGATTTCTAATCCACTAGAATAAAGTCTGTTTCTAGAAGATGAAAATGCACAAATGCAATTGCGCAAATAAAACATTAGCATTTTCAGTGGATTCTGATTACAAGATTACAGCCCTACCTTGTGATCTGCCTTGTGAAGTTTTGCTTCAAAAATCACCAAGGGCAGAAGCACATTCTTCAATCTTCTGAATCAGAGAAATTCAGACTGCAGATCCCAGTGCCTGGGGGGAAAAATTCCTAGAGTGGAAAGAAAAAAAAAAGTTAAAAAAGTCATGGAACTGATTATAAGGACCCAAATCACTGTCCTGTCAGGATTACGAAATGGGTTAAGCTTTACAACAGCAGAAACTCCCTTTGAGTTTTTTGCTATGTGAAGAACACACTATGCATTTTTTACTATTTCCTATTGTCAGATTTTATTCAAATTCAGAAGCCACAAGATAGATAAGGATTAAGGGAAAAGAAAAAAAAAAAAAAAAGGGAAAACCCACCCCCCACACCACTGAAAATTGCAGGTAAGTTCTCTCACCACTTACCTATTGTTGTAAGCACTAAAAATGAGCAATTTTCCTTTTTCCAAAGGCTGATTCTGAAGCGTTCTCACATTTTGTCTGAAGGCAGTGAGGTGCAGCCACAGGTTTTCAAGGAATTACTTTTTGGAGTCCACTTAGTCTTCAGACTGAGATTTTTCCAAATGGATTCCTGCATGAATTTACCTTTTTTTTTACTTCCCAAAAGAAATTTCCTACAGCTGAATTGCAGCACTCTAAAGGGAATCTGCCACTCTCCCTAAGCTGTGAGAAGTCTAACTGTTTCTGTACTAGTGTAACAGCATCATCTCACAGATGAAGGTTTATCTCCATAGGCGGCACTGAACTGAAAGAGAATCAGAAAGGCAATTTTTTTATTACTTTTTTTTTTTTGCAAGTTTGAGGTACAGGCTTACAATATTCCTCTTTGGTGCCTAAACAACTGATTTAGGTGTATAAGATGAAAATTGTCTGTCTCTTTCTGTACTCACAGATGCTGATAGATTTCTGCTGATAGATTAGAGCTCCTAATAGACTACAAAATGCTGAAGCCACATTTACCATGTTGCTTAGAGGTTTAGCATAAGATGTCCTAAGACAAATTTCTCAAAAGACATTCCACCCTAACATTAAAATAAAATAAAAACATGGGTGAGTTTTTTCATCATGTCTAAGAATGTTGACATAGCAGGTCTGCAAATTTTCTCAAGTTACTGTGGGTGATGCATGCTTTTTTCTTCTCATATGTAAGCAATGTTCAGATTCATGAGCATAGTTCCATTAGCTCATGAATCTGCAAAGCTTGTTCCCAGAAATATCCTTCAGACACCTAACCTTCATGAATTAATTAATGAAGGAACCTGAGCTCACCTCTAGACACAAAGATATATTACCTTAGGTATAAAACTCCTCAAAGGATTGCGTGTTGTAACAGAAATGCTGAGAGATGGTGTGGAGTAAAACAGGACACCATTCCTCCCTCTTACACAAATCAACTCCATATTTTCTCATGAATCATCAAGAGCTTAATGGTTGTTCTTCCAGGCAAGCAGCTTCCAATGTCAACAGCACCAACTTAGGAAGAAGGAAAGTAGATTTGGGAGAGTTTTCCTCCCCGGGCACAAGTATTTTTCTTTCCCTGCTTTCTCCTATTTGAATTTCTCCATGTGAAAGGGGGAAGGGCAGAACTTTGATAACTGTTTTCTTACCTGATATTTTTGCCAGCAGAATCTGCACACTTTATAAATACAAAGTGATTATCTGAAGGCAAAAAAAAAGATAGAGGAAAAACTTACAGACTTATTTGAAGAAAAATACAGAATAAACTTACATAGCCTCTACAGTTAGTGTCAAGAATACATATTCCTATATCAGAATGTAATAATTTGGTACCATTCAATTTCTGCCATTTTTAAAGCAATAACCATTGCTAATTTGTTTGTCAAGGGTTGTCTTTGGCAAAGTGTGAAAATTTTTGTTTTAAGAACTGTTGAATATCAGAAATTAAATCAATGAAGGAAGCTTACAGAAACCTCAAGCATCATTCTTTTCTAAAGATCATTTAGTGTTCCTAAACTCTGTGAACTGAAGTTGTTCACACAAGTATAATTCCACCAAATGTCAATGCTCATAAGTTGAGCACTAATTACATGATCTAATTTTGGAGCATTCTAAAAGTTTATTTCTGAATCAGTTCTCTTTTGCTTTCTTTAATTTGTCATCTTGGTTTTCACAAAAAAGCCTCAATCCATGTTTAAAGCTGGAAACAAATCAATTAACATTTTGTGATGTTTGTCTGAGGAAAATAAAGAGGTTCACTTTGTTCTTTAAATGTTGCCTTAGTCATTTTATTAGGGTGATTTTTAAGAATAATGTCATATAAATGAGGGTAATGATCTAGAAATAAGACCACTGGAATAAGACAAAAGGAATCTGGATTTAATGTCAACTTTTGATACAGACTTTTTGGCTTATTCTCTTCTAAAAAGTTAAACAAACAGGACAGGACCCAATCGTGACTGTAAGGCCGGGCCCGCTGGGCTGGCTGTGTTCACACTTAAGATTTCATTCAACACAGCATGGTCATCTATTAAACAGTGTCTGAGAACTCTTTGGGAAAGTACTAGTTGACCTTGGGGGAAAACTATCCCAGGTGATGTTCTGACACCTCAACAGAATCAACATCAGGATTCTACCTTTAAGTGGCCCATTATTGGGGCATAACTATTTTTCCTTCTTCCTCTTCTTATCTGCTATGTCTATGTGGATGATGGTATCGCTGATAAAAATCAGCTTCAGTTATGTTTAAACCATCTATTACACTAAGATCATAGTTATAATTTAAATTTATTACACAGTACACTAATTAGAGGAGTAACAAAAAGATTGCCAAAATTTAGAAAAGCCGGATAAAAGAAAAAGAAGTCTTCAGCTACCAACACAAATATATATACATTTACAGAAGTATGTGTAAATGTATATGCATACACTAAATATACTGTGCAAAGAAGTTCCATGTTACTGCATCGTTCTGCCAGCAGAATTAAGATAACAGCTATTTGACAGAAATGCTACAGTTAATTAGATAAACTTATTCCTGCATCATAAATGCAATGACTCTTCTAAAAACCTGGACACATTTCCATATAGGCATATAGGACATTTCACCCAAAACTGTCAGTATTTTGCAGACAAAAAAGTCTAGTCTCTTTCTGTTATTTTTTCAAATTATTTTTTAAGATTGGGTTACGTGCCCTTTAACTTAAATTATGGCATGGAAAAACCTATTCACGAAGGATGACGTTAACCATGGGGATGATGGACAGTACAGGAAAAGTAGAACCCAAACACAGGACAGCTGTTTTAATGGCTGCATATTTGAGACTGAATTTCCTTCTAAGAGTGGTAGCTGCACATTAAATAAGCAAGGTAGTAAAGAAAACAGCAAAGTGCAAAGAGAGAGCTTCACAACAATAACAAAAAAGCAAGCTTGTAAATTAGAAACTTTAAACTAGGAATTCAGAAGCCTATAAATATTTTCTTTATTTTGTTTTATAATCATCGTTTCGAGTAAAATTGGGTGGGGAAAAAAAAAAAAAAAGCAAAGAAGTTGTCTAATCACACTTCAAAACTGCAACTTACAAATACACCAGGCATGCTCTGGGTTTACTAGTGTTATCAAAAAAATGTGCATTTGGTATCAGTTGCCATAATTTCCAGGAATAAATGTATTAAATAAATACTACAGCATGTGGCAGAACCTCTTTAAGCAATGGTAAATGACATGACTTTGTGAAGTGATATAGTACATTCTGCCTTAGTCCAGGGAAAGAAAAAGAACTAAATGATGGAGCCAAACACTTATTAAGGCCCTTCAGACCTGATTAAAGTCAAATTGCAGGAAACATTTACTTTAATATAAAATACGCACAGCAACACAACCTTAATTAGGCACACATGTCTCTCAAGATATCAATAAATGTTTCCTTTTGATAAGTCTGATTTAATAGACTGTAATAACAGGGGAATGTTTCTGAAACATCATTTAGGCAAGTGGGAGAAATAAACAAGCTCAAATATTTAAACCTCAACACCAATTAGCAGACCATTCTTTCCAAAGAAATATCTGAATTTCAAGTTTATTTAGTTTCAGTCAAACACAAATAAAGGCTTTGTTTTCAGAATAATTGGTTTTGAAACTTGAGAAACAGCTACTGGGCTTTGGTATCTTTGTTTGCAGAAGGCTACAGAAGCAGCAAACTAGCTTGGATGGTTTAGGTCTTAGCAGTGACTTAGAAAATAAAGCTGAAGACAGACCTCCCCTCCCAGTGCTCATTTTAACCAAGCAAGTTCTCAGCTGGGTTATCACCTTACAAAACCTTGCAGCAAGCAATATATAGCATGCACTCTTAATCATTTCAAGCAAAGTCTTCTGTGCTCATTCACAGAAGTACTTACATTCCTTTTTGGCCATTTACACCGCTGAAAAGCTTTTGCAGTTTGCTTAAACTGCCAAGAACAAAGTTCCAATATGTCTTCTCATAGTGGTTTCTGTTCTAATTCAGGCGTGGAGCATTTAATTTGTGTTGAACAGTGGGCTGCTGGTTGTATTTCAGATGTGATGACAGAAGGAAAAACTGTCACAAACTAAGAGCTGCTAGGAGAAATGAGGACCCAATGTGTCTCCAAGCACATGAGAAAGCAGAGGGGAAGGCTCAGGTCAGGCACCAGTGACAAGAACAAAATAAAGCAGTGACCTGATCCTTAAATCTGACATCATGACAAAACTCTTCTGTGAACAAGCCCAGGCTGCAGAACAAGGAGGTCTCTACTCTGAAGTGATATTCTTACCAGGAAGAAAGAGGAGGGATGAGTGCAACCTCTGAAAATGCTTACCTACATCTGTACCAATACAGTTTGATTTTCTCAAAATGGTTTCTTGAGTATTGGAGGGCTCTGTTTTTTCCTGCGTGAAAGTCTCAATTATCCTGCTGTCATGGAACATGAAGCAAAAAATTACATTTGTTCAGGTTCTTGTAATTCAGAAGCGAAGGGCTGCAACTTAAGTGCTTCTCTCTCTTGGTCTCTGTCCTTCAGAAATTTTGAGGAGAAAAGGTACTGTTGCTGGACAGTTTGATTTCTCAAAGGTAAATGAAAAAGTAACCCACAAAGAACACATTCCCCAGAACCAGAATGTAGAGAGGTTTCTTCTTCTTTCCCCTGCCCCAACAACCCTGACCTGGTCAGGTCTCCCAAAATTTGAAAGCCACCATTTGAATTTATCACTTCTCAGCGAAGGCCTCAGTCTCAGCAGATGGGAAATAGGCCTTTTTTTTTTTTTTCCTCCTTGCTGCCAGAAAAACACAGCTATTCATCAGAAGCTGTGATACATCTAGTGAGAGTGAGTTGCAAAGAGCAGACTGAAAGCAAGCAGCAAATTAATGTTGTGGAAGCCAAATCATCTGCCAAAGAAAGTGTTCTCCAAAACAAGGAGGCAAATGTTCATCAGTCCATATAGGGGTCAGGACCTACAGACAGAAGGACTGGATTTAGCATATAGCTTTAAGTGCATTCCAGCCTCAGCAGTAGCAGAAAAGTAGCATGGAAGTAGAGAAACATAAAGAACCAGAAAAAATAACATAATTAACCCAAGAGATATTCAAAGGGTGGTCATGAAGGACTCTAATCATACCCAGGAGAGAATGGGTGCAGTAAGCATTCCATAAGCAGAGTGCCAGAAGCGTGACAGTATGGGCTGGTGAAAAGAAAGTTTGTAACTGCAGACATTTTAGGAGTGTGTTCATTCACTGAAAACAGCACAAAGCTCATGATGTCCATAGGCCCAGGGATCTGTTCCTCCCTGAAAAGTCAACCCACTTTTCTTTAAAAGTTATTTTGTTTGGTGTTGGACCATACCCTGGTATGCATCATTGAAACCTTCTCCCTGTTTTGCCTCTGTTGTGATGACTACAACAGGCCAATAACTTCCCAGCTAGATGTTTTTACCTGTGCTTCTATTACTGTCAAGTCCTTAAATAAACTCTATGAGATTGCATATAGATTAGGATACACCATTAAAACCAACGGTAGTACTCTGTCCACTGCTACTACGTTACTTATTATATTACATAGATGATCTACCAAATCTACTGTTCCCTGCTCTCCCACCTACAAGGGACATTTTCTCTTCCTTCTGTCCTTACAATACACATCACACATCTTCATGTTCCTTCTTCCCCCCTACTCTAATCTTCTACTCACCTACCATCTTTCACTGCCATGCTGACCTCCAGAACCAATACACTTCCTTGTCTTTAGGTTTCCTTAACTTTATTTCACTTCTTCACAGTTCAACATCTCACCTTCTTTCTGCCTCTATACTCCAGATGTTCCCTATAAAGCCTCTTGGATGGTTACATCTTCCTTATTCCTTTCACCTGCTACTCCATCTTCAAACATGTAATTCAAACAATCAGATCTACTCAGTTTGTTGTTCTGCTACATCTCTTTTCATTTATCTCACAACTTCTGACTTTCCAAGCTTCCTGCATAATTTCTTCCCCTCCTGATTATCCAGGCTTCTCTTGTGATGCCGCTCTCCCTGGGCTGTGCTCCTCTGACCAGCTTCCCTATTCCACATGTCCCCTTGTCCTACAGTAATATCCACCCTTTTCTCTTGGCTGCTAATCTTGAAATGTATAATTTGACCTGAGCAATGTCACAGTATTTCCATTGTCACAAGAGTTCTCCATTTCACTGTGCTGTGCACACACAAAGGTTTCAATTAACATCTAAGCTTGCCAGGGCAAGGATGTTTTTTGCCTGAACTATAAAAGGCCTTTTAAGCACATAACAAATGCAGAGATTTTGACACCATCTTATTTCCAGAGGCCTTATTTTGTTGAAAGTAGAGCTCAGTGCTTCCTCTTCTCCCTGTCTTCTTTTTGCTGTTCCTTGGACTCATTTAGATCTTCTGGCACAAACATGAATTAAATTGAATTGTTCTTCAGTTCTGTAAAATTGCATCAGATCCATGTAGAGGTTTCTGAGGTGACTGTTACTGACTGTTCTGATAATACAGCCTGCTGGCTGCTGTGTCTTAGCTCACCAAGAATTTAAGTCCACATCTTATTTCAGCTATCCCTACACTAAAAAGGACTTAAGCAATGGGGAAGTAAGGAGTACAAACTGAGAGACTCATGCCTTGTGTTATTCTTCCACAAACCCTTTATCTTTCCTACAATAAAAGTTATGCTTTATTGTCTTGTCTTACACTTCAAGTGTTTCTCAACTAAATTTTGTTACAGAAGTACTGTGTCACAGACCGGGAGAATAATTAATCTGAGTTATGTCAGCAATGTTATGAAACGGCACCTTAACTCTTTGCCTTTCATTCCACTATTCAGTAAAGTCTGTATCTTACTCTACTGAATACTGAGAAGCATTTCAGTGCAACATCTGCACAGTTAAGAATTAGAGATGTAGTTTGTATAATCAGATCACATAGCACTGTCAAATGGAGGCATAGTTTAAATAGCTTACAAAATTCCTTTCAAGGCATGCATCACACTCAACGGATCAATTTCTTCTGCCAATATTTTTGCAAAAAGTTGAATTGATGATTATTGTAGCCTCCCCTGTGCATCAAATGGAATCCCAATCCCATGTTCAGTTTCTCTGTCTTTTTCCAATACCACTGCTCAAGTATCTCTTGAAATATTCCTCCCAACCACATACATATTACTCTGCAAGAACAGATGGAGCTTATACACAACTGGCTTTATTTTTTCTATAGCCAATTGAAACAAGCAGCCAGACAAGACAGAAATTTGCTGAAATACTGAATTCATTCTGCAGGTTTAAAGATTTTAGAAGTTATAATTTGTTGATTATGCAACATCCACAGTCACAAGCATTTGACGGTTACATATGGGAGTTTATCTAAACTCCTTTTTTTTATGCTACTGCATAAAATAAGATACAAGCATGTAGCTTGCTCAAAAGGGGGAGCACCCCAGCGGCTTTGTTTGCAGGATGAGCTCCCTTCCCTCTCTGAAGTGGGGCAGAAACAATCAGTAAGAGAGGATGTACTGTACCACGCACCCCCAGCGCTCAGGGACAGACATGATAAAGCCAAATTTTCCCAGCTGGGCAGAAACAAGGGGATCTGTGGCTGGGATTCTGCTCTGCAATTTACAGGAAGATTATGAATAGTTCATAATAAGAAGAAGTCTTTCTGGCAACTGTTTCATGTGTGTATGCAGATAATCTATCGATTTGGAAAAACTGCAGTCCAGGTGTATCTAAGGCTCCTGAAACTCCTAATCATCAGAAGACATGCTCATACATCACATAGCTTCATTATCAGAATGCTAGCTTTTTGAATTCTGCCGACAAACTCAGCTGTTTGTTTCAGTCCATTCAGCTCTATGAACACTGGAAAAAGATTAATAAACCCTATTCTATACTCTTCCCGACTATCAAAAATTCAAACCCAACCAATACAAATGCAACATTTACTTAATGGCACACTTTGTTAAGTGGCACTGTTCAGTCGTCCTGAATATGCCAGGAATCCAAGAAAATTTAGGAAAATTACTCTGACTCATTTGGTTTGTTTCATTTATTCTTCCGTGATGAAACATTGAGCTATAAGAATGGAGGCTTCCAGGGAGCAGTAGGGAATTAATGTCAATGCTGACTCTCAAACGTGTCACTACGCTGTGATATCTTTTATTTTCCCAGACTCAAAATTAACAGTTTTCTTCCAGTTTGCTCCTCCTAAAGGTGACAGAGCAACTCACTAGTACTAGAGTAGTAAAGAAATAGGAAAGTCAAGGAAATATCTACCACTTAAAAAAAAAAAAATTCAAAACAAACCCCAATCCCAAATAACAATGAGAGCGAACGATAAATTTAAATCAGAAAAGACGTTTGGTTGACTTGTCTTGATTCTTTCTGGATTTATGTTGAGTTGAGACCAAGTTCCTTCAATTTCAAAACTCTTCCTATTCCACTTTCTTTCACACATTGTCTCCTTCAGATCTCTTCTCCTTTCTGCCCTCATTATCTGGTCTAGTCCTGGCTTTGAACTTTCTTTCCAAATATCACATATTTATTTATTTTTAAAAAGCTTTTATCCTATGAATCTCAAGCCATCTCAGCAATTAACACAAAGTTAAACACACATACCTTGATTTCAACCAGTATTTAATCCAAAATTCACTATTTCTGTTTCAGACCTGAAATCCAAAAACATTTTTCCAAAAATATCATTCTGTCTAGTGGAAGAGATCTATTTTCTCTCTTGAAAAGAGTTATTTATTCCTTTGTGAACATTACCACCAGTGTGCTCTTGGACCTGGCTTTTTTATGTTGCTGTCCTGTGCTGTATATTTTATTTCTCTGACTTACATTGTAAATTACTTAAAACCAATATCTTGCCTATGCTAAGAATTTTATCAGGGATGCCCTACAAATAACAGTACAGTAGGAGATCGACTTTGTCTTTGCTTTGTTAAAGCTCAGTGCAGAATTTTGCTCACTCATTGTTTAATAGTGGCTTGTTTAGGACTAGACTGATCCAAAAAACACATTCAAAATTTGTACCGAGATTTTAGAAAAAAATAATCCCTAAAGTTTAAGGCAAACACCAAAGTCTGGTGTAGGATTGTATTCTCAAATCCCCTTACACACTGTAGCTCCTCTAGTGCAATATGCTAGAATTAAGGGCTTCATTTCCAGCCAATTTCTTTTCTAATTTTATCTGGCTTTGTTTCATACTTTCACAATCGAGTATCTCTGTTGACACTCCAAGATAGGAGTAAGTCACATACAGAATGTTATGTTTAGATGCTGCAATCTATTGCAGAATACAGACAGAAATAGAAAATGCCAAAGCATGTGCAAAAGTCATCTCATAACTTTGCCAAGGCATTCTGGAGTTTTCTTAGGCTGGGTAGTATTTGCAAAATACTGTTGCAGAGTACACATCAATATTTTTTGTTTTACATAACGAACAGGGTCTGCTTAAAATCATGTTCCTCCTTTAGTACAAACAAACTGCAGCCGCTATACCTCTATATCTAATCCAATGCAGCAAGTGAGGGGTGGGAGGGAAGAGATAATGCAGAAAAAAAATTGCCTAGCTTCTGTTTCTTGACTTCCAAGAACTGGTGGTCTTATACAAACCAAAGGCGGGGGGGAAAGTCGTTGTCTGTAGAATCTGCTGGGTGCTAATTTGACATGGCAATGAGATGAAAGTTGGATTCATGCTAGTTTCAACATCAGAGGATTGGAATGTAGCCTACTTAGCACAGAAGTCAAACAATTCACTGGCAATAGATTACTTTCCACTTCTAGATCTGCTAAATAAATAGAAAACTAATTAACAGTGTAGTATGGCAGATGTAGCAGGTTTGAATTTCATTAGAGCACTGGCTAAGAACTGAAAGAATTGAAAAGTTGTTATATGTCTTAGTGTCTAATGAATCTGTCATACTACCTTTTCTGTGGGACAGAAAAAATACTATTTATGTGCCCTCTGCGTAAGAATTTCCTAATACATTTCCACTTAAAATAAGATTGAAAGTGTAAGCCCTTGAAATTATTGCAAGTATTCTTTTCATTTTCCATAAAATTACTTTGGTTCCAAAACAGCAGGGTTGTGTATCTTTGCCTTATGCACTTCTGTTCAGCTACTTACAGCTTTTTAAAATATGTTTTTTACAGGGAGTTTTTATGTTTCATTATCTATATTTCTTTCTCCCTGATGAAAAGTGTAATAGGTTGTATTTCCTGTAGTAGTTGAGAACAAGGATCACACAAAGGAATAGTTATACTCACATTCTGAAAGGAAAAAAAAAAAAAAAGTTAAGGTATTTATTTTTAGACATTTTCCCCCTAAACACACATTAAACTGAACTTCCTATATCCAGAATTGCATAATCAGATTTGGCAGTATTAATTAACAATAAAAGTAGTGTTTTGCCCCATAAGAATCAATAAGATAATTATGTTTCTTAGGAAATGGCAGTCATATGATTTTGCTTTTGGTGCATAATGAATAACATGAAGTTCTGTGCAACAAAAAGGTTTTACAAACCAAATCAAGCCATAGGACCTGCCTGAAATTCTTACAGGAAAGCCTGATTGAAGCCCTGTAGCAACTACCTGATTTTACTAAGTCTTCAGGGTATGCATATATGCTTGCAAACGCATATTCTTTTAATCAAGAACTACATAAATTCTTAAACCATATACTCCCAGGACGTAGTTTTGGCTGGCATGCAGGAAATACCAGGACCATTTCTGTATTTTAATATTTGGACCTTGGAACATTTTTGTCACACTCCACATAGCTTCATTCCTAGGCAAAAAAAGAATTAAATGTCTTTCAAGTAGCCATTATAAAGCTAAGTGCTGTGCATAAATATGCATGAGAGGTCATTATTGCCAAGTGATGATGCTTAAAAGGTTCAAGTGTCTCTTACTAAGATTTCCCTACTTGCTCTACAGCAGCGGAGTCAGTACTTCAAAGATATAGCTGCATCTCCAGAAACTGATTTCTGGTTGTTGGCTTTCACCTCTTCTGGTTTCTTGTGGGGTCTCCCAGTGATCAAATATAGGCTTGCAGGTATCCCCAGCAGTGGGCTGCCCAGACTGGACGCTAGAAACCATCCCTGTAAGTAGCTATACTGCCTTAGGGATTATCTACATCAGGGGCCTCGCTGGAATCAGCCCGCTAGAGAAACAGCCCCTGAGAAACAGGAGATGCCACTAGAAGACCAGCAGATCAACTGCGCTCCTCAGCCTTTGCTTTCAGTCTTGGCAGAAGCCAACTTCAGAACCAAGTGAATGTGTGGGATCCTCCTTTCCACAGCAAGCTGCTCCCAGCCTGCTGCACCCTGCATTCCCCAGTCAGACACCTCTGAGAAGCAGCCACCCTGTCCTGGGCTGCTGCGGTGGCAGGCAGGGCAGGAGGGTGGCAATGCAGCAGCAGGGCTGGCTTGTTCACCACCAGCTTTCCAAGAACAATGGGGCAGAGCAGAGCGATGAGCAAGGTGTGGAAATTGAAAGAGCAATCGTGGGTGTGATAGCAGGGCTGAGGAATGCAAGCATACTTTGGATTTCAGTCAGGACTCAGCAAAGATCACGTAGTCAATATATTTAGACACAAGTCTATAGCCTGCTGGATTTTTTTTTTTTTCCCAGCAACACTAAGCAGTTACATCTCCAAGTGATTACTGAAGGAGCTGCATACAATCAGCATCTCTCCAAATCTTGGGGCAGATTCCCATGGAACACTATTTTCAACAGTTCTGTTGTGCACAGGATACCTACAGTGACAACAGATGCACTTGTCAGATGTCACATTTACTGTATATTTCCCTTTTTTAATTCCCCCACAGTTCTTCCAGTGGGGATTTTGGCTCTCACATGCATATTAGCTTGGTATGATGTCGTTCTTCCAGCTGCACAAACCTTTCCAAAATGCTTGTCAAACCTAGAACTGTTGCAGGGTTTTGTCATTTTCCTTTTTTCTTTCTGAAAGCATGTGGGTAGAAGTATGAAATACGTATTCCCAGCCTTTACTCAGATGCTCTCTTCTAAACACAGGGTAGTCTGGAGAAGGTGACTGCATGGTCCCTGGCTGATGTTGCTTCTTTTTTGCCAAGTCAGTTAGTCACATCCTCTGTTACAGATGGCTGACTTGTAGATAACCCTGAGGAGCAAATAGGTTCTTCACTACTGATCATAAAGCTAATTTATTCCTGTGCCTCCCTCCTCTAAATCTCAGTTTCACCATATGACATGACTGAAATGAAAACCTGTAATTATTGTTATGTCTCTCTTTTTTTTTTTTTTCCTTGCTTATGATTTCAAACACTTTTAGTAACATAGTCTGTATTCCCTTAGTACATATAATTCCAAAGCATGGCTCAACTTGAGAGAATATTGGTTCTTACTCTCTGGTTAATGCATCCATTTCTTGAGTTATTGTCTTTGCATTGATCTCTATTGATTCAGTTAAAAGACATGTTATCCTTGTTTCCATTTCTGTGAGGGAGATGTACTTGCATTATGGGACCTTTAATGGCAAGGTTATCTCTCATGTCATAGCCCTCATCTGCAATGTATTTTACTGATTACTTTTCATGAGTAATCCTCAGCACAGAGGCTGCTCAAGAGACGGAACAATCTACGTGTCTGATACCGTTCGGTATTTTGCACTTAACTAATGAACACACCCAAGCAACAAGGGTCACTGCTGCCTTGGACTGATTCTTCAGTGGTAAGGAAGGATGTTGTCAAACCAGTAAATCTATCCAGGGTACAGAAGGAACAATACCCAAAAGTATGCATGTTAATCCAGCAAAATTAAAGCTGCAGTAAAAATTTGATAACAACATCTGAGAACAGCAAGGAGAAGAGCAGAACAGCTGGCAGAAACTTTCCTCTTTTATAGCCAGATGTTAGGCAAGACAAGTAGAGGTTGTATGCTCAGACAAGAAGCTCTTTGGAAACAAGGGAAATGACATAGCTGTCAGGAGGTTCACTTCCTCTGCACAAAGGCAGTCTGGTTTCCAAAAAAAAACCCCTTTGCTATTGAAAATGTTGCAAAGGCAGCAAAAGAAGCAATAGATGCTTTTTTTTTCTGGCTCAGCAAAAGAAAAGAAAAAAAGAAGATGGACTTTTTCTCCCTCCTTAACATACATTTGTGCACTAGGACTGCAGTGATTGCTTGGCAGGCTATGCCTGCTAGAGCCGGGTACAGACCTCAGCAAGCCAGGCTCACCAAACTGAGCTCAGGACTGCCTGGGAGCTCATGTCTGAACACTTACTGCGTTTTAGGGAAACGAAATTCTGACTCCCAAAAATAAAAAAGGAGAAATGAATCTGACCAGCTTTACATCGATTTAGTTTTCTGCAGGTCTGTAGCATGTTTTAAACAAAAGTTCAGCTACCTTTTAAAAAGAAAATAGGAGCTGGGACTATGGATTTCTCAGCAGGCTGGGTTTGCCTGATAAACACCAGTTAGATGCATCAGCCTCCAAGAGCCTTGAAGTCGAATGTAATCTCTTGAATTTTGAACTTCTTCTTTCCCCACCACCTTCCAGCTCCTCCTCAACAAACTATTAATTTTAAAACAATATGTCCCTAATCCTATCACTGCTCTGTATGGTCACCAAATCACCAGATGAGACAGATCCTCAAGGGAAAACTCATGTCCCCGAATTATGAGTAATGAGTGGAATTGTTTCATGCTTCACAATGCCCTTGAGGGGGAGTCATACCAATTAACATAACTGGGTTTTCCTTATTACATGATGGAAATTAATGAGAGGAGAGTGGGGGGGGAAAAAAAAAAAAGGAAAAATAAAAAAGATGATACAGAGCGGTGTTTTGTAATGCGTTTTGATCAATAAGTTGAGGATGCATGACTATACTGGCAAAGCCCAACCCCTCAGAGATAAAAATTGCCTCAGTACTGAGAAAGGCAGGCTTTTTTTTGTCTATGAATACTGAACCCTATTTCAAAACATGGTTTGTGTAATATTTAAGTGTAGGACACTTGTGTTTACACTTGGCACATTACTGCCCGAGTTCACTAAGGGCGGTATCCTAGAAGAGAAATCTATATGTGCTGATGGAAGTACAAGGTCTTGACTGTAAATGTCTAGACCGCACGGAAGAGTTTGCCATGCAAGGAGGCATTGCAGCCATAGCATCCCTTCATTTCCCACTACTCACAAAAATGAAAAAATAATTCAAGATAGGTAAATGCCAGCAGCAGTTAGGTTAGAAGTTAGACCCCTTGTTGCCCTTGCCACAGTTGAGATTTAATAAAGTTTTTGTCACCTTTTTTGGGGGGGGTTAGATTAATGAGAACATGCATGAGGATGTAGCTTGCATCTCATGGTTTCCCCTGCACCTTGGTCTGCAAGTCATTTACGTTAACAGCTTAACAATACCAATTTGAAAAACATAGGGACATTGATGCAGTAAAATTCATTCATTGAGGGAAGAACTTCTTCCAGGGAAAAGCAAGCTATTCACAACAGCTTGCTGTAAACATCTAACTTCAGTGCCTAACTGAGATCAGCAGGCTGCCTCCATAGATGCCAAAGCATTCAGCAATTCAGCAAATAGGCAGCAGCCTTCTCTGTGTTCATGCTGTGGCTGTAGAAAATGTTATCATTACTTCCTTTTTGTACCAAAGTCATTGGGTCCTGAAGATGTTTCTTGAAAAAATCCTCTGTTAACGAGGCTGTGTTACCTGCCCTCTGAAACTTACCCACTGTCATTTCCCCATTACCCAGATCTTTTTCTGTCTCACAGTTCCCTTTTTAATCCTCAGGTTCTCCAGCTTCACCAATTATCTATACTTTCTAAGCAGGAGAACTAAGCATTTCCTTTATCTAGCGCATAATACAATTTAATCAAAGAAAGATATCAGTTGATCTGGAATAATTTACTTCAGGAAGCTCAAATGTAGCACTTTCTTCCAATTTCTCTTTACCCCATGTATGTTAATATTCTTCCATTCAAATATTATGCCAGAGCTCTGCATACAGTTAAGGTTGCCCATTTTCCCTTACTTACCTTCCTCCAGCCTCCTTCCTTCTGCAGATGAATGCTGGAGGCCAAAACTTCAATATTAACATGTTCAGTCTTTCCTGGTTTTTATGTCATACTGAAATATGAACAGCAGCAGGGGGGCAACTGGTCAACTGGGCTGGTTGATGGTCTTGCTGGGCCATCAGCTCCCTCGGCTCTTGTTCTCACTGTGGACCAACTGCAGTACATAAAAATTAGGATTCCTCAGGAGGAATCCAAAAAACCTAATCCAAGAAGATGTTACACAGTAGAGCTACAGGCTCAAACACCTCTAGGAAGAGAGAGAGCTTTGAACTCAATTTCTCCATACCTCAGATGCACGCTCTGGTTACTGGTGTTACTGGAGGTTGTGAGAAGTCAGCTGAAAAGAGAGCCTGTGACCCAGCCAGGCTCCAGTTCCAGGCAGCAAACACCTCACAGAAACAGGCACTGAACCACCTTATGTCACCAGGTGTCTGCAGCACTTCTGGTAAGGTAATTGCCCACTTAGTGTGAAATGAGCTTTGGGTCCCATTGCTCAGTAGCTATGTCTCCTCATGCAATGTAAGTGCATGTGTTGAGGTTACAAACTCCATCAAAATCTATAAAAATTGGATGTTGCTATGTTCACACCTAGTTCTTTCATTTCCTGAACCTTAAAAAGGAGCACAAACATAAACTTGGCTGCCATCCTCAGATATTTTTCCTATGCAGACTTACCCCAGCTATCTCCTTAAGACACCTTACCTTAACGTTGTTTTTTTTTTTCCCCAGCTTCACATTTTTTCAGGTTACATTCCATATACCAATGCAAACATCCACTGCTTCCCAAAGCCTTCCTCCTCTTTCTTCAGTTATGTTTCTTTCTTTGGTGTCTTCACTTCCTCTTTCTTCCAAGTGATAGCTGTATAGTGCTAAGGGAGCTCAATAGATAAATATCTTACTCCATTATCCTCCTCTACCCTAAACAATCTCTACTTGATTTTTTATCACCACCTGCATTCTGTGATCAAGCCCAGCACCTAAAGACTCAGTCCCGTATCTCCTGTTTTACACAGTGATCTCTCATGGAGCACTGAACATGTGCTTTTGAAATCTGAGGATGCTACAGTTCAGATTTTTATTCTTCTTAACCCCCTTTTTTCTTATCTTATTTAATGAAGTGAAAGATTTGGTTTCCAGTTATATCTGCCTTTCTGATAATGATAATCAGCTGTCTCAAGTAACCCCTGGAGCTCATAGACACTTCTTTCCCCATTATTCTCCTTCAAAAGCCTGGGATAGAGTGATGTCTTCTCTTAATTTCCCAGGTCCCTCTCCCATAGCAAGTGTAAGTTTCCTGGCTAATTTCATTCCTTTGGTATCTATTTTTTTAGGTGTAAATAGCCCACTTCTTAAATAGTTCTTTATTTTGGTGGGTTTGTTTGATTTTCTAGTATCCCTTAGAGTTTATGATTGTTTATTTTCTGTCCTCAGAAAGCATACAGAAACCATGTCAGACTTTCCACCTCTCCCTGCTGAATACTGAGGTACAAGTAGTAATTTGCTTTCCTGGCAACATCCCCCTTTTTGTCAAGGTAGACTCCGTGTTGCTCAGGAAGGTGACAGCTGTCTCCCCAAGTAACCTTTGGCTTCCTATATACTATATACCAAATTTATGAAAACTTTTATTGTGTTCAGATCTTTTCCCGTCTTCTTTTTTTTTTTCTTTTCTTTTGCCTTTTGGATCATTTTCTTGCATTCTTCTTTCACAGTAAGCTCTTGTATCAATTCCTGCAGTGCTGACCTTGCTGATTTATAGGTCTCATATTATTCTCTCTTTATTGCTCTTTGTGTTTCCCTGGTCATCCACAATGGTCATTTCTACTCCAAGTAGATTTATTTCTCAATGGTATACAGATTTCATGAACTCTATGGACTATACCTTTGAGTATTTCCCCAACATATCCTACATCTTCACTGTCTTTTGCAGTTTGAGAATACATTTGCCACTCCGTGTTTTCTGTGAATTCAAAGCTTCTAATTTTGGGGAGTTACAAGTTCCTGATTTCAGAACTCATTAAATTTGGCCTGTGTTTTCTCATCCTCCTTTGTTAGCCCTTCTATGTGATGCGTAGCATATCTGGGCAGATGCCAAGTGCCACAATGCAAGCCCACAGATTTAACTGTATATTCATAGTTTTTGCTATAGCTCCTATATAGCATATAAGTGCAGATATGAATGAGCTTGTTTTCATTCTATCCTGTGAGTAAAGAAAGCATTATTATTTACATTTTATGGAGAGGGAAGCCAAAGTAGATAAGATCCACATTTATGAATGCATTTAAGTGCCAAACTCTAATTCAGCTGAAAAGAAAAACAGTTTTCTGATTCTTTATGAATTTTTTCAGAAGCCTGGCTGCTTTCCTTCAAGAAGCTTCCCATTTTCCAATGTTTTCCAGCCCCCTTGTCCCACATGCAAATCCTGCCTCCACCAACACCATTTTGTTCATTCCTCATGCCCACATAATTCCCTCTCATGTTCCCCTTTGTTCTCAAACAGAAGCTTAATGTACATCTACTTAATTAACATAGCTGAAGGCTGGGCCAGCCTGCAGGTGGGATCACTTCCCATGAGGCAGTCCCTAGACTGTCCCCAGGTTTTTTTGAGCTTTCTTTGTTTTCCACACCACCTAAATCATGGAGGACATGGATATGACCCCTTTTGCTTTGTAGTGATTTAAAGTACTTAATTCCTCAATGGTGGGAATTTGGTCCCTACACAGCTGAAAAAAACAAGGTGATAAACCTCCTGAACACTCAATCCCCAGTGGATGCAAGAGGCAACAGACTTAAGCTCCCATGCCCCCAGCTCCTGGAAGACCATAAGACTTGCAGACCCTAATACTTCCCCTGCTGAAACCCCACAGACCCATTTCTGCCCAGACAGAAATGTGTGCTGAGACCGTGGGTTACAAAACCAATGTAAATTCCCAGCTCTTCACCATTTTCCCAGCCTTTGCGCTCCTGCCCACTCCCTGAGGATACATGCTCTCCACCAAAACAGCCCAGAGGGGAAGCCCACCCTGGCCTTGTCTGTGGGTGCTCAGGTCTGCAGGGCTGCAGGTCACCCATGGCTGACTAAACTCCTGAAGCTAGGGTACAGCCTGATCCCAGTGGCTTTCTCATCTTTGCTCTTACAGCTGTTCCACACCATAAAAATTTGTCATGCTTTTGAACAGGAACCTGGAAGTCAAGGATCATGCTCTCTTTTTAGAGATTGATCTGCACAGACAGTGTAGTCAAGAAAGATATTCACGTCTTCCTAACCAAGAGATGCCTGTCTGTCCAGGTGGCGCACTGATTCCATCCCCATTGACCACCTTGAGACCAGGACCACCAGCTCCCCGCTCACAAGGTGAGATCCCCAGGCCAGGCCAGGTGAAACCCACCCAGGTCTCCAACCGTAGCAAGCCATCCTTCAGGCTGTGGGTGTTTTCTTGCTGTCTCCCAGATTGTCAGCACAGGTGACACCCAAGTGTGACCTACAGATGGGCAAAAATGAGGCAGTGAGGGGTTCAGCAGGAGCTCAAGTACAGGGTGCAGGACAGACAGCAATAGTCTTCCAAAAGGCAGAGGCAGATAAAGGGAAATTAATGAGAGCAGCAGGAAGGCAGTCTGTCACAGTGCCACAGCCTTGCCTTCGCCTACATCACCAGTTGATTGTGAACGACCCTGTTTCACCAGGCACTCAGTAATCATGCAGCAGTCGCTGCACCAAGCAGTTTATAGCACTAGTCAGCTTGCTGTTACAATAAGATGCTAATATCTTGAACAATCAGGTGCTCACCACCATAAAATAAAGCTAAACACTCTAAATCCTGCTTAACAAGCCTGCTAATGCACTATTGAAATCAATGACACATTTGAACAGTACGAATTGCCCTGAAGCTTTTTAAAGCCCGCTGTCCTTATTTTTCATTTTGGAAGTGGAAGTGTTGCCTCCAGGAGGGCACCTTCTGTTTGAAAGACAACAGGACCAAAAGCACAAAGAAAAGGACATAGATTGGTTGATAACAAGTGCCAGCAACAAGCATCCAACAAGTCACTTCATCTTTCCCCGCCTCAGTTTCTTCAGCTTGCAGAGCACCAGATATAAAACCAGAAATGGTCTTCTCCAGTGGTCAGGTGCTTTGTAACACATGGATGGCTGGAAATGCATTATTAAAGATTACAGAGAATTATTCTTAAACTGGCTCAAGTGATGTTTGTTTACACAATGCAGACTTGGTAAAGCAATTGCAGATAAAACATATATCAAAATATGTTTAAGCAAGAACACCCATCACAACCTGAAATATGGAACTGTGTGAGAGGAGAGAATGAGAGAATGGGAACTGTATAATCGCAGACAGGAAAGGACAACAGGGAAATAATGACAAATCAAATATAGCAACTTTTTTCTCTCTCAACTGACACTTCTCATCAGCTAGCTTATGTCAAAGGAAAAAAAAAAATCTCCTGTGACTTTTATCTATTAGATTTTGTTCTCAATACCTGCCATGCTCTGGAGCTGCGGCTGTAAGAAGGCCCAGCTCTGCTACTCTCAGCTAATAGGTTTGATTGTTCTCTCTGAAATTATACTCACAGATAGTGACCTGTGAGTCAATCTGGCACTCGGCTCTGCACTGGATAAGAAAGCCCCCAGATAAGGTGGCGTGCGAGTGACTGTGCAGCCTGACAGCCAGCAGCAAAGCTCTGCCACCCCACCAGTGCTGCTGCTGCTGCCTCCCCACTCGCACAAGTTACACTGCTGATGGTGAGATAAGTCATTGCCATCCACAAAGTGCTGCTGTTTAGTATACAGTATTTATATTTTATGAATGTTAACAAGCAAGAAGCCCTGCACAACTGAGCAGTTACGAGCTCAAAAGGCTTTGTGAGATATTTTCTCTAAGGGCTCATTAATGTGGTCTTTTAATGGAGTACTTGCATATCTGAATCTTTAACTGTAGCTATAAATAGAGTTTATAAGCACTTGACAGTGTGTGGCAAAGCTGTGTTAGCAGTGCTTGCCCTGCTTTTTGCAAGTTCCATTTGCAACGGATATTTAAGAGGTAGAATTTAAACATTTCCCAAAATGCAGACTTGTATACATCCTAATAATGCTGCACCCTGAATATCATTTTCACTGGGTTTAATGCATTTGGCATGTTCCCTCAATTAACCGAGCATCACAACATCTCAACAAAACAGCCAGTATTCCTATGCTATTGAAAGGAAAATTAGGGTATAAAGAGGTCAAGCTACAACCCAAATGTCCCACAGCAAATCAGTAGCAGAGCAGAGAAAGGAAAGAATGAGCTCTAATTACCTGCCCTAATCATTGAGCCCACAGAGACAAATTCTGCCATTATTTTCACCAGGGCTGAAGTAGGATCACTCCAGGCATATAAACTACTACCACTGACCAATGTAGCTGGCAGCTGGGTTTTCCCTCCCATACCAGCTTCCCTTGCCCTGTGAAACATTCATGCTGTACTGACCGGGTGATTTTTCCCCACCTCCTGATGATCAGTTTAGTGTAACAACATTTTAGCTCACTAACCCACATGTAAAAACTAAATGTACTTTTGTCAGCCCTAGTGAAGAGCCAACAGAATTACCCAGCTTAATGTACTATACAGGAGTGTTGGTTTATGATGATATACTAAAAGCTGCTGGAGGATCACAGCTTTTAATAAATCACCCTGTAGTATTATCCATAAAATTGCCATTTCCATGCACTGCAGAACTTGTGACAGCTCTCTTATTTTGCCAGGCCACCTGAGGCTGTACCCATGTAAGGCACCCACAGCACGTCCATGCTGCCCTTCCGTGCAAAGAAGCCATCACAGGTCAAGCATGACAAGTTTGAAGGGCTAGTTTCCAAAATGCCAGTGACTTGAAGCATCTACCACAGCCTAAGGAATCTGCAAGGTGTATATAGGCCTTTTTCACCTGATTGTTTTTTAAAAATAGACCTCTGAAATATTTCCCCATCTAAACAGGCCCTGGAAGCCTTGACAGCCCCAGTAGAGGAAAACAGAGCAGCACATCCACCTTGACCTAGCTTTCCGCCATCCTGTTCCTATCCAGTGAATGCACTAGCATACTTCTCCAGTGACACCACAGGGACTGAAGCCCAGCCATGTCTAGCAAAGGAAACAACACACAGCTCTGGAGGCCTCACTGGGAGAGGCTTTCCTACCTAGCTTCAGCGCTCAGTTGCATAGTCCATCTGCTTGGACAGAATTACATATATTTACTGGGGTGCGGGCCCTGAACACACTGCCAAAGTCCCTTTAAGATGATTACAGGGGACGTGTTGTCCTCTCAGGCTGACATCTATTATGGGTTATTATTTGGATTTTATGCTAGCAATTCTGAACACTTCCATTTTTGGTTCATCTCTGATGCAACTGAAATTGAGTTTTCCGCATGCATACATCCTGAATTTATTTTAACTGTGCTCAGTGTTTAGAAGGTAAGCGAGGATGCTATTAGCTACCAGTCTGTGTCTATGAATGATCACTTATTACTTTCTCAGTGGTTTGGTTCAGGCGTGTGAGAGAATATCTTAGTTTGTAATGAAACTATCATGGGCTGAATTGTTTGATAGAGCCTGTTGTCAAATCATTACTTTTATCTGGGGGTGGGAATCAACCAGAATAATTTATAGCTTTAAAATGCTGATTTTTTTTTTTTTTTTGTGAACATGTATTAGATGCTTTTACACCACTAAACTCTTGCAAACCAAAACACGATTAAATATTTAAGCAGTGTTCTCTTTCCTACACAGACATAAGTATCTATTTGTCTTCCATCACAACTTTGTGCACTTAATGTATTTTCAGCACCGTGGTGTCCCACAGTATAAGCTCAGGATCAGTACCTCCTGGAGGAGTGAGTGGGTGGCTCCAAGAATATTGTCTGAGCAGAAGATCTAGCAGCTGTGTCCTCCTGTTAGAGCACAGAAAGCACAGTAAGAGTTTTGCATCCTCCTTAGTCACCTGTGCCCACCTATCAAAGAGATATGTATTCTTAATTGCTTTTTATTTAATTTGTGTCTTCCTCCTTCTTCCCTACCATGAATCTTCCTTGTCTTCCTCCCTCTGATGACTTTCTCCTCCCATATGCTACTGGTCTCTTCCCTCTCCTCCCAGAACATTTGCTCCTTTTCTCAATAGCTTTTTTTCTCACCTTCCTCTTACCAGAGCAAAACTTCTCAATTTGTCAGCCCTCTAATGTTGAGCCTTTCCCTCCTATGCTCATGTTGCCTCTTCAGCTCTTCCCTGCAAACCTTCATTTCAGAGAACCTCCGTTCCATTTTTCCTGCTTGCAATGGGCTCTGTCCCTGGTCAGAGGCACTTCTGAGCACACCCTGCTGCGCTGAGCTAAACACCAGAGTGAGAAGAGGATGAGACAGGCTGTGGGACCCGGTCACTGGATCTGAGCAGCACTTGCCAACAGAGCAGTTTATTTCTGCTGCCTCCCCGTGGCCTGGCAGGAAGACCATTTGCTGAGACATAATTAGTCACTACATTTTTGCCCAGTTGCAGGTCAGCTGGGATCCACTACTTGAAAAAGCAGCTGTGTATTTTTCTCTTTCAGCACTGTGGAGTTGTCCATAGGACAACTTTCCACTTGGAGACCAAACAGGACCATCAGACAGGGAGAAAAATCTTCAAGTACAGGGTCTAAGTATCAGCTGCTTCCTCAGCAGCACTTACTGTGGTTTCTCTAGTCTGGTGTCAAAAAGGTTGCTTTAATTATTGACTCAGGCAGCAGCACTAGATCATCATTCAGCTCAAGAAGGACATAATCAAAAATCATATAAACATAGGACTGAGCTAGAGAGTGACTTTGACCTACTAAGAAGGCCAGTTCTTCTCTTCTGTATACAGCTATGAATCAGGGAGGTGAAGCAGCAGAGAAGGCAAGGCAGGACTGCAACCTGGTGTGAACAAGAGAAGAAGACTCTACATTTTGCCACTAAGGTGTGCTTTTTTCTGGAAAAGGAAGAGAAGCCAGGGACAGAAGCCACAGAAAGCAGCACAGGACCTCGCCACTGGCTATAAGAGCAAACATTGCAGCAGGACTTCTTCTGTAGGCTGAACACTCATTTCCTCTGCAGCAGGATGTCCCCATCCATATGGCACATCCCACCCTACAACACGTCAGCTCTCAGCTCAACAGGCAAAGCCTGTGAGCAGTCACTTTTGGGTTCCTGTATGGGATTTAAGATTTGGCAGCTTGACCTATTGATCTTGCTCAAGAAAGGCTGCTCTTCAAGCTGGGGCTAGAGGGGGACACTCTGTCCCTGGGAAAGCCTGGCAGAAGCAGTTGTGCCAGTCAGGAAGGTGCCAACGCAAAGTGGCACTAGCAGAATTGAGGACTTTGAGGTAGTCCCTACCATCTCCCTGCCTGTGCCTAGAGGACTGTATCCCTCCTCACTGAGGTGTCCCACAATACTACTGGTATCACAGATGCGAGGTCACAGTCGATCTAACACACGAGTTATTTTCAGCTTGGTTCAGCCTTCATTTATGTGGTCTTTTTCTTCCTGTTTCTGTTATTTGAATTAAGTTTTATAGGGGAAAAAAAGAGTAAGGCATAAACATACAGTTTTATGCTCCCCTGTTAATTCAATTTTAAGCATTATTACCTGTTTCAGTACAAGCAGCTGCTAACAGAAAGCTTGTTCCCTTTCCCCAATTTAGTTCTGTTCACAAATTCCATGTTTACCTGTGATGTGGAGCAGGCTGACCCCAGTGTGCCACACACCCCACCTCACAGCCCAACCCCACAGCCAGGGCAGCACAGCCCTCACCCCCTTCCTCTCCCCAGGGGGTACCATCTCCGCCCTGCTCCCTCCCTGGATGCCCCCTTAGCCTTTGGGTATCTGTACCTCTGTTTTTTGTGATTGCTATTTTCCTCCTCCCCTCAAGCATGGCTTTGGAGTGGGCAGCCTGCAGCACAGTGGAGTGGGCATCATGTGCTACAGGAAAGATGGGGTTTTCCAGGCACATGTCAGGAAGGTCCCAAAAGGCATCCCTTAGCACCACAGGGAGACTGAGTACCACATGCAGCAGGAAAATCAGGCAGCTGCAACCCCCCTATACCTGCTTTTACTGCATTGGATTTATTGCACTTTTATTGGGCATTTACTGAAATAAGTGAAAAGACATAAAGTTCACAGTAAAAAAAGAAATGCCTTTCACAGCAAATTTCATGATTCTTATTATTGTCTGATAGTAGCAGTTTTGTATAAATTCCTAAACAAATAGATCATATCATTGATGTTAACCTTTGCCAGTCTTTAAAGCAAGGTGCATGTTACTTTTATATCAAATCACAACACAACGTCAGAGACAGAGCTCTCCAGCCTCCTGACATTTCTGTAGCAAGTCATTTAAATAGAAAGATGCAGGTTAAGAGCTAATGAGTAAAACAGATTAAAAGTACACAGGCCAAAGCAACACAGAGAAGGCAACCAAAATGACCCCACAGCTGTAAGAGGCTAAAAGCAAATAGGGTCCTTCTAAAGCACTGTGTGTGGTAAAAGAAAAAATATCCAGGAAAAAACCCATGCACCATACCGTACTGCAATAATGTAAGTTTAAGTAAGGTCAGGGGCCAGTTTGCATTCTCCTTTTTCATACCATTAGTCCCTTTGACTTCATTAAGACAAATCTGAAGGCCAAAATGGGCAATTTTTAGTTGCAATAGCTGCTCTGTGCAGCTCCAGCCAGTTCTGTACTTGCTGAACTGAAACCAGAGCAGTCACACGGCATCACTTCCCCATTTTACTCTCATTGAGACCAAGCAGCGAGGAAGAGGTCTGGCACCAGAGCGGCATCAGCAGTTGTCAGGGCAAGGGACGGGTTTTCACCCACTGCTCTAACACAAGTTTTCCGTGCGACTTCAGTTTGCTCAGCTAAAAGCAGAAATAGCAACACTTCCCAACTGCGCAGCAGCACTTCGGGTTTCAGCTGACTGTCCCCAGGGAGCCACCGACCCCCCGGGAAGAGGGCTCTGCAGCCGTCTGCTGTGCCAGCCACAACGCTCCACCACAGATTAAAAGAGAAAGTAGGCTTTTGCCGAGCATTGTAAGCGAGTGGTCACAGCTCTCCCCCAGTTTCTTTATATTTGCAGCATATACGTCATTCTTGTTCTTGCCTGGAGCAAAGCTAGTCAAGAGAAGCAGCAAAGGTATCTCCCTTGAAAAACAAAATAAAATCACTGTGTTCAAACCCTTGCTCTGTTGCCTCCTTCTCCCATCCACCAGCCCAGCTGATACATTTCCCGGCCGTGGCCACCATCTGTCATGGCACAAAGGAAGCAGATGTGCAGAGACTTTGGCAGCTCAGCTGACGCTGGGCACATCGCTTGTCTGCTTTTGCCAGGAGCAGGTCAGCGGGCACTGCAAGACTGGGCACAGCAGGCACCCAGTCACCACTAGGGCCACTCACAGCTGGGCAAGGTGGCTGCTCAGCACCCCCATCGGTGCTGGGAAAGGGTCCTTTCAGTGACCTCCTTGGAGACTGCGGCTTTGAAGGCATTTTCCACCCTTGGTTCAGAAGCCCAGCCCCAGGTTGGGGCTAGGGCTCAGCTCATTTCACCTGATCTCCAGCCAAGTTTCCAGATCTTTCTGCATCTCACTGGCAACATATGTTCTTTGAGGTTTATTTGTGTATATTTGTTTATTTAATGTGTATAAAGATACTTCCTTGAGCCTTCAGGACAGTGGGTACTTGTGTCCACATGGATCAGACAGCCCAGAAGGGTCAGCACAAGTTTCTCAGGAGGGAGAGAGAGAGAGAAATGTCATGAGATGCCTCATGCAAAGCAACAAAACTACATTGTACAATTTAAAGAAAACATTTACATTTTCATGAGAAACTTGAAACAAAGAACTGGAAATTAAGAACTACTGTTTGTACAACTGCCTTCACTTGATCAAATTATAGAAAACAGCCATGAGTGAGGGCTGGGCTGAAACCAAACACACACTCAGCACACCATCCATCTCCCTTCCCCAAATGTAATTATAACGGTATGGTAGACATGAAAAGACAACATGACATGCTGGGAATAAAAAACTGGATATATTTTTGGGCACGATGGGATGCTGTTGAGCAGAAGCAATGCAATCATCTTCTTGGCTCGATGAGGCCCTGGACAACCTGGTCTAGTTGGGGGTGTCCCTGTGACTGGAGGAAAGCCAGACTGGATGACCTTTGGAGGTCCCTCCCAGCCTGGATGGTTCTATAATTCTTGGGGAGCTGAAAAATGCTTAAGGAACAAAAGCTAAAAAAAAAAAAAAAAAAAAAAAAGAAACAACAACACCACCACCACAACAGCCACACACCCCACACTGAAAACAAAGGAATATTATTTTTATTTTTAAGGAGGACAACCAACCATTGTAGTATGTATGAACTGCAGTGTTTGCAACTGCCCGATTTTCCTACTGCACACAGTACCCAAATTGTCTTATAATAAGACAAACCACAAAACCCAATCCTACACTGTGTCAGTAACAAAATTGATAGGAAAGAGTCCTATCAAGTTTATTTAGGCCCTGATATTGCCATTACTGGCTTTAAGTAGCAGGATCAGTCCCTTAAAGGAGGCAAGAGTACTGTTACAAACAGTTTTTTTTTTCGGATATATGTTGGATTTAAAAGCAAACAGGCAGAATTTAGTAGCTAAATTTCTTTTCTGTGATACGGATTTATTTTTTCCTTCTCCTGATAAGGGAGAAAACTTATTAATGAGGCCTCAGTGGTAGTTACACTGCTTCTGCTGCACTGTAAGAGATGTACACATTTTTTTCCCAAGGAGGGTTTAACTGCTTTGTAGATCCATAAAGATATTTCACAGAGAAAGCTTTATTCAATTGGAACTCTTAAACCTCCTTTGTGAAATGTTGTGGTATTTTGTGAGATATGTGGCCTTTGCTACACACGTGATGCTGGTAGGTTTCTCGGCATGCAAGTTCAAGAGCTTTATTTTCAATCAATTAAGCTCATTGGCAAGACTGCATGCTCTTCAGAAAGGAAGGAAAAGAAATAAAATAACTGCTAACTCTCTCTGCTTCCTGCAGAAATAGCTGGATTTTCTGGCAGTGTCTTTATAGAACGGCTCAGATGCTGGTTTTGGTGGCTGGCAGGTTCACAGCCTTGGAATGTTCCTGGTGGGTTTTTCCTCCCTCATTAGAAACATTCTTGTGATGCGGGGGATTCCTATCAAAACTATCATCACCCTCACAACAAGTCACGCTCCTGTTTTTGAATGCAGACAGCTGCTGGGCTACAGAACACATCACTCTGCATCTACAGAATTCTTCAGAGGTTTCCCCCTGCCCCCCTTCTTAATGTTGCATTTTTACGTGCCTGTACACCCAGCCCCTATGGGGGAGTGAACAAATGGCCTTTTAAAAGCAATCTTTCAGAATGCTCCAATTGTGTCCTTAATTGCATCAAAGTACACGTGGGTTCAGCTCTATGCAGACATAGTTTTAGCTGGAGGTTGATTTTAAGCAAGCTACACATTTTATACCAATGCAATGCATAAAAGCAGGCACAAAAAAAAAAAAGAAGCTTTAATTTAGTCACATTACTCCAGTAAGTAATAATGCATAGCAAGCAATAATTGGATGCAAGAAGTTTAGAGCAGATGTTCTCTTTACTTTGATTCTTGAGGCAGTGCAGTAGCAATTTCTTCCTTTGTAACAGACATAAATGATTCAGTGTTAATAAAAAAGTTCCAGGCATGGAGCTATTTCAGTGAATAGCTGAGAAATAAAATACACGCTGTGAAATGTGGGGCTGCACAAGGAAGAGCTTCCAAGTATTCCCCCTCCCTGTACTGAGAGCATTTTGAAAGAGATTTGGGGTTTATCACTGGACTTACAGTCCAGGTTTAAAGCACTATTTCTACCAGATATCATTCTCTTCCACCCCACCGCTCAGAGCAAACTTAGTTGCTTTCCAAAGAGGTGTGGAATTGCAGACCACCCGCCTTGGGGTCTCTCTCGCCCAGCACAGGCCCAGGAACTGGCTTGTTCCAGCCCTGGGGGAGCACCAGCAGCAGCTGCGTTGGCCTTTATAGAGTGTCCTCTTTCTTCAAACAGGGACATGGGGAAAAGAGGAATGAGGTTTGGCAAGCTATGCAGGTGGCCAGGAGGAGCCAGGCTCATCTCCCCAACACCTGAGGATCGCAACATCCAGTCCACCAAGACAGAATGCTGCTGTGGGCAAGTTGGGGCAGAAATGGGAACACCCAGAAGAGAAGATGACAGCAGAAAATGCAGTCCCTCCCCAACAGAACCATTGGTAACTCCAACTGCACCTTGAGAGTCACACAGGAAGCAAGGGAGCATGGAATGGGGAAGTCCCAGGCTGCCCCATATCACATCACTGGGGCAACCATCCAGAAATTAACTCAAGCAGAGCCTAGAAAGGCTCCACCACAGAAAAACAGAAACCCCCCAGCCACAGAGACATTCAGGTAGTAGATGGGGTGGACAAACCCAGAGAAGCTGAGGTTTGGGATGCACAACTGCAGGGACCCCAAGAAGCTGGAAAAACACAGCCTCTCTGAGCTCTTGAGTCAAGACCTTCCCATCATTTGCTCTCATTCCTGTCCCCCACCCACAGCAGAACTGGTATTTTTCTCCCAATACACAGCAGCATTATGTAAGAAAAGGGAGATGGACCTATTCCAGAAGCGTTTTGCCTCAGCTACTGCCCAGGGAGCAGCCCTGGGTTGAAAGAGATGCAAGTTCCCCAAAATTCACATTTTCTGAAACATTTACTGCGAAGGAAAAGCCTTTGCCGGAATAGCTGGTCCCTCCTGGTCTCTTCTCATCAGCTGCCCCTATACCTGCCCAGCTCTCACAGCATCTCTTCCAGCTCAGCACAGCACCACAGGGACTCAGGAGAAGCAGGAAGCAAGAAGACACAAGCATGAAGTAAAAGAACTAATGCATGAGACAGGAAGATGCAGGGATATCATTCCCTGCTTCTAGAGCTGGAGTTAGGTAAGCTGAGCTGCATTTCAGTAATTGCTCCTTAGGGAAGGGCTTCAGAATTACACCCAGAAAACAGAAATTGAAATCTGATCTAGAGTTGGATGGACCACACATTAAAGCTAGGCCACTCCCGATTAATGCAATAGCGCGCAACATGAGGTCATTGCTTTACATCAGATGTTATTTTTGTCTGGCCTGTAACCAATGGGCTGCACTGGTTACAGCGGCTGTGCTTGTGATGTGGAGACCCCTTCAAGCTTCCCAATGCTTTTTGAGGAGTTTGTCCACAAGTTTTCTTTGACCACTTTACCTATGTCAAAGAGCAATGTGATTTAATGCAAAGTCCACATGACTTCGTGGAAAACACAGAGCTACAGTGGTTACAGATGCTAGTAGCTACAGCACTTATATCTGCACATGAATATGCTATATCCCACCAGAAGCAGCCATGCTTTTATCTGCAATCGCATTATCATCATGGTGTCAAGTCATCTCTACCAAGTTATATCATATAGCCACAGAGCTGGAAGATGTGCAGAGATGAGACCCAAGACCAACACGTTCCCACTGTACCAGAGCAGAGCTGGCTGAGGCAGCAGGCTGGTGCGCAACTGCTCCCCTTCCACCCTCTCACAGTCTTAACCTCTGATTTTTACATTTTAAAAGTTACTATGATGACGCAGATGAACACGGGAACTTTGGATTGCCTAGACAATTTAATAAACTAAGGGTACATCATGCATTTCTTGATATGGGAAACAAGACCCAATGCTGTGGCACTCTATTTAGGTGCCTTCTCTCTTCCTGTTATCTCAGTGCATTTAATTTACCCTCAACAAATGAGAGCAAGGTTGGGATTTAACTTCTCTTTCAGTGTTTATAAAACAGCAGGATTAGCTTCCCTTTTACCCCCTCTTACACTTTGCCCTCAGCAGCCAGGGTCAGTTACAGAGTCGCGGAAGGCTCCCGTGCACGTGGGTGCCCACAGGGCCAGCAGCAGCGAGAGTGCAGTCCTCAAAATGACCCTGGCCATGGCCCCACCAACACTGTTGTGCCCTGTACATCCTCGCCCATGAAGCTGCCCATTCTCTCATAGCTTGTGGCTTTTGCTTTATGTGAGGGACTCCATTGCTGAGAAGTTTGAGCAGCACCCCCTTCCCCTTCACTTTCTGCTGGAGGAAGGGACTCGGGGCCAGCCAGTACTCCAGCTGGGAAATGCAGAGAAGGGAGCTGGGCAATTGCCCACACAGGGCATGTTGATCCCAAGTGACCCTGCCTGGTCTTGCTGCACCCTTGGCCCACACATATAGGGAGCACAGGAGCTTACAAACCAGAAGTTGCAAGGGCTGCACAGCTCATTGGCTGCCCAACTCACTCCAAAGTGAGTGTAACAAATTAAGTACTTGTTGGTTTGTGGAATAAACACCCAAGCTGCCTTTACAAAAGGGATGCTAAGCACACTGTTGACTCCCAGCTTCACAAGAAACATACACATTCCTCCCTGAAGCTGCAGATCGCCTCTCTCAACTCAAGCAGACTCCCACCCACCTCACCAGAAGCCATGCTGGAGGACATCCTCCACCCCAGAGGTGCTGGGAGACCCATTCCTCCCTCTGGACACGTTGCCCTAAGGAGAAGGGAGCTCTCAGCAAGAAGCTCCACAGACATACTCAGGCTATATTCTCTAGGCAAGAAAAGGCACAGCTAAGATATGCCCCACCACACACACTCCCCTTCCCTCTGCTGACACGCCGGAAGGATTATGGGGCCAGAGCAGGGAACTTCTTGTCCTGCCAGGGCATGAACCTTCCTCTCCTGGTTTCCAGGAGGCACAAAGCAGCTCCAAGCAGTTGCAAGCAGACAGGCTTTGTACAGAGTTCCCACAAACACCACTGCTTTTATTTAAAGCAGAAAACACAGGATGTTACAGATGAGTGGAAAAAATGTGAACTGCCCCACTGCCTGCAGAGCCCCTCAGACTGGAGAATGCTTTTCTTGAAGTCGGAGGGTCTCCAGACAGGATTAGGAAAGCACATAGTGTCTGCTTTAGCTTTTTATTTTTGCCTTGCTTGGCCGCAGCTACACCTCCCTGCGCCCCACACACAAACACCCCCCCAGCCAGGGTCCTGTACCTTCCCTCCCACTTACAGCTTCCCATAGCCCTTTTGTATTTGACTCCTGGGAGGCCTTTTTCAAACTCCTTTTGTCAGCTCCATCTCTTTGAAACACTGGAAAGCTACCAGCGAGAAGCCTGGCTCCGGCTCCCCACCACTAACGCTGGCAGCAGCTCACCCAGTCCTCTGCCAGGCTCTGTCCCTCCACAGAAGCCCACAGGCAGCCCCAGCCCAAGCTGGGCAGGAGCCGCAGCCACCTCTGCCCCGTTCAGCTTCACACAGGCAAGTTCTACAGGTCAGTGGCTCAACAGCTTGCACAGCAACTGCTTTATAGCGTCCACCAGCAATTAAAAGACGCCAGAGCCCCCAAAACCCTGACACCTGTTACAGAGTTTCCTTATAGAACTTTGGGGAAGAATCATTGTAAAGAACCCCTCAAGGATCCTGCAAGACAAGGAAGACCACAGGTAATTTTCCCCCGACATTAAAATATACTTTTATTCTCCAGGCTAAACAACCACTAGCCAACCTAACATGCTTATCAGGATAAACTAAAGACATCTTAACTATTTAGTCTCAGAAAACTGACACAACTTATTTAACCAGCCACAGGGTCCTTTACTGATGTTACCTACCTTACAGTAGCTAGAAAGATACTTCAGAGCAGCAAACAAACCATATCAGCTCTGTAGAGCCAAGTTACCTTTAATAGCACTATGCTTAATTTATGCTCTTTAAAACACCTGGCCCGGGGCACCTTTTAATTGATTACAATTAGAAATTGCTGATTGGCTTGCCCCTCGTGTCAGTGACCACCATTGTATGATCTGGTGAAAAGAAAGGCAGTTTCTACTTCTTAACCACAATTCCATTTTTTGAGCATCACCAATAGGCAGTGTATTGGCTGACATAGTATTACTCACATGCTTAAGCACCTGGGTCCTTGATCTTATGCTTTATAAAGTGCTCTGAGCAGTACTGTAATTGCCTATAAATATGCTGCTGATCATGCTTAAAGGGATGCTGTCAAGGTTGGCAGGTCTATGGTTTGACTTAGTAAAATTACATCTTAAAATAATTTTAATTTCAGTGTTCCTGAATTACCAGCCTGTGGTTTTCATCATGCTTCTTTTTATCAGTCCAGCTTTTAGGATTAATAAGGTTATAGAAGATTGTTCACTTTTAAAACAACAACCCACTCACAGAAATAGTATTGATAGAAGCTAATATTCCCACCCTGAATATTCAAGTAAAATTACTTTGCTGTAAAACCTATTTTTCCTGATGTGAGTGGGCATGACCTGCATTGCCCTTATGGTTTCCAACAAGGTCACTCCTTGTTGAAGCAATGTCTTGTAAAAGAAATCTTCAAGAAAAGCACAGGGCTGAGGGGATCAGGTCTGGGCAAGTCTGCAACCGCACGAAATACACATTTTCCATGGTGTCTCTGCAGTCAGTAGTAGTCTTGTCCTAGTTGAGCTACAGGGGAGGGGATGCAAAAAAGAGTGAGTCAGGGAATAGAGTTACAATGCTGGTGAGGAGCCCGCAACTTCATGTTCTCAGCAGCCCTGCCAGGATGCAGAGAGGCGATGGGATGGGGAAATCCCAGGGACAAGAGCCTTTTCCCGCACTGTCCCTTCTGCGAGCAGCTCTGTGGCTGCAGCCCAGCGGCGGGGGACTGAAGCCAGCTATTGAGGAGGTTTTTGATCTCAGGCAAGGAGCAGTACTCAGCTTTCTCTTAAGGACAGAATACAAATGGCTAAGGAGAGAAAGGTGGCCCAGGATTTTTCCTTTAGTGAAGGGGCTGATTTGTTTCTGAGCTGAATACCTCAGCTCACTCCGAGTGGCAGTCCTCCAGCACACTTTGTACTCATGGAAAACCTGCAATGCCACAGTAACCAAACACATAGGGGCCAGTAAATGAAAAAGTATGGCTCATTGGTGCCAGGGACACTGCAGGACAGGGGTCTGCTGAGGGAAAACAGAGTGAGAAACTGTAGGCAAAGGCTGAACTGATAGTGCCAGGATGACTGTGTAGAAAAGCATTTTTGGAAGAGGCAATATGTCCTTAACCCCCCTGCAGCATCCTGCTAGACTCTGTGCTGCAAGGTTTGAAGACAAAGCTCTTGAGCGTCTCAAGACACAGGCCTACAGCCAAGCTTCAACTGTTTTTTTGCTTGGGAGGTGAAAGATTTACAGATACCTTCAATGTGAGGCAGTGTATTGGATGTGCTCATCCATTCCAGATGTGTGTTAGTCGAAGGATAGACACTGCCTAAACTCCAAGGACTTGAGGGAGGCCCCGGCAATGCATCAAAAAAACCCCCAGAACGAACCAAAACACAAATAGATGATCTCTGGAGGCTGAGGAAAAAAATAAACCTGCAGCAGCCATGCCTAAACCAGGGATTGATGAGTGCTCACAGCCGGTGGCATCACTTGATGTTGCAATTCCCAAAAGAGGTAGAAAGAGTAAAAATCTTACTCTTGGGGTTTTTTTTTTTTGTTGTTGTTGTTGTTGGTTGGTTGGTTGGTTTTTTCAATTACAGGAAAGAGAAGAAACTAAAAGAAAAAAAATCCTCAAGTTGACGATCCCACAGAACAGAAAAAGGCAAATCTAACGTCAGTCTAACACTGACAGGTCTAACTCAATGTTTCAGCAGGTGGGAAGGTGCTCCCCATGCTTCCAGCATGAACCCAAGAGGACAAGCCAGCACAGGGGTTGTCTCACACAGCAGGGTGTGAATATGGATCTGGGTAAGGACTTGGAAAAGGCTTCATGCATCTTACACCAAAGAGTGCATTTTGAGCTCTAAAGGTTACAGAGAAGCACTTGAAAGTGCAACTTTCTTATATTTTAAGAGCTTCCAGAAACCAGAATAAAAGCAAAATGAGCCCAAAGTCTGTACTTTTAAAACTACCATGCTTTTTAGACAAAGCTTGTACCTCCTGATTTGTTTGGAGCTGACTCAATATTTTTAAATATTAAATCCTTGAGAATTGTAAAAACTTTCTTTATTTTTCATAGATTTATTCCATAGAAGTGCTTAAAAAGCAATAAAGTCAATCTCAGTAGCCTTGCTTAAATCCATGATTATATCAATTACGTGTTGTGGGTATGCAGGGAGAAATTACCTGAGCAGAAAATTGTAAGCGATTCCTGTAACAGTAGTTATATTGTTTGTGCACATATATATCGTAATAATAACAGAAAAGCAATTGCAACCTTTCAGTTGAAAAAATACCCAGTTCCCTTTAAAATTATATTTGCATATACTGTATATATCCAGGATAACTGTGTTGGTAGGGATTGGTGTATTACATACACTCCATCTGATTCACTGAAGTTTTTTCTGGGCTTCTTTTCTTCAAAATTGTGGCTGTGCCTGATATTCACCAAGAGGAACCCGAGTTTCATGAAAAGGTAAACACCTGGAAGCTGAGATCAGGAGTTTGCAAGAAACATGTATTAATTTAATGACAGTGCTTTATAATAGACCGTATAAATTTTCCTGCTGTAATTGGTATATACATTCAACAATTTTATTGTATGTCAGTGCACATTATTCGGCCCAGCTGCTCAAGAGGCATTGCTGAACTGGTGTTTCTCTTCCATGACAAACACCTATTAAGCAGTCAGCATAAACTCTTCTTGTTACAGCCTCTGACATCAGCCTCGGGGCAAGCGGACACAGAACAGCAATTGCTGAATTGCGTATGAAAATTATAGTTTTATTGTCTATACAAGTGAAGGTTTAACTGATTCCTGCTCGAGTCAGCTCTGTTATAAAGGGGTGATTCTTTCAGGGAACAAACAAGCACAGTACACCATTGTAATCAAAGGAACAGGCACTATTTATATATTGGAAAGCCTTGTTCACAATAGTGCTAACACTCTAATGCCCCAGAAGCCACTATTTTAGCAGCTGTAGATAAAAAAAGCATGACTAACAAGATGCCACACAGAGTCAGCTACAGTTTTATTAGAACACAAATGGAATCACCCCATTTGATACAGCTCATTCTAACATGCACGACTCGTAAGTAGGGATCATGTATTTAATGTTTATAGAAGCAGTTTCTCCACCGTAGCGTTCAAAGATTTCCAGTGTCTCTTGAATCAGATCTCCAATATTTTCACGCTTCTGCTGGCCGTAGTCTATCCCGTCACCTGAATTAACTGATTAATAAAACAAAAAAACCCAAAGAATTATATCAAATTTACTGTTAGTCTTTGAAACAATGGCATAGGAAATTGCAATTGCTGGTCAGTCACTGTGCCTCTATTAGAAACTTTGCTCTGTGACAACAATTTGTGTTAAGCACTTCATATGCCTTCAAAATATGTTTATGTACACATTACTTCAGTATCTAAGCAAAAATCCTAATAAGAATAAAGAAAACACATTCTTTTGTAACATAAAGATGGATTCACAAAGTTCATCTTTTAAGACCTTTACTTCTTTATTTTTAACATTGCTTATTTAGGACAAAATCCCACTGCCAGATGCATAAATGTTTATCTATAAAATGTGACTCAAGCTAGACTTGTTATGTTTTGAAGTCTTAAACAGGTATTGTTTTAGGATTGTTTCATGTTAGACACCATATTCACATGGTTGGGTGAAAAGGGGATGTCATGTGGCCTAAAAGAGATATTTGGAGTATAATATGGCACTCGTTCAATTTATATTCCCTGAAAAAATGTGTAAAATTAGGTCAATGTCAAAAGGGCAAATTATTGCAGTCCCTCGATGCAGTAACACTTAGTGCCGCTTTCTCTAATGTGTAATAGCAAGGGTGACACACATTCATACACACCCAGCATAATTCCTAAAAAAATTTAACATGGACAACTGTGACAAGAAAAAAAACAAGACTGGGAAATAACTTCACCTGCAATGATTTAGAGAGCTTTAAAGGAGGAAAATACATTTAATTTTAAAAAGAATATTCTGAAAACCATCTTAATATGGATATATTCCAAGACATATATCAAATAAATTTTGGTAGGAATATAATGTGCTCTGGTCAGGTGCCGTGTAGTGGGCAGGTGGAGCGGCTGCCACACTGCTGTAGGGTAGTTCACATGCAATCAGTCAGTGGTCTCACCCTGGGCACTGGTGGCAACGTGCCCAAGTCATACACTTAACATCTCAAATAATGCTGCTCACTTATTGACGCTCTCAGCCGGCCAGTAAAAGACATATTTGCTAAGACAACACAACCAACTTTCTCAGGTCGTGCCTGCCTCTCACATTAGACACATGGCACGCACAAAGGTGAAGGTGGATTTTCCTCCCAACACTGCCTCCACATCCCCAGGCGCAAGGGGTGTAGACGTATGACTGCATCGATCCTCACATTCTCTCTTGGATCTTAGCCCAAGGATCTGGATTTAAAGGCTGTGACTTTGTTACCAGTCAAAACTAAGGAACCACATTCATGAAGAAAGAGCTGATGAACATGGGTAAAAATCATCCTTTTGTTGATTTTTCCTATAAAATATCCAATTCCACTCCAAGTTATTTATGTGTATACCAATCCTTACATACATTGGTATCACTTTGCTTTTTGTAAAATGTTTACAGAATTACAGATGTGACATTCAAGTATTGGGCTTCAGAGTGGGAAGGCAGTATTTTTTTTGGTGATGATTACTCTTAAGCACACAATTACTTTGCTACATATTAACTATTTCACTAACATGAGAAGCCAGTCTTGTGATATCAAAATTTACTACAATGAATTTACTGTAATGTTCGAAACAATAGATTATGAGAGTGCATAGAAAACACCAAGAGCTATTAAATCAAAAGATTAGTTTGTACAAAATACTAATGCAGAAAGAAAAGCACATCTCTACTGAGTGCAATTTAGCCTAAACATGGTTTGCTCTTGCAGAAAACAACTGCGATCAACTGTGCAGCATCACCTGTGTTGCACGTACACTGCCAGCACTCCCCAGAACACCTGGAGGTATTTCTGATTACACCAGTTTGAGCAAAGGAAACCCTGAACCTTAACCTAAGTCTTGGCAAATATGTAAAGGAATTACTGACTTTCCAACCACTTGTCTATTCTCTGTATTTTTAAGCCTACACACATGCTCTGGTAATGAGCTTACACAGCTTTCATCATTCTTTTAAAGAAGTAGTAATCAGCTCTCTGGAAGTAATGGTGATACATTGCTAAGCGAGTTTGGAGAAGGTCAACAAAACACCCTGATAATGCTGGTAGCAGAGGTATTTTCCAGAATCCTGTGCTACAGTCCTTATTATAGAGCATAGTCTGTACAATAAATGATGTCTTAGGTGCTTGATTAAAAGGTGCCTGAGAGAATGAGGCAATGACAAAGGAAATAGTCTGCAAGGGAAGACTGAATGTATGATGTGCACATCATCATTATAACTTTTTTTTCCAATAGACCATCTGTGCTATATGAAGGTTTGTATCCTCAAGACAGCCATAATTCACACTAATGTCATGACACAAGCTACAACCAACAATACCAAAAAGGTTATGTCAGCATCAAGGTCACCTGGTAAGTACTAAAATAGCTATCCTGTGCAGTTATAGGAATTAACAAATCTTTCAGACAAAAAAGATAATCATTAACCCAACCGGACAACATCCACTAAATGGATGAGTCAGAATGATCTACCCAATGCACCTGAGGGTATCTGGTCATAATAATAATGATGATTAGTTGGAAAAAAATAACTACTGAAGTATAATGGCCTTGGCATGTCCTTCTCTGGTTTGACTCTATTTCCAAGTTAGTTTGGATGAGAAGCCAACTTTCTAGGCCACAAAAATGTTGCATGTGTAAAGTGTGAACACGGATCTCATTCAAGCTCCTTATGAAGCTCTCCTTTGTGAAGAAGAATAAATCAACATGAAACTGCTACAAAGCACATTTGACGTATTTTTGTCCGTAAGTGAAAAGTTTGGCAAATTCAGCATGCATCAACAACTCTTTTCAGAGTAAATGTTATTTCTGTGTTTAGAAGAAATGCATTGAAGCAATACTAGCAGATCTAGAGGACTGCAGTCAGAAAAAGATCTTAGTTTCCCTTTTTAGATCAAAAAGTTAGTTCCCAGTCTCCTAAATCTTACGCTAACGGTTTTATGGTCCTTAAAAGTGAAGTGAAAGGCTTTGCACCTGTCAGGACCTGCAGCAGCTGATGAGATTCCCCAGCACACTGAGCCTGGGACTGGCACTCCCTGCCCTGCCGCCAGCGCTGCCGATGCCAGCTGCTGCAGCCGAGGAAATCCCACTCAGGCCCTTGGGAACCGAATGCAGCATTTGGCAGCAAACATAGGAGGATTTGAATTTTGCTTTAAAACACGGATTGGATTTGAGTCTAGACATGCTTCTGTTCATGATTCAGGATAATAGAGAAATTCTAGTGTTATTTGTATCCCATCTCATTTCATTTTAAAATTTTACTCGTGTAATGCTACAAATGTAAAATTGTATTGCATTAAAGAAGAGCAAGCAAGTTTCTCTCAATGCATCAAGAGCTTGATAGGGCAGTTTTTAAGTACTAAAGTGGACAAGGAAGGTGAACCAACCCTTTAAGCTCAGTCAAACCTGTTATTATCTCTGGACATGTGTTACCATCTGAAAGTGCCTGAGACATTCTTTCAGTTTATTAAATTTCACTTCAAGGCAGGCCAAGCCTCAAATAGAGAGGTTTTTAATCCCTCAAATATGTCAAAATATTTCTCTAACTATCTCATAGATACCAGAGCTCGCTCCTGATGGTGGCTGTTCCCATGGTGGTGGCTTCATGGAAAGCACAAATTAAAACCAGTGTTTTCATACACCTGCTGTTTTAAGGGTGTCATAGATCTCAAGATATTACAATTTCCCCAGATGTTAAATATGCAGGACAGAATAATACTTAAAAGAGATTTCTTAAGAGACTGTGAAGGAAGCCTCATGTTCCCAGCATAAGCAATGTTTTTAATCAAAAATCAAAAATTGTAACTTTTTTTTACAGATGAACTTTTGAGAGCATATATATACACACATGTATTTTGACTTGTTGTCATGGAACAAGTGTATCCTAGCAGAAATTTTTTAACTACAACTAGATAACAACAGAGAGCTCTTGTATAATGGAAATATTTTTTGTACACAAATCACTGAAGCTACTTGGAAAGACAGAGACCATGCTTCCCTCTTTGAATCTTGAGAAACAGAGATACTGAACAGTAAAGTGACTTGCTCCAAATCATGAAAGGGATCAGTCACATGTCATACTTTTTGACTTTATATTGTAGACGATGAAGGTGCTATTTATGGTAAAATATAACTATGGTAAAAATAATTTTTAAGCTGCTTGGTTCATCCTAGTCAGACTAGCAGGTATTTTCAACGAATAAAATGATTACAGTAATCCAACGCACTAACCACTCTAAATGGTTTTTTACTTCAAAAACCAATAGTGATGGGCTTGTAAGGTGCAGATATATTTCTCAGTACAGAACTGTATTTCTACAGAAAAGTCTATCACAGAACAATATACAGTTAAGCAGTAAAAACTAGCATATTTTGTGGAAAATGTCAGGACTTTATTTCTTCTAGGAGTCAGAATCAGTACCAAGAAACAAATGGAAGCTGATTTCACCTATAGATTGCCCTGCGTGTGTATCAGGGCTTACGTTGCTTTGGTTCAGTGCTCATGTGCAGTTCAGAGCTTAATCAGTTTTTCAAAGTCCTCTTGTTAAGATTAGTTTAATTGTCATACAAGATGTTGGCTTCCTGACAGGAGTGGGAAATGAAAGCCTCTGATGAGTCAGTGCAGCGGGAGGGAGGAGCGCTCCTTTGCACCACTTCTCTCACTGTGACTCAGAACTGTGCTTTGAAATTGTCTGCTCCAGGAAGAATGAGGTACTTCAGTCTCCCCGTTTATTTAACTGAAAGTCTGTGAAAAGTCACAGGCTAATACTCTAAACCCCTCCTGTCTGCTGAGAGATGGAGGGATATTGCTGATATGTCTAGATTATGTGCCCACAGAAGTTCAAACTGGCCTCACCAGGCTGGTCCTACAGCAAGAATATTGGAAAGAGGAGCTCATAGGGTAATTTACGTTAGAAGGAACCTTTGGAGCTATCTGGTCCAAATGGCCTGCTCAACACCAGCTCATTTTCAAAGTTAGGTCAGGTTGCTCAGGGTGAAATGCTTGAAGTTGCTCAACGCAGAGTAATCCCAGAACAAGAAATAGTACAGAGATCCTCTTGAGCTGCAGAGCTTTTCACCAGCCTTTTCAAATGTGATGGAGGGAGGTGCTACTCCTTAAATATTAAAACATATTTGGTGAAAGAGGATTTACTGAAGTTACAAACTTTGTAGGGGGAATTATAAGTTTTGATGTGAAACAAACCTAAACTTTTGGCATAGTAACAAATTCGAACTTTCATATATAACATTGCTTTTTGAAGCTTAATCAGACACCAACGAAAGAGGCACAGATTTAGCTGAAAAAAATACTAAAATTTCATTAACACTCTGACTTGAAACTATGAAAACATAATTTAAAATAATTTAACATGTATATCTCAAAGCACTTAAAACATTAAAGTGGAAAGTACTAATTTAAGGAGGCTAAATCTTTGAATATGCACAGATCTGTTTTTTGACACTATCAACGCTTAGAGTTCCTTGTCTCTTGCTTTACTTGGCTCTTGCTTCTATTTTTCATCACTAGTGAGGAGTGTTTATCACTTCACAATGCTACGGTACTGCAAAGATTGTAGATGAATGTGTCAATCCAAGAAGAAAGCATGGATGTTTGGAATTTATAAAGAATAGTAATATAGAGACATTTCTGCTTATCATAGGTCTTAGAAAAAAAAACAATTTTATACTTTTGAAATAAATCAGCATAATTAACTATCTAAATAAGATGCTTCAAGATTTTCTTAATTCTCATTGAAGGCATTTTGCTTTAACATAAAATTTAGATTCTTTCTACAGTTATCTTCCATATGCAACTAGCTTTAAGTTATTTCAAAAATTAGCATTTATTTTAAAAAGTGCTACTATAAATGCTATTCAGAAAGTCAACAATTCAATAAGTGGAGGAAGTGCTCTGATTGGAAAGGAAACATTTGACTGACTTACAATGTTTTCCTAATGATGTAAGGCTACTAGAGATAGCTGTAACCACTTGTAAATTGCTGCAATATGAAAAAAAAAAAAACAACAAACCAAAAAACCAAAAAACCCAACTGAAAATGAGCCAAGACAGCAGCTGTTATCGCAGTTTTCTATTTCCAGGAAATGTTAGCAACATTAGTAATCCATTCTAAGCACAGGCTTGTTTTTTTTTTTTAATGGAAGTAAAAATTTGAAAAAGAAATGACAGATTTCATAAAAAATTATATTAACAAACATATTTGACTAATGAGGTAAAAACTAAAAGAATATGGTTGTCTTTTTTTTTTCCCTCTATAAGTATTTAAATTTCTCCAATGAATTCAGACTTTGAAGTTTGCCTATGTTTGTGCTACTGATCAATATCAAACAAAGTAGTATTAAATAATCTTAGATAAACAGCATGCTCAACAGGGGAACAGAAACCAGAGTCTGAGCTCCCTGTGGCCTTGGTACACTGTTTACTGTTGCAAAATAATACATTAGGTCACAAATTGTTCTTAAAGTGACACAAGAGTCGCACCACTTATGTGAATCTGATGTTCTTCCAATTGTTTTGGATGTATATAAGCTAGTACAAAGTAAGTACAGTTTTTTACCTGGAAAATTATGTTTGTATGTGCAAAATTTGCATAGCTTTGTTGGACTGATGTGAAATATTCACACTAATTTCTCATCCAAATATACCACCATTAATGCAAAAGAAATTAGAACCATGGAAAACCAATTTTTGTGTATGAGGAATAAACATAATTTATTTTTTAAAGAAATTCAAAGTGACAAAATGCTTTAAAGATCACTGATTTCAGTATGAAACACAATTCTGCAACTGTCATTTTCTAACATTGAGTTCTTTCATACTTAAACTCAAGTTGCTTGACAATCCATCCTCCTTCCCCCCAGGGAAGATTTTTATTTATGGCACTAACATGCTTTTGAGGGAAAGACCTCATTTCTTCTTTTCAAGCAAAAAGCTCAGTAATTCATTACTTTGTGTTAATAACTGCTGATGTGTTTGTACATCTGTCACATACTAATGCTCAAAATCTTTTAAATCATTTAAGGACCCTGTTTGGTATAGACTGTCCACCAAAAATTTCATTGACAACCAAATTAATTCAATATCTCCTTTCATAACTTTGTGACAGAAGGGTAAGCTCTTTATTATCATTGGAATGAAACTGTATAAAAAATGGGCCAATATATTAAAAATTTCCCATCAAAATTGTGGGAGCAAGGTATTAGGTATGCCTAAAGTTGCTGTATATACCTGAAGTTGCCAGTTTTTCTGTTCTCTGATTAACCAAATTAAGCAAGAACCTGAAGTCAACTGGGGATGTTTTAGCAGTGATTTGAGAAAGGACAAGGAGATGAAAGCTATGAATGACTGTGTGAATTTGCCAAGATTTCTTTCATTGCTGTGAGACAAGGACAGACTTTATGCAGTTTAAAGGACAGCTAGCACTGAAACTGTAATGTACTGTTTTATGCACAAGCCAGACTGAAAGGAACACCCTACATTCCCAGATATCTGTAATATAAAGGTTGGCATATCTTCTTCTGGTTTCTCTTTAATTTTATAAATATATATATTGTTTGGTTGTTTTTGTTTTGTTTTGGTTTGGTTTTTTTTGTTTTGTTTTGTTTTAAAGAAATTGAGTAATCCAACTACTGGTTTTAAGTTTTGCAAGTTGGATTAATGCATATAGTAGATCAAAAACAAACAAAAAAAACCCTACGTTTCCAAGATTTGACTTTGCATTTTTTTCATGAAGAACAGGAAGGACATAAAAATAAATACTTATCAAAAGCTACTTAACAGTTATTCATTTTACATTAAAGAATAATGTATGCTTGAATTTATAACAGCTTTTCAAGCAAACAGAGAAAATCCAGTTTTTGTATAACTAAAATGTGCTATAATGTGTAGTCTTTACCTACAAGAATGTAAAACATTTAAAAAAGAAAGAAAATAGTAAAAAAAGGTGTGGTGTTTCTGCAGATTCATAGGTTTTGAATTGTGAAAGTTGAAGCCCTTTGAAAGCAATATAGGAACTGCACAGGCACCACAGGCAGAGTGATTTTTTTTAATTTTTTTTTTTAAGCTTTAGGATTTTCTCATAGAAATGTCACCTATTTATCTTTTTCAACATTTTCCCTGAAATATACAAACAAGAGCTTCAGTCTGGCCCAAACCAGAAGAAGTGTGAAGAAAGATAGGTGAGTAAGAACTATTTCATTAGTGACTCTAAGTGGAAAACACTCACTCTTCTTCTTGTCTAAATTACATCTGCACCTTTTGTTGCTTGACCTGGTATTCAAAAAAGTCCCAAGCCTGAAAAGAGCAGAGGTCCAGCAGTATCCAGCCCAGCATGCCGAATGCCTGCGATCTTCTCACATCAGTTTCATAAGGAAAGCCGTAATGCTTTGGCATATAAAGTTACATGCACAAAATCCAATCTCTAAGGTTATAGAAACTTACTCTTCTTATATATCAGTTCAGTTTTCTGAAGTGGTGCTTGAAGAGACTGCATGTTGGTATGCGCAGAAGGCACTCGGGTATTCTGTGGCACACAGTGTGTGGGGCCGTGCTACCACTAGCATGAGAGTACAGCTGAACAAAAAGAAAGTATAGCAGATGGTCATCCTAAAGACTTAATCTTTACATCTTCTTGTGTCATTTTAAATTATTAAGTAGTAAGCTGGAGCAACAGCAGCTTGAGGAATAAGGATACGAATCCTCTCCAGTATAGCCGACTGAGTTATTCAAATCTTGTTCTGACCTAAGCTAATTTAAAAAATGTTATTTTAAATATTGGCATTTAAATACCCTCATTTAGAGAAGTCTAGCGCTTTTTACTTATATTAAATGAACTGAGGAACCAGGTATTTCTCTGAACATGTATTTCTCCTGGGATAAATCAGTGAAAGGTAGGTTGGTTGGTGGCATGTTGTGAAACTGCAGAACACGTCTCAATGGTTACTAAAAGTCAGCCATCTCAGGTACCACTGCTTACTTGTCTGGCTCACCATCACGACTTCAGGGACTGAAATAGTGAAGCATGCTGATACTGGAAGCTCCTAAATTGTCTGCTATTTTCATTCGTCTGAGAAGAACTGCTTTGTTGAATTTAAAAAAAACCAATCCATAAAGAAAGTAAACTGCAATGGGAGTTAACAGTAAAAAATACTATTGATAACATCAGTTGGTGTGTACAAAGACAGAAGATATTTACACATGCTTTTCCAGTAACCTGACCCAGTACTAAGACCACCTACTGAGATTTAGCAGACCGACACTCTTACAATACACAGCAAAACCTTTTGTTTTACCACTTATGCAACTTTTATAAGGTTACTTCCCTTACTGTCCACTATAAAATCATTATTTACTATGCCACTATAGGTAATCTAGACTGTGGTTTTTTTTTAGAATGTACTCCTAAGTTTTTCACAAAAGAAAAATGCTGTTATTAAAATACAAGCATTTTGGTGATGGCTAAATACAATTGTTCATTAAAAAGAATTCATTTTACAGAACAGGTGTGCATAAAAACAATAGGACAGGAAATGGTTAGTAGTTTCTTTGAGATAAAATGATTATTCACATATATTACAAAATTTTAAGAATAAATTACTTTTAATATAAAAAATATGAAGCTTTATTACTTTTTTAATTAAGAAAATGGTGTTGTTCCAGTAAAAATTGTTTATGCATTTTTCCTATTCCAGATCATATTTTTCTGAAAAAGATAAAAAGCAATCATAGATCATAGCTATAGGAGAAAGAATAAGGAGCATATTTTTCTGATTTACAGTGTCCACAATACAATTTTACTGTTGGCATGTATGAGCATAGGAAAAAAAAAAAGCTGCCATTTCTTACATTGCTTTTATCTGAAGAATTGCAATAATTCATAAGCACAGGATCTCTTTAAGCCATACTTGTTTTTACACATTTACTGAAAAAGACCTTTAATCTTATCTGGGACTATAAGTAGAAGTCAAAATGGCTTTTCTGTGTGCAAACAGGATACATGACATGCTCAGCAGGGTAAATAGGAAACCAGTTAACACTGGTAATACCTTTATGATATTTGTATGGGTGCCTTCCTGTAGAAAACATCCAACTGCTAACAGCACAGCATTTGTAGTTCAGTTTTTAACACTTTTCTTGATATCCTTTCAAATCATCACAAAAGCAGTGGACCCAAACAACAGTAAAGCCTGAAAAACAACCCTTGCTTCTCAGGTGAATTTCTGTTTGCTTGTCCTAAGCGGCTGAAATATCATGTATCCACAAGCTGATGGTACTAGTTCCAGTAAGTTTATCTCCCTTGCAAGTGAGTCATGTGAGTGTTTGCTACTCTGACATGCCTTACCACATAGAATCTGCAATTTTGAACTTTGTTATTCTCCAGTCAGTCATGGCAATATGAGGCAAATATAATCAGTTACATTCTCCAACATGAAGGTAAAGCATGCAGCATTTTGTAATTGCAATCTAAATTCTTTATTCATCATTCACCCATCTTGCAGCCCTTTCTGTGCTGCTGCCTGACAGGCCTACCATTGTTAAGCTTCAGAAGGAAGGCAGCTCATGCACACACAGACACACACACAAGCATGTCAGGACAAGGAGGAAGAGCCAAGAGAAGAAGTGATATGGCTGAATCCTTCTGGTCAACTCATGCTAGCTTAGGGGTGCCAAAACAACACCCAAGAAACCTGCTAAATAGCACTGCAGAGCAAATGTGTTTGAGTGTTTGTATGTTTGCATTTTCATGTATTATAATGAAGAACAAAAGTAAAAAGCTGTCAATAAAATTATTTACTGGCAACTTAAATATGCTTTCTGACACTTGGATGACCTGAGAGTACATGTACACACTATTACTAGCTTTGCATTAGTAACAATAAGTGGCCATTCCTATGTTTAGAAGTCATGAGGAGTTTTTTAGATAAATTTGGGATGCGTTAAAAAGATAACTTGGAAGACAGCATGACTTAAAGACCATCTAGTTCCAACCTCCTTGCCGTGGGCAGGGCCACCTCCCACTAGAGCAGGTTGCTCAAAGCCCCATCCAGCCTGGCCTTAAACACTTCCAGGGATGGGGCATCCACAATTCCCCTGGGAAACCTGTTCCATTGTCTCACCACCTTCAGAATAAAGAATTTCTTCCTAATATCTAATCTAAATCAATCCTCTTTCAGTTTAAAACCATTACGCCTCATCCTATCTCTATACTCCCTCATAAAGAGTAATATTCTCTTGCAGTTTTTCTGGAATGCTTATTGCTCAGTGGATAGAGTCAGTCCCCAGAGAAAAGGGAGAAGTAACATCTCACAAAATTCCTTTATCTCCTCTCTCCAGCAGGCCATAGATATCTGTTTCACATCCTACATTGTTTAATGCCAATGGCTGCAGTGAGTTTACAGGTCCCTGATCTAACTCGGTAGCTGCAGTGTTGAATTGTTACCTATGGAAGTGCTACCTAAAGAGCCACAGAAAACTCTGCTTCAGAAGAATATTACTGAGTATCTCTGGACAACAGGAGTTAGTGCAGAATGATGAATTTTGAAGGAAATTATGGAATGTTAACTTAATAATCTGTATTAGTTTCCATAAACTTGTGTAAGCAAAACCCTTCACGAGTCACCAAGACATTTCAACAGTGAATGGTGATATCTGGAAAGGTCTTCCTGAATTACTTGTCCTCGCACAACCAAAGTTTATTTGGCACTTGACAGATAAGTAAAAAAGACAATTCTTGTCCCAGAGTCAAGAATGTGAACATGGAATGAGTAGAAGACAAAGCAAAACAAAGGCCGAAAGTGGAGGAACAGAAGCTAAGGACATTCATTTCGCCAACTATGCACCATAAAGGTTCTAATTTATATGAATATATACATTATGGCTTAGCATAGTTATGCCATAGTGTAATTTAAAGTATCATGCTGGACACCAATTGACATGTTATATCTAAACCTGTTGAGCTTCCACAGTCATTTTGTAGCAAAACAAGGTGAAAGGGTAGACAGAGCTGTCTGCATGTCTGTAGTAAGGATCCAATACCTTTACTTTACAGCTCTGAGTAAGAATCTCACCTACTTACAAGTTTACTTTGGGAAATGATTAGAAGGGAATGTCAACCTTATTAATGTAAGTATAGGGCTCCTACAGGAATGTGATAGCAATCAGCTTAAGTATTGGCTTTTTAAGATGGAGGTGGTGAACTGAAGCTGTTACTAGACCATGAGAGGAGAGGTACCAACAGCAAGCCTCCCACTACTTGAGACCTCTCCTATTGCCTTCCTTCCTCCTGATGGTATGTGTAAAGAACAGTCACTCAGAGATCTCTTGCTGGTTTGGTAATATCCTTGTTTTAGGGATACACACGCTTTCCTTTCTCCATAATATAAAAAAATGCTGAAGAGCCAATAAGTCATTTTAGGCATGCTTGTTATCAGACCTAGCACCTCAGCCATCTGCCTCAACAACTTCTGAAACTGCTGATAGCTGCCTGGCAAAGATTATAAGCACAGTCACAGAATCCTCAGAAGTCATGGAAAAAGCCAGACTAATACCAGTTTATTTACATATCCTCACTATTGTAATATACCTGTATCTAGCAGCTCAGATTGGCTTAAACAGGGGCTATGATTCTAGCTCTATAGTGGAAATTGTGTAGTAAAATAAGAACTTGATTTTATAGGAGAGGAACGATAATAGTGCCCACAATTTTAGGTAACAGATTGACTTGACTTCACACATCCACGTAAGACGACTGTGAAAGCAGCCAGGCAGAACTAGAGACACGAGGCAGGAGACAACATCATGGTATAAATCTGTTATAATCAGAATGGAAATTTCAGACCAACTTAGGAATTGCAAGCACTTAATATTTGTCACATAGGCTCTGCAGGAGAATTGGCAGGGCTGCACTAGACTCACCTCATGGCATAAAATAGGAGTTACTCTCCCAAGAACAACATCCAAGTGAATGAAAGGCTGACCAGTAAGTCCCACAGAGGTAGCCAGCAGGGAATAGTGAGCACAACAGTGTCTAAAATCTTGTTTTTCTCTGAACTCAAATGTTTGTATCCACCCTGGAGCTATGGCCCAGAAGTTCTCCTGAGGGTAGGTATCTATTGCCATTCCTTCCAGGTGAGTCTGAATGCTTTCTTTCAATGCAACTTGTGACACAAGACAGTAATGATACCTATTTCCCATGGATATGTGTTGGTTTCCTGCTATACTCTTTACAATAACAATTCAAGTTTCCCAAAAGTTCTACCAGCTAAGGGATAGTATAACCTGTTCTGACACACTGTACATGTTGTATGCTCTATCAACATTTCTGTTACCATGGGCATAAATTTGGATCTCTACACAGATGCTTGCTTTTCCAGAAAATGCCATTTTTCCACTTTGCTTGAATTTGGACAATGAGTTTAGAAGTTATGGGAGTTGAGGGGGCTGAAAAGACTTGCAGAACAGAATAGCCTTGTGACTCCTTGTATTCTTAGAACGGCAGGCAAAAAGGATGAGCAAGGACAGCAATGGCTGCCCTCGTTGTTAGTGAATGAAAACCCAGTGGTGGAGCACCCTCCCAGGAAGCAAGAAACAAGTCCAGCACCGTTCAGCCTGTGCGGTTTCAAATCCACAACTTTCATGATCAGAGAGTTTTCACCTAATTATCAAATCAGTTACTCATGGAGAAGGCTATTTTTACCTCTGTGCTTATAACTTGGCAAGGAGGAACCTGTAAGGCAGACCTTTTGTTAGACTATGAACTTGTGCCAACATTCTCAGGGACCCAAAGTTTACCACCTGAATCCAATTTTCAGCAGCCACCTGAGTGGGCCGACCCTCAGCCCTTCCCAGTTCCCAGAGGAAGACTACAGTGAATCAGAACATCTGTATGTGAGGCTAAATGCTTAAATGCCTAAATACAGATTTACATGAATACATCTACAGTGCCAATTTTTAAGTGTTTTGACTTGAACTAACTTCCTAACAGATGGTTATTCTGCATCTATCTCCATTTATTTATGGTTGTTTATGTTTTTACAAATCTAATGACTGATCTAAAAGTGTCCAATCTTATTTGTTTCCTTTTAATTATTTATATTGTAATAACAGCTAAAGATATTACTGAACTGCACAATCTATGGAAATTACATAAAGATGATCTTTATGTGTTGTATTGACAAGAGGCCCTTCCAAATATTCAAGAAAAACTGCCATGACCATAAGGCAAAGTAAACAAACATAAATTAGATGTTAGCATCATCTGTAACATTCTAAGCTTAAGAAAGATATTAACAAAAATAACCAACACCGAAAAAAACTCTGAAAAAAAATGAGGAGAGAATAAAAGGAAATAAAGAAGAGAAGTTTGTGTAGTAGAAGCTTCAAAAATGGAATTCAACAACATTGATGTAAAATTTCTCAATAAGATAAATCTCATGCTACATAAAATGCAGTTCATGGTATCATAAGCAGATATAGGTCTGATTCAGGAAATTGTCATCCAAGTATGCGATTGCAAAATTAGAACTAAAGTATGTTTACTTACATAAAAAGATTTCCTAACTAAAGAAGCAAGCAAGCAAGCAAGGCAAGCATGCACCAAGTATTAAGAAATGAAGGGCCTTATACTGCTCTCAGCTGTAGTGATGCCTTACCATGTAAATCAATGAGCTTCAGAAGGCTAAACGAGAGATAGAGTTAGCTTTTCTCTGCCTCTTATAGTAACTAGCTTATTTTCAATATCAAAAAAACTCATAACTTTTTTCACCATACCAAAAGGACAGGAAAACAGCAGCTATCCATTAGCCCTCCAACAAGAAAAGGCACACATGACCGTTAAACACTTCAAGACTTGGGGAAGAAATGTCATGAGAAAGAAAATTTCTCAGCTTTGAAGTTGTATTTATCTATATGTAAGTTGTAATACCCAGGGTAAGCAAAGTTTGCTGTAAGTAATTTTCTTACATTACTGAGGCATGCATTTTTAATGCACCCCTTTAACTACAATCATTTGAAGAAGATTCAGAAGATCATTACAATTGCCAACATTCATTATACACCTTTATGTGCACTGTAACACCACTGCATTTGTACAGAGAAACCAAACCTGGAAAGAAGACAAGGAAGTTTTCTCACTGAATGATAAAGATGGTTTATTTTCATAAGCTAAATAGATTTTTCAGGAAACAAACTCAAAAAATTATTGATGTAGAACAGTTTTTATCATATCAGCTGCAGAACTCCACTGGAGAAAACAGAAAGGAGAAGCCCTTAGGCCACATTTTGTGTGACCTAATTCTTTCAAGGGTATGTTTCTGCAAATTTTTAGGAAATGACAATGCAAATGAATGACAGCTCCCACAGTGATGTTTTCATGGACTCCCTGCGTAACCTCCAAACAGCAGACTTTGCACCAACACTACAGTACATAGTTTTCTTGTAGAGTTTAATTACTTTTGGATGTAAATGAGCAGAAAAACAATTATCACACACCCAGCAGAAGAAACGGCTATGCTTCTATAAATTTCTGGTATTCTACTGTTGTGATTGTCAATTTAAAGTTTCAGTCTATACAGTGCTGCCAGTTAATGATTAGTCTACTGCATTTTGGTGAAATTGCACTCCAGTCAAGGGAAATGAAGTAAAACAATGAGGGCAAAAAGAAACTAATATTGCTAAAGTTTAATTAGAGCAGCAGGGCCAGTGCAGAACTTAGATGCACTGAGGTTGTCTTTCTATTAAATTCAATACACTAAATTCAGTGAGAGCAAGATCAAATGCTATGATTTGATTTTCATGGGTGAAGTGTTAATAGGAGTGTGGATTAATTTTTTCTCATGTTGTAAAATTGTCTTTCTATTAATGTAAAGCAGAATAAAATCATTCTTCTCTCTTAGCTATATTTCTAAAATCTGCCCATTTACTTCCAGAAGCATTAGCACCATGCAGTTTATTTTGAAGGAAAACACATCATTTAACAAAGAAAAAAATTCATTCTTTGGACTTCAGCATTATCAGCAATATCCACCAGAACTTCATTTTAACAGTTTCCTATGCCAGACAACCATTTTTTACTTATATGGTTTTAATTCCTGCTGGTTTGTTTCCAAATGAGTACTTGCAGCAAGTGAATGTGCTTTCATTTAGCAGCTTAAGTTTTTCATTCAACAACTTAAGATCACATTTTAGCTATTGTTGATAAAGCCATGATAATAAAAAAATAATGCTCATAGAATGCAGTTGAATTTTATCTAAAAAAAAAAAAAAAGAAGACAATCTATGCATACCCTGATATTAAACTCTATATTTCTCCCCTACATCTATGTATTGTAATATTTCATCCCTTCTCCAAAAGTATTAATGGGGATTCACAACAGCTTTACTAGCCATATATTCTGAAATGCTTCTGGATTCATAATCAGTACAATAAATGTTGATAATAAAAAATGTGCCAATAAATATGTATTGTGGAGAAATATTATGCGTGAAGCTCCTCATCCTTCCATCTACAATTATTTAATACTGAATGTCCAAAACATATATAGTTTAGATAAGACAGAATAGTGTTTTAAATTTAAAAGTCCAGATACATGTAATACAAATTGTTCACTTTAAATTGTGCACAAAGTTTATTTGTAGACCTTTGAAGTTGATGGGAAACTTGAGTGTTTATTCAGCTGGAATTTTAAGTATTTCATATATAATCCCTATATTCTCTGAAATGGTTTAAACTGACTGCCACAAACAAATAGTGAGATGTTGTACACTACCTCAAATATTCCTTAAAGCAGATTAAAAACATAACATGGACATAAATTTCTTCATGCTTCATAGTGCTTATTCAATAGTAAAAGACGTAATAGAATTTTACATTTAATTTTCTGATAGAACCATAACCTCCACCATTCCTTAATTAGGCCATGAATACAAGGAAAATCTAAGGAATGTATATAATGTCTATATAGAATCATAGAATGGTTAGAGTTGGAAGGGTCCTTGAAGATCATCGAGTTCCAACCTCCCTACCATGGGCAGGGACACCTCCCAGTAGAGCAGGTTGCTCAAAGCCCCATCAAGTATGGTCTTAAATACTTTCAGGGATGGGGCATCCACAACTTCTCTGGGCAACTTGTTCCAGTGTCTCACCACTCTCTTTTCCCTTTTAATTCTGTTGTTCTGAGGGCTTTCTCAAAAATTGTTTTGATAAACATCCTTAATATAAACACCTATACTGGCAGGAATGTTTTCATGGGTAATAACTATAGGAGTCCATAATTTCTGATATCAACCATTACATCATGCTGTTTATTTCTCTCTGATGTGTGTAACATTCTCAGCTTTCACCTTTCCCAGTGTCTTACAGGAACCAGCTCTTAGGATAGCATGATTGTACAAATTCAGATTCCATCAAGACAGAAAATGACATGAGAAGAAGAGAATAGTCTCTTAAATTTTGCTAAAGCTACCATTTTCTAACGTATTGCCTCATACCAATGTATTCCCAAGCTAACTAGACCATCAAAGTAGTCCATTTGAATCACTTGGCATTCAGCCCTAGAATTCATCATAGAGTGATTGAAAAGTTCAAAATGTTGAAAAAGGCCTTTTTCCACCTGAGACTGACTTTAAAGCTGTAGCCTAGCCTGCTATATTATGAAGAGGCCCTGGCTTTTTCATTGAAGACTGGCTGAATTAATTACTGGAATTCATGTTACGTCAATGTAAGTACAACAAACTCTGATTGTTGGTATCCTTTAAAATTACCAGGCCAAAAATATGGTATATATCCTAAATGTGAAAATCCTGTAAGAAATGCTTTTCCCACCTACTCTGGAGTATTTTTCTCTGTGAGGACACTGTCAACCTCAGTTGCTCTCTTTTGTATTAATCATGAATCTATCAATCTGAAAAACAAAGCGCAAGGGAGCAGAATACAGGCTAATTCAATAAACAGAACAAAAGATTCCAGATTCCCTGTCAGAGGATATTAGATTGACCACAATTCTCTCAGCTTTCAGAACAAAGCTGAAAACTCACTTCAAATTAGTATCCTCACAGTCACTAAAGAAAGCAGATAGGAAGAATAAAACAGGACATAGATCAAGGTGGAAAAGGTGAGGTTAAGAGTAAATGAGATAGCTGAGCTATTGAGAGTCTAATTAGTTTTTAGAAAATACTCAAATCTTATGATAGGTAACAAAAGTTCTTATATATAAGAGAAGGTGAGAAATACTTTATGTTGGAAAAGTAGTTAATGATGGGAAATGAAGGTTTAATAGAAAATAACATAGGACTTCTTCTTTTCCTTTTTTTTTTTTTTCTTCCTTTTTTTTAATTTATAATTAATAATCACATTAAGTAATAAACGTTTTGTGGTTGTTACCCTAATCACAACTGATTAGTTAGTAGCAATGGTTTCTAAAAAGGAAAATGGTTTAAGTTAAGAAAACGTGCTATTTAAAATGCATGTGTATAGTACTTTGTATTTGTAATAAGATATGGATTATAACTGTGTAATTGACTGACATTCAATTAAAAAGCTTGAAATTAAGTAAAGATGGCTGTGTACTGAACTGTTGCATTTTAGTGCACTTCTGTTGGCAAATCAACAGATCGCTCTTGAACTGTATCATTAAGGGTGTAGAGCTGCAAATTGAAGAGCAGACTCTGTAATCAGCATGCTTATCTCTCCCTCAGAGGTGTTATCTTGAGCAATGCACATTTTGTTTCGATCTTCTTAACCAAACAGAAAATATTAGGGGAAACTTTTGGATTACTTTTTAAAATAAAGTTACACTACAACTAAAATAACTTCTTTGGAGTGAAAAGCATTTATATGAGCTGAAGATCTAGCCAATTCTAATTAATTACAAAAGAGGAAGAGTTTTACCCAAAGATTAATTAATTTTTTATTTCTGAAGCAACAACAAAAAATCATGTTACCATCTTAAAAGCACCTAGCAAAATGTAATTGGAATGATTGGAATTATAATATTGACTCTAAAGAATAATTTATAAAATAGCATTAAAAATACAATGTGCTGGCAGAAGACTAGGAGAAACAGAGTGAGGGGAAAAATTAACTTTTTAGAGCTGTAGATCATAACCTCAATGACTAATGTAGGACAGACCCCACCATTTGATATTATGGGCTTTCAGTGCTGGAAATTGTTGCCTGGAGCGGTTTCATAGAATCACAGAACCATAGAATGGTTTGGGTTGAAAGGGACCTTAAAGATCTTCTAGTTCTAACTTCCCTCTGCCATGGGCAGGGACACCTCCCACTAGAGCAGGTTTCTAAAGCCACATCCAGTCTGGCCTTAAACACTTCCAGGGATGGGACAGCCACAACTTCCCTGGAAAACCTGTTTCATTGTCTCACCACCTTCAGAATAAAGAATTTCTTCCTAATATCTAATCTAAATCAATGCTCTTTCAGTTTAAAACCATTACCCCCTCATCCTATCACTATAGTACCTGCTAAGACTGGGGTACCTCCTGATCTTTCCTGTAGGCTTCCTTTAAGTACTGGAAGGCTGCTATAAGGTCTCATTTATAATATTGCCAATTGACCTTATTTACCACAGCCCATGTGAACAAGGAAATGGCAAGACCATGGTCTTTAGAAATGTCTATAAATAATAAAAAGGTGAATATGATTTTCTTCAGGAAGATGAAGTAAATGACTAAGGAAGAACTGTTTCCTAGTCCTACTATATAAGGTCAAATTCACTTCATGAGTATATAGATGTCTTCTATTATAATTAATGGAGATGCAATTGAGTCTACAAACGGAACCTAAGATAAGGCATCTGCCATTTTAAACAACAATAACATTAGTATAATGTATGTAATGCTAAATACCTAGTAATTTGAGCTTGGTGGAGATTGTATCTAAATACAAAATGTAGCTATTTAGATGTAAAATCTCCAGCTATACATTGTGGTCATGCTTTTGCAAAATTTTAACAGCATTTTTAGTTACTTATTATTTATTAAAAAATATCAATTATATTTTTCTTTTTTTCAGAGAAATATTTTCTTATAAGTGACAAGAAAAAACACTGAAAATTATTCTACTGTACATAAAATGTTGTCAACTGCAGCATGTATTTGAAATGTTGCTGAAGAAATGGATGGTTGTTTGTTTGGTTTTTATTAGTTTGATACCCATCATTGCCTCATATTGAACAATTAAACTGGCTAAATATGTTGTCTCTGTGAATGAGGAAATGAAAAGTACACTGTCAGCATGTTTATTAGATGTAATTAAATTTAGCGTGTATGCTAGAAATGAAATCTCATTTCTTTTTCTAAATTTATAGATCATAGGTTGCATTAAGTTGAGCCTAACTGCCACGCAATGTTTGGATTTTGTACCATTACATCTCAATAACAAGTTCTACTTCTGATTTAATCATTATTGCATGTCCTTCAACATTTTCAAAATTATTTTCTGATGAATGTTATCTTTTTAAGGTATTCTTTCATAACTTCCATACTTGTGAATACCATGATTGATTAGAATATGGATTTGAACAAATGAAATACGCATCTTTTGTTGACTCCAAACAACTGACCAAATACAAACATAGAAAAGATGAGAGCCAAAAGATAAACTCAGGTATAAAAAGCCCTGAGCATCACTGAATATTGGTTGACTACCTCACTTCTAAAATGGGCTCCAGTCAAACCCCAAATCCTTTCCGAAAAATATAGAATCTCAGAATCATAGAATAGTTTGGGTGGGAAGCGACCTTTAAAGGTCTTCTAATCCGACCTCCCTGCAATGAGAACGGGCATCTTCAAGTAGACAGATTGCTACAGTAAATGGTGTAAGTTATTTAGAAAATTCTTTTTACCTTTACTACTTTGGAGCTAATCAGTTGGGTTATAGATCTTGATACACATATTAACTTTCACAGTCCTTAGTAATATAAATACCAGGCTTTTACCTGTATATGATGCTTCTAGGTTTGTTGGCAATAGCATAAAAATAAACAAGGTGCAGAAAAAATCCATTTAAACTAGAAGCCAAATAAGGCACAGGACCTTCACTAACATCAGTCAACCCAAGAGAAAAATTATCTTTAAGTATTTTGCTCTTTCCACACAGCTCTGGAGGTTAATAAAACATATAGAATTTAGTCAGTAGCAAGATTGCTCAACTAACCCTGAAGTTTTCTAAAGAATGTAAGATAAAGATCATCTGAGCTTATTCTGCAACCACAATCACCCACATGATGAAATCACCAGCCTGTACAAAAAGTTAAATCAGCTTCTGGATGAAGGGAGTGAATATTTCAACAATATTATCAGGTAACTTTTAGACTTAAATTGGTAAAAGGATAAAGATCAGAGAAGAAATACAGGTAGCATGGTGAGTTGGTGCACTAACTGGCTTTTCACCCCAACAGATGAGAGCTTGAAGTCAAAGTATAAATTGTGTTTTCTGGTGTCTCTGGTCCATTTATTCACCATATAAAATCCCCATGTAATTTTCTTTGATTAATTGTGATTGGCAGCTGTATTCAAATAGTCTGGTACTGTACTAGAAGCTGTGTGAAATGAGAAAGCTATAGCATCTGTGTAGAGAGGTAAGGTTGCATGATACTTCTATGTTTATCTCCTTTCAGTGTTTTATTTTTCCAATAACTGAAACCACACATAACCAAGTAACAAAGACAACAGTCCCTCCTTCCCTCGAATATCAGTAAAATGAAAACGTATAAAATGGACTGGAAGGAAATGCTGTGTGACAGGTCTTCTGGAAGTTTTCAGGAAGCGTGAAGTTTATGTACATTTAAGAGGATAAAAAATCAGATTTCATTTAAACCCAACTAATTTAAATTTCATCCAATTAAGACTATTATTATTATGTCAGTAGTTAAATCTCTTCTTTTGCTGCTTGCATTGGCCTTCTGACCAGTAAGTCCAGGTTTATGCAAATAAACTGAAGGATATGGACAGATAGGAACTACCTTTCTGATGGTTGATATTGCACATTACAAATGCATTAGTTTCTGACAACACTGACTCTGTTTCCATAAGGAATCCTGTCCATGGGAAGAATTGTACAAGGCACATGTCCATTTTTAGTTTAGGAAAAAAGTTTCACTACCTGAACCTTCTTCCCACAAAAAAAGGCCAAAGAAATGTAGAACTAGGGTGGTAAGATAAGCCATTAATTACCAGGGAAATATAAATTCCATGTTTTCCCAGTGGAGTACACTTGGGAAGTTATCTTTCCATTCCTGATGTTTTCCTGTCTACCACTTCATCCAGAAATAATGGAGAGTTACATAGACTTCAGTCAGTGCAGAACTCTCAGCCTCGCATCAGAAAGGCTCCTCTGTTGACTTTTCCATCCATTCCCAATTTGCTAATCTATCTGAAGCTTTGTTTGAACTTTCTACTTTCCAAAATTACAGGCCCATTTCTCATGATGAAAAGATTCACTTGTTCTCAGTGTTGCATAAATATCCAAAGTAGACCAAAATTTTGAGCTTCTTAAAGTTCACAAGCTACCAGTGAACTTTATGACAAGTTATAATGTCCAAAAGTTTAATGGCAAGTCCCGGTCATTCCTGTCCACAAAGGAATGTGCAGACTCTAGTCAACAAAATGCAGCTAAACAGTAAGTTTGGTAGCAAATCTTTTCATTAGACAACAGTTAAAACAATTAAATTTGTAACAATGCATCAATAGATGCATCATTGTTACTTTTCCATCTGAAGACAATTGGAATGATAAGAGAGTGATTTTGTGCTAAATAAGAGATAACATGCTCATGCCCACTTAAACCCTTGAATTCAAATTGAGGTCTAGTAGTCAAAACAGAAAGCAATTAAAATACTTAGTTTTTAGACTGTAGGCCCCTACTTCAGGAAATCAGTTACCATGTTTAAATGCATTCTAGTTTGGGAAATATACTTGGTTGTGTTTAACTATAAATCAATGCTTATGTTCATTATGCAATGTTTACTTTAAATTATTATAAGCACATGGCTAAATTCATTACCAAAAGAAACAGTTTCCCAAATCACTGCTGGAACATCCAAATCTCAGAAATATGCTGCCAGATTGAAAATTAAATGTGCAGGGTTTTAATACTCCTCTTCAATCAGGATCGTACTTGTTATTTTTTGCACTCTTATATTCTGCTATATATAAATAAATATGTTCCTTCATGGTAGTCTGAAATTGTGAATGCTATGAAATGCAATGAAATGGTGTGAATAATAGCAAAGTAAATGAAGATGCTGTAGGTTATTTAGGTTCATTTTGTAAACAGGCGAGCCATGTGTTCAACGGGCAGCAACAGGACACCAGGCTGGGTTATCGCACAAGGGTAATGTGCCACATTCTTCTCATGCCACAGTGTTGCATTCCTTATGGCTCTGGGTTGTAATCTGACTAGGTCACAGCAAACATGGGTTGATAAACAGTAAAAAAGGTAAAGTTACATGGTCCTTTCTATGAATGCACCTTTTGGGAAATACTATTTAAGCTACTTGATTACTCAAGAATCTTTGGGTTCAATTATGACTCTGGTCTCCTTAGCCCATGCTTTTCCCCTTTTCCAGTGAGGTCTCAGAAACATTTGTGTGTTACCTGGAAGATCCACATTAATAAAAAACTTGGAAAATACTGTAACCCCAAATTCAGGATTTATTCCTGATTTAAACAAGGGAAATGGAAATCTTTCCAATTCTTGGCTGTAAACAAAAATGGAAGAAAATTAAAGCCAGATCCTGCTTATTACTTATGCTCAGAGTATTAGACACAGAAAGAGATTTTTGCATTAGCAGAGCTGCACTCAATTTTTTTAATGAATTGAGAAGCAATATTAGAGATAGAAATCCAATATGAAATAAGAAAACAGACACTTCAGTGCTTCTGTCTGGCTAGAACACATTTTGCTTCTTGCAAGATACTCTTAAATAGTTTTCTATTTTTACAAAGAAGGAGAGATCAAAGTCTGACATCACAACACTTTACAAAATAAGTGATTCTCCTGAGTTAGATGGAACATCATCTACAAATAAATATTTATGCAATTAGACATATTAATTGTGTACAAGGCAATTAGAAATGTAAGGCAGAATACATGAAATCACTGAATTTCATTTAAAAAGTGAACATAAATTTCAAAAGCAGGAAATTTTTAATAATGAAGTTTACACACAGGGATGTGTAAATTCATTTTCATATACACTTATATTTTAATAGTCTTCTGACAAGTGAAAATAAGTTATGATTTAAAATTTGAAACAAACTCTAGACACAAAACTCAAGTTAAACCAAGAAAGAACAATGTACAGGATTGGGTAGGAAGAATTTATCTCTCGGTCCTTTCAAGTCCTCACAACTGAGATATTTTCACTGATGATTTTGTAAAAGCTCAAAAATTTCTAACCCTTTTTGGAATTCCAGGCATAGATATTCTATTTACAGTTAGATTTTATATCTGCATTTTAAATATCCATACCATCTTCAACACATCACTATATGAAATAATTAATTACTTTCCTGAAACTGGATCAAGGAAACAGGTCATTTTGTATTTATACAAGATGTACTGTAAAGAAAGTTAAGATGAGGAAAACTGGCGACACTAAATAAACACAGCACTTAAAATTCTGCTGTAAAAGTTACAGTTTTAAGTCCTCTAGAAGAAGCATTGCAGATGGATGCATGATCTATAATTAAAGTTCAGAAAGACTACTATTGTTTAGCCTCTAAAAATCTTAGACTTCTGAAAATTTTAAAAGCTATTGAAGTAATTTGTTTTAAAAAAATCATAGCTTATGGGGAATTAAATTTTTGCCAGGAACACATAGCATTTTTTGATCTTTTCCTATGACAGTGGAATCATGCCAATTTAACATCAATGGAAGAATGTCAGTTTACATAAGAAAATTTGGCCCTTGGTAAGAAACTATCAAAGATTCAGATGTTATGAAAAATATTTTAACTGAAAAGTTAGTTATGGCCAAAAAAGTTCATGTTAAAATGAAGTAGATAGAATTTTTAAAATAAATGATGTCCTTTTTTGAGTTTTTAAATAAAAATTGAATGGAAATTTCAAAAATATTGATTGTTCAGTGCACAATTTTTAATGTAATAGTAAGCATGGAAGTTTTCAGTTACTGAATAAATCCTTGATTATATTTATTTTCAATCATAAATGCCAAACTAGAAAAAACTAGAGAGGTTTTAAAGATGATAATTTTCTTAAGAAAATATTAGTTTGGCAAAATAAGTTGGGGTGGTTGTTCCTGTCGTTCAAGCCTCATTCCAAGTACGTTTCTAAACTCTGCTTTGCAAACGTGTATATATTCAGAAAACTTCATTCATACAATGAGTTCAATGGAAAGGCAGGGAACTTTCCGTGAGGGTAAACATACATGCATATATATGTATTTGCAGACTCAAGGAGTTATGTTAGAACTTGGTCATATAGTGACAATAAAACAATGCAAGTATTTAAAAATAATTAAATTTTAATGTAAAACATGGCATGAACTAGAGTAGATGTGCTATAAAGCATGTAAAGCAGACAGATCCCAGCTGACTGAAAGTTTTCCTTCTTTTGAGAAAGCAAAAAAGATATTGTCTCTTCCTCATGAGTAGGCTGTTACAAAAAAAATAGGGAAAGCTAAATCTGAGTTGACACAGTGAAAACTACAGATTCCTGAACCGTGGCAGAACACATTACTGCCATTTTTATTTCTTTAGAAATCATAATGAAAGAGGAAAAAGACTTTAGCCATACCTTCCAAGCTACATTTAACATTTTACTTTCTGTTTTGTCTTATTCTCATTTCTGTATTGTAAGAAGTAGGAGTGGATTTTCTTCTGCCAAAAACCTTTAAAAAATATTTGTTTACAATATACCAGCATCTCAAAACTTTTGTGGAAAACATATTTTTGAATGTTTTATTCTAGAGTTCTATCTTTAGAATTAAGTATTAATTTACTTATTATAAGCATGTGTTGAAGTTGTTTGTTTCATCACAGTTAAAGAATACATTTGCACAGTAGACATTTCTAAATAAAAAAACCCACCCTAAAATCGGACTTTGTAATATAACCAATACTGATGCTAGGAACTCTGAGATCTTTACAGATTACAAAGTATGATATTTATTTTGAGCTAGAAAGATGTGCATACTCAGTTTTTGAGGAAGAATCACAAAGATTTTAATTCTGTCATGACCTCTCAAATTTTCAAAATGTGCAGAGCAGGCTGATATATCAATTCTGAATTTCTTATTGGAAATTTGAGGTAATAGTTTGTACACGTGCTACTTCATTTTTGAAAAAAGCAGTATCGTGCTGAACTGTTACACAAAAATAATCAATGGGATTATCAGGAGACATGGTACCACAGGACAAAGGCCTGCTATATGGTAATATAAACAAAATATCTGTTAATTAAAAAAAACCCACAAAACCAACACAGGAGTTATATTACTGATCCACATAACCTCACGTGAGAAGAATAGTAAAATTTTAGGAAATTAGAATATAAAATAATAATAATAATAAAAAAGTCATTCTACAATTTAGGACGGTTTAGGTCCAATCCAGACCTAGAACAAGTACATGTAATTTCAGATAGTTTAGTGTCTACTGGATGAAATTACCCCTTCTGTCTTCCAGTTGCTGATAACTTTTTGTCTTGTAATAAACATTCCCAAATTATCCTCCAGAGAAATGTTTATATTTAGGAAAATGAGGAAGGGGTTGGGAGGAATCATTGTCAATAAATACAAGTTCCTTCTACTTCATACAAGTTTTTTCTACATTATTCTTAGGTTTCTGAATAACTTTCTCAAACCTAGAATCTCCTTAAAACTACCAAAGCTGAATTTCACACCATAGTGGATTAATTCTTAGCATTAAGCATCTTAGTATCTGTGCATTAGAATTTGATTTGCAGATTGCTGAGGTCACTGGAAGGCAATCACAAAGACTAACATTAACTTAGGGTTTGTCTCTTAGTCTCCTCAAACCTTATAGCACACAAGAAGATTAGTTTCCTTGTGAGGTGAATCAAAACATGTGAAATTAGATTCTTGTTTGACCTAACTTCTAGAGAAGCTTCTTCCTTACAAATGAGTAGAGAGAAATTCTATGGAAATAACTCTTCTTAGCCTAACTGCTAACCTTTTAGCATTCTTCCCCTTCCTTTCCCTGTTAAAAAACATTTCCTATTCTGGGTGCATTTAAATTTTATGTCAGTCAGGATTTCAACATTTTTTTTTTTGTATATGCACAATATTAAAAAAAAAATCCAATCTTTTCTTGCACTTAATTATTTTATATTTTGAGACCCTATATTTGGCTGAACATAGGCTGGTTTTCTTCCATGGTCTCACAACCATTTCTTTTTGTCACCTTCTCTATGCATCTCAGCTGGTTTTAGACTGATTCAGCTCAACACCTTGCAAAAATACCAACCGTTCTCTTTTGTTGCTAGGTTGATTTCCTGCCAAAATACTTAATTGACTCAGCTCTGTTAGGACTGAGCTGAATGAAGCCTCAGGACTCCTTGGCCAGGGGGAAAGGTGAGAAAGTGGCTGCCTTTTTCAGCAGTCCGACTATGGTCAGATGATCTAGTCCAGCTACAGGAACGGTCCCTTGGACTTTGCTTAAGAAGTTGCCATGTAAAACTGCCAACCCTAGAGACTCATTATTGCTCCATCTATATTCTCAGATTCTCTATATTTCCTTTGCCCATCTCATCTTTGGTAAGATTAGCAAGAGTAAAATGTAATGAGGAAAATCTTTCTGAGAGTAGTTATTGATCTGAAATATTTTAATTTTTTCGTATACTTAAGGCAATAATAGTTATATGCTAAAAGGTGGTAAGGATTCAGATAGCACGCCTGACATTTTGTGGGAGAGCACCTACAGTCATCACCATAATGAGCTTTGTTTTGTTTTTAAGCAAAGTACTATTTTATAGTGCATACTCAATCACTCATAGCCCCAACTTGAACCCAATTCTTTCCTCTCCTCCCTCCCTTCTATCTTCTTAGATACTGTCCTCAGCCTATGAGAATTAGCAAATAATGGACCTTGGTGAGGAACAATTCTACTTCTGTTCATAGCAATCAATAGTATTAGTGGAACTTCAAAATTTTATTAGGAGCAAAAAATAAGAAGTATATCTGCAGTGTGGATACAGTAGTCATAGCTGCCGCTGTGTGACATTGCTCTGAACACATTTATTAGTCACATGTATAGGAGTGGTTATAGTCTTTCTTGCACACCCCCAAAAATCTGCCTAAATGAAAATCAATAGGTGTTCTGTTGATGAAATCAATGCATGTAAGCAAGGCATATATGCTTTTCAGACTTCCTTGTTTCAAGATACTATAAGAATGATAGTGTGTTCCTTGTGAATTAGAAGGGTGGAGTATGAAAAAGCAGCAAAAATATGTACTTCTAGTTCCAGCGAGTAAAATTCACAGTAAAGCAATAATTTATGGAACTATGAAAAAGTCTGTCTCTTAGTCATTCTTGTGAAACTCATTCTTCTGGGCATTTTTGTCACAGCCTCCTATGTTCCTTGTGGGATCTGCCCACTCCTCCCCTTCCCCACACATTTCTATTCAGGAAACTGGTGGGGTTTTTTAAGATAGAATTACCACCTAAATTTCATCTATAGCAAAAAAACACAGAGATGTATTTTATGTCCAACTGCACTAAAAATGAGTTCATTTACTAATTCCAAAACTAATTTATGTTGGAAGTATCTTAATTGATATTGGAAATATCTTAATACAAATTACTAAAACATGACCAATTAACCCCCTTCATGTGTGTGGACAGAAGAAATAAAATGTCATATTTTACATGTTGATGAAAAATAAAATGGATTGAGGTAAGTTGCCGGGTACAGAGGGTTTTATTAAATGTAAAGACATTAAGCAATGAGACTGCCAATTAATTAATAACTAATGAACTGCTAGAATCTTTTTCCTTATGAAACCAACAGTATGCTCCCCTGGCATACTTTTTAATAATTGAATATGAGTTGATTTAAAAGTTAATGCATTTAAGATATGTTTGGTAATGTCAATAAGTAGATATTCTCCTGCCTTGTTCTGCTGCTGTCTAATTCACCGCAATTGTGCTGTGCTTCATTAGCTTCCATTTTATTATGCAAGAAGATGAAATTTATCATGAGCACACATTAAATGGTGTTACTTCAACTTCCTGCATTGAGCAAAGTAATTATTGGAAAATGTGTCTGCAACCTTATGGTCAGTTGGAGGGATGCCACTACTGTTTGAAAAATAATGGTCTGGGTGACACGTTGTTATGATGATGGGAAATGGTGTGTCAGTCATTTATTCCCTGTTGTAGAAATTGCATATGGGGAAGGAAAGAAAGCATCATATGATTGGCATTTGTAAGTCTAACTTGTCTCATACTATCCAACTGAGTTTATTTCCCTTTTGAGAGAAAAAAAATAAATAAAATAAATAAGGAAATAAATAAATAAGGAAAGATACAGTGTTGATTTGGCCAAAGTGAATCTTATTAATTTATGCAAGAAGAAGCATGGATCCTGTGTTTTTTATGTAACTTCAGACGGAGTGAATTTGCTTTAAAGGAGAGACCAGAAAGCAGTTACTTTAACATTACTTCACTTTCCATTTTAATTTACCATTGACCAAATTAAAAAAAAAAAGTAATGAATAAAATTCTGCACTTGGATTTATTAATATATATAGCTGTACATGCAACCTTTGGTGCTGATGCCACTGAAACTTGTACCATATTTCTAAGAGAGCAAAGGATAGTCTACGAAAATCTAAACAAATCTATGGTCTATCATGAGCTTCACATTGGAATGCTACACATAAAAGAACAGAAAATTGTTTGAGCCACCATTTACCCAAAATAGCTGAAGGAATGTCTGTACAGTATATTCTCTTAATAAATAGCCATTTCAGTACACAACTTAGTATCAGCCTAGAATTTCATATTCTCCTGCAGTACAGTCAAGAGGAGAATGAATCTTCTTTAAAAATATAGGTCAGGGTGCATATTCATAAGTTCAATGTGTGAATGATGAACCAAAATAAAAAATGAACAATTTTGACAGATGAGTAGAGCCATATAAAACATAAATTGTTTGAACAGTCAAAAGAAAACATACATACTATTTTATGAAAGTACATGTTCACCTACAGATGAAGATGAACTGAACTAATTAGAGATGCTTAGTCAAAAAAGTCACAAACAATCCCCCCCTCACCCCCCCATCCATGCATATAGAATAAAAGGTCATATACCATATCTTACTTAAGAGCACTACAAAACCTAATTAATATTAGAGATCATATTGGATTTGGAATGGATTTAGATTTTAGAAATTGAGCTTTTTGTAGGTTAAAGAGGCAAGAAAAGCAGAGATCACAAGTACGTCCTTGTTCTCACAAACTGTTATATTGTTTGGAAAATAAATAATATGCATTGTTTCTAAACATAAGAAAATAGATACTCTACATTGTGACTGAATGCTTCTACTACATATTAAAGCAACTATAATAGAGGAAATAATTAGGGAGAAAAGACTGTGCAAGATACATACAGCCAGTAAAGAAGAGAGTGAATACATTGTAAATCTCCCATCTTGATGACAATCAATTCAGTTCTAGTCTCCTTGACAGAAATTATTCCTTCTTCAACCCAACTCTAACCACAACTGCTATCATCTTCCTAGCCTGGAGATCTGGTGTAAATGATCAAACCTCCTTTGGACAACTTTCTGGCTTAACATTTTCCACAGTATCAGACTCAGAGTTCTGGTTCCACAACTGTACTCCCACTTATATTCACTCATCACTGCTTATCATCCTACATTAATTTCCATGGTATGCACCCTATCATCCTTGAACATGTTTTATTGATTGTTCCATAAAACCAGTTTTGTATCAAATGGAACATATCATCAAAGTTCTTTAACAGAAAGAGCAAATCCAAAGGTGACAGAGAATGAGTGTTCAAAATCCTCTGCAGTATGAGCTGGAAAAAATGCCTTATCAACCCCTGTACCACTTCTTGCTGTTCAGTTTTCCTACAGCAGCTGCTAAACTAACTGAATAAAGCACTGATGTGTGTCAACTCTAAAAATCTGTGCAAATCTTGGCCTAAGAATTTTGCCTAGATAGGTAATTCAATCTCAGTGCAGTAAGGTGTTCTGGCAAGTAGCAGTAGATAAAACTTTTCAAAATCAATGAGTTAGTAGAAGGTATGCATGCAAATCTATCTTCACCCCTCAGAGTTTTGCTCGTATGAGCCAGGAAGCTCCTAAGAGGCAGGAAACTTCCATTCAAGCTGAGGAGAGAGACAGCTTATGTGAGCCTGCAACTGTAGTCATAGAGGAAACCACCAGTTTCTTTAGAAGGTTCTATGATCACTGGAAATTAAATTGCTGCAATTTATTATGTTCCCTTCTGTCCTGCCAAAATCCTTCTATAGCCATATCTATCCCCCTGACACAAATGAACCTTATAGCAGACTTCCAGTACCTAAAGGGGGCCTACAAGAGAGATGGGGAGGGACTCTTTGTCACACAGGTGTAGTGACAGGACAAGGTGTAAGTGTTTAAGCAGACAGTGCATTGATTTAGATTAGATATCAGGAAGAAATTATTTACTGTGAGAGTGGTGAGGCACTGGAACAGGTTGCCCAGAGTTGTGGCTGCCCCATCCCTGCAAATTTTCAAGACCAGGTTGGATGTGGCTTTGAGCAACCTGGTCTAGTGGGAGGTGTCCCTGCCCATGGGAGGCAGGTTGGAACTAGGTGCTCTTTAAGGTCCCTTCCAAACTGAACCATTCTATGATTCTATGATATTCTGTAAATGAAGGATACCCCTGTTTCCCCATGCGCAGTCACTGCTAAAAAGCTGTGTGAAATGGCTCCATAACTACATAAAAGTTCTCACAGAGTTTTGCAACACACAAGCAATTGCTTAAATATGTGAAAGACATGAGTTTGAATTGAAAAAAAAAGCCAGCAGTTCCACACTGTCTTTGGGACAAAAGGAAAGACTGTTGAGGGTAAAGTGGGACTGACAGGAAAGCAATTTCTTTCCTAATATAGGTAAACATTAACCTCCTTAGTAAATAGACACCAAGAGAAACGTCAAATGGAAAAGTCAGTTTTATTGTTTGTTAAATGTAGCAGTTTTGAGAAGCAATCTGACTGAAATATTTTAAAATAGTTAACCAGAGTTAAACACTGATTTCTCACAGTTATAATGTCCTCTTTTGAAACATTACTTCCATTTTACCTGCTCATTTTTTGATCAAATAATTGCTTAAAAAAAAAAAGGTATTAGCTTGGGTTCACTGAGGAGTAGAGCAGAAGAATTTCTGTGTATGCTAGTTACTTAGCTACCAGAAGCTACAGCAGGCTATTTTAAGCTCTTTAACTATCAACCAATTCCACTTACTCAGCTATAAATCTTAGTTCTTATGATTTAGTTTATGCTGATGATGACCTTTACAATCAAGGAAATCAGATGACAATGGGTGTTAAGTATGCAAGGATTTATACCATATCTGAGTCAGTGAAAATATGTATATAAGAACAACAGATGATGTTTTCACCTATGACTCTAAAAGAGCTTAAGGAGAAGTTCGTTATTATAAATGCTAATAAATATCACAGTTGAATAGAAGACTTACCCAGCTAATGCAAAAAGCCTCTTATTTTCACTACTCATACAGTATACATTCATTTATCTTCAGAACTGCCTTGACAGGAAATAATGTATCACTAGTTTCATTTTATGGACACAAAACCAGAGCATGGGAAGCTTTGGTACAGCAAAGTTAAAACCTGTTTAGGATCCTAAACTAATGACCATAATGATAGACATTTTGAAATCTCTTACGCTGAACATACTGACAGATATTTGAGGAGAAGATAGAACTTGCATCAGGACAACTGTTAGGTCAGGTGTGAAAGACAGTTTACCGTGTTTTAAAAAAGAACGTAGAGAAGTTAAACAATGTATTACAAAGAAATCTTAGATGCTGACACAACAGAATTTTAAAAAGAAAACAACATTTCTTCAGCAGACAGTGGTTAAATTTCTCCCAGCAAAGCAACCATAAATTCAAGAAGACTGAAAGCATGCAAACCACATAATTTCATTGCTCTAATAGTTCCATTTTAGGGGTAGCTTTTTCCGCCGTTAGATTATCTCTTTCCCTTTCCTATGGTAAACCAGTGCAGGCTGTCAACTAGGTTCATAAATAATCTCATCCCAGAACTTCTGCTCTCCAGCTAAACTAATGACTTGATTGCAGTCAGCCCAAACCTCAAGTGGTTGTTCCCTTCTACAATCCTGGCAAAAGCTTCAGGAGTTGCTGCCTGTGTTAAATTAAAAATTAACGTATTGCTTACCAAATATCAGATGGAGTTATAAACATTGCAGCAGGTATGACATTGTAGTAGATCACTACTACAGGTTTTGTTTGCCTTTTTTTTTTTTTTTTCAGTTCATAGTACTCCAATATTACTGTGAAAACCTGAATTCAGGCTAAAAGTCTCCAATAAAATACATCTTTCAAGACCAAAGCACATAAGTATTAAAACACTTTATTTAGTACAAATGATTGAGTGGTAGTTCTAATGATCAAACTTAATTGCATAACTGATATATAAATTGGAATAAAGACCTAACTGCCAAACACAAATGCACTTTTTTACTGCTTACAAGTTGCTCACAAATACTACTGGGCAGATATATCTCTGCTTATGCTGAGAATTTAATAAATTAATCTCACATTTAAAAGCACATAAAAACGGATTTTAACTCCCTTAAATAGCAGGTAAGCAATAGGCATATATTTTTAATCAGTTTATCTTGCTGGCTTTGGTTATTTGATGTAAAAAACATTTTTACCAAAGGTATTATAAACAGCAGTGCTTACACAGAGTGCTTGAATATCATGACACCTGCTCTGGTGGTACCATGTGTGTGGTATAATCCCAAGTTTACACCAAAGTTGTATTGACTTCTGCTATTGATTCTATCACTTCTCACTATCTTGTACTTATCACAGCTAACTTCTGTGCTTCAGGTGAAGTGCTTCCTCTTTTAACTACTAATATCTCTCTTTACCTTAAGAATCAGCTCAAGTGTTTGAGCTGGATACAAGCAATTGCTAAACACTGACCAAACTCAACAATTTTTTGCATTGTGAAAATAAAAATTGACAAAATTTCTACTCCAGTATGCATAGTATTTGCGTGAAAGAGGAGGCAACTGGTTGTTGACTAAACCATACAACCATACAAAACTCATTTCAGTTGCAATTTGCATCTCATCATCAAGTTAAATGTTGTTTGGATCTGAACTCACTTGAATATCAAAAGAAACAATTCCCTGTATTATTTGGACAAAGCATCCTTTTTGAGGAGTGAATGGAAAAATAATTTTAGCAGCCTGAGAAACATGATGTATAATAAATGACCTGTTGACACCAGAGTATGAGTTTGAAAAGTGCCACAGCTTATGTATCTTTCTTTAGATATACTTAATTAAATAAGTCTCTTGAGACAGAAAATGTGTTTATAATTCTTTAACTATAGGAAAATTCAATATTATCTTATCTTCTAAAATGTAAAGGTAAAATACAGCCTTAACTGGCTCAAACTGAAGAAAAATTTCATAATCAAGGAGAGATAATTAGAACCTGAAGGTCATGAAAAAATGCCACAGTGATTCTACCCTGTGAAGTTCCTTCACAGCACTTTTCCTAATATATTGCAAATACTTCCACTGAGGTGCTCACCAAGTTGCTAAGCACAATTCCAATCTGTAAACATTCTGCACAGAGTAATTTGCATTAGTTCCACATAATGTACAGCAGCATTAATTAATAGAGTGGATAGCGTCTGTACATCTGTTAGCTATTAGTCTTTAATTCATTAGAGCTTTATCATTTACCTGAGCAGCACATCAAGAACAGGAAAAGGAGACCTTGTCTCATGTCATATGTAGGATAGAACACTCTGGAATTTTAAATTCTCTTGTGCATGTCCAGCTACTTTATATGAACAACGATCTCATGAATTTCAGTACAAGACTTTGAAATTGCTCTATTTTTGTGAACTAAAAATTAAATATCATCTAGGTCTAATTTGTGCAGCTGCTGTGTAACTAAATACCGTTGCAGCCAGTTTAAATTAACATACACTTAAGATTTTTCTGATATATCTACCAGAACTTCAGATTGCTTTCAAGTTTTGGCCACATTCAGAGCTGACAAAAATTGGTGAATGATACAAAGCATCTACACAACCCAGCTAACTGCTGGGTTTATTTTTTTCTAGTGAGTGTAAGTCATAGGTTTAAATTTAACTGGTAACATTCCTTCTAGTTCAACATCATCTTTATTACGTATCCATCTCTCAGGTAATTCATTTTGGAATGTAAAGAATGATTTTCTGACTTGAAAACACGCTGAAAAATGTTACTTTACAAACAGTGCAACAAATTGTGCTCTATATAGCGCTGTATATTGCATACATTAATTTCAAAACACCTCTTCACCCTCCAGATTTGACAGTTAACTTCTTTGACAAATAATTTCATCTCAAAAATGAGGGTATCACAAATGATTTTAAATATTTATGCCAATATGTTGGGATGAATTCTATTTATTCTCATGGAAAAACTCTGAGCCTTGCTGGAATCTCAATGACCTGAAAAGTCTTCCTAAACTGTGCAAGGTTCTCTTAGACTGAGGAAATTTCAGGATTGTCACTATATATCTTATGAAAACAGGTAATGACTGTGGGAAGAGGCTTTCAATAAATAAAATGTATTTGATTAATAGACCAGAAAATTAGCTGTTATTCCTTCTCGGGGCTTTAGAGCTAAGCTGTTTGCACTGCTCCTGTAAGCAGCCACACATCTTTGCTATATCTTTTGGCTACAGACATGAAAACAGATCCAGGTGACATAATAACACAATTTTAGAGTAGTCCATCAATATTCTGCAACTATGAAGAAATGGCTTATATACCAAAAATTAGCAAGACTAAAAAAAATAAATAATCCAATTATCTGAATTCTTGGCCTGACATAATGGTATAAAAAGGAATATTTCTCACATAGGCCAATATTGCAGATACTACAAGAACAAGCATGACTCTTCTCAGGAAAGTGATGCTATCAATGACTTGTCTCCATGGATAAGCTTTACGCAGCCATGTAGTGCTAGACAGTTGATGGTAAATAGTAACTGCATGGAAATGAAGAGTGCATTTTAATTCACAATGAGTAATTTCTTACAGGCATAACAGAACTTTCTCAGTATTATACATTAGTATAGAACAGGATATATAGCTCAGAGTCTTTTATATCAGTGGTTTTCCTGGGAAGGATTGCACCTTGTATGATAGAAAATTCATGAAAATTAGCCGAGTGTCATTGCAATTCCACAATATGATTATAATTGAAAAAATACAACAAATTATCTCCCAAATCAATTCTTTATGTTTGCAAGGTACATGAACAAAACAGTTGGCCATCCTACAAGGTCGGCAATTATGAACATCCAGTTAGATGGACATTGCACTAACACTTGATAATTCACTATGAAGATGCACGTCTTCAAGCCAGTGTACTTCTCTGTAATTTCATAGAATCATAGAATGGTTATAGTTGGAAGGGACCTTAAAGATCATCGGGTTCCAACCCCCCTGCCATGGGCAGGGACACCTCCCACTAGACCAGGTTGCTCAAAGCTCCATCCAGCCTGGCCTTAAACACTCCCAGGGATGGGGCATCCACAACTTCTCTGGCCAACCTGTTCCAGTGCCTCACCACCCTCACAGGAAAGAATTTTTTCCTAATATCCAATCTAAATCTTCCCTCTTCCAGTTTAAAACCATTACCCCTTGTCCTATCACTACGCTTCCTGACAAAGAGTCCCTCTCCTGCTCTCC